>OX422223.1:9640000-10240000 GCA_949130495.1 Sambucus nigra
TCTTTTAGCCTCTTTGAACCCCGGATAATAAAATTCCTCCATTTTTTAGGACCATTTGAACGGTGGCCTTTTGCGCAAAGAATAGATAATTACCTTTCGCAGCCCCTCTCCGTTCTTAAACAAACACTCAGTCTCACAAAAAAAAAACAGTTTTTACATGCATTCCAATCTTGTCAAGTTTTATCGCATATTGTTAGTTGTATAGACAGAATTGAGATGAAAACACCCAAGCCAATATGTGATAGACAAGTGCAATAATCAAATAAAGCCATGCATGTGTGCAATAAAGGAGATAGGAGTCAAACATGTAGAAAGATATCACTAATCACATCTCAAAGACTCCAATCAGTGTAAAGCACATGGATGAAATGATGTAGCATCTCAAATCTCTGTCAAACAGTCACATGGATAAATGGAATGAAGGTGTGACTTGGCTATCTTAAATGTTCATCCATAAAAGGTGCAAAATAAAATACAAAAATCTTTTTTGTGCTTTTCTGAAATTTTTATATGAAAAAAATCTTTTCGGATTTTTCAAAAGAATAAATAAATAGCTGTACAACAAACCAATAATACATATAAAACAGACTAGCAATAGTAAGCATATGATTTGAACATGAAAAAACATCCTATTCTAGACAAAGATCAACCCCTCAGTCAACTATGCAAATCCCCAAAGACTTCCTAAAACTCTCAAATCTAAGGGCATCTAAAGGTTTCGTGAAAATATCGGCTAACTGACGGTCGGTGGGAACAAAACTCAGGGATACGACTTTCTCCTCAACTAACTGTCGTATAAAGTTCTTGCGTATCCTGATGTGCTTTGTGCGCGAATGCAGGACTGGATTGCGGGGTATGTGTATCGCGCTCGTGTTATCACAGGAAATGGTCATGGTGTCCTGTGAAATCCCATAATCTTCCAGCATTTGCTTCATCCACAAGAGTTGTGTGCAACAACTCCCGACGGCTATGTACTTAGCCTCTGCAGTGGACAAAGAGATGGAATTTTGCTTCTTGCTCAGCCAGAAGATAAGAACAGAACCAAAATAGAAACACCCACCAGAAGTGCTCCTACAACCATCTACGTCCCCGTCCCAATCGGCATCTGAATAGGCGAACAAACGGTCATCAGTATCAAAGGAATACCAGATACCGTATGAGAGAGTCCCACTCACGTATTTAATAATACGTTTGAGAGCAAGTAAATGTGACTCTTTCGGGGACGCCTGATATCGCGCACAGACTCCAACACTAAAGGTTATGTTGGGACGACTAGCAGTCAAGTAGAGAAGGCTACATATCATACTCCGATACAAGGTTTGCTCTGCGTTCTTGCCCGAAGTGTCCTTACTAAGCTTGGTAGTGGTACTCATAGGAGTACGTGCATGCTTAGCGGAGTTTAAACCAAATTTCTTGACGAGATCTCTAGCATACTTGGATTAGGAGATGAACATCCCATCCTCTAGCTGATGAACCTGGAGACCAAGGAAGAAAGTAAGCTCATCAACGATGCTCATCTCAAACTCACTTTTCATCTCCTCTTCAAAGTGATGAGCATGTTGAGAGCACGTGGATCCAAAGAATATGTCGTCCACATAGACCTGGGCAACCAAAATTGCACCGTCATCTCTCCTGACAAACAACGTCATATCAACTCTCCCTCTCTTGAAGCCACGGGCTAAGAGATAGGAAGTAAGCCTCTCGTACCAAGCACGGGGTGCTTGCTTCAAACCATACAAGGCTTTACTCAGATAGTATACGTGCTCCGGTGCTGAGGGTCTTCAAACCCTTTTGGTTGTTCCACGTAAACCTCCTCCTGTAGAATGCCATTTAGAAAGGCACTCTTGACATCCATTAATAACTTGAAGCGCAGATGACATGTGATGGCTAGTAGTAGACGAACAGACTCAAGCCTCGCAACAGGAGCAAATGTCTCCCCAAAGTCTACACCTTCTATCTGTGTGTAGCCTTGAGCGACCAACCTAGCCTTATTTCGGACTATGGTATCATTTTCATCCATTTTATTCTTAAAAATCCACCGGGTACCAATCACATTAGTCTCACTAGGTCGGGGGACAAGTTCCCAGACATTATTCTTTTTAAACTGAAGCAACTCATCCTGCATAGCTGATATCCAGTGTTCATCCTTGAGTGCTTCGTTATGATTCTTGGGCTCGACTTTGGACGTGTAGCAAAAATGGCTGACAACGTTCTCTAGCTGAGCACGAGTCTTGACCCCTAGAGTAGGATCACCAACAATGGCAGAAGGGTCATGACTCTTGTGAACCCAAGCAGGTGTGCCCCCTAACAATGGAGTAGGGCCCACAGAGTGTGGGTGAGGTACAAGTAAATCACTGCTAGAAACATCCTCAACCTCACACTGAAGTTTAGAGTCAATAAATGCCGAAGGTTCGTCATCTTGCACGGTGACGTTTATTGACTCCATAACCTTAGAGCTCTTCAGGTTAAAAACCCAGTACGCAATTTGAAGAATAGTGCGCTTGCGTTCAAATAAGGAAGTTATTTAATTAAATACAGTTTTCACCACATAAGTCCTAAACATGCATCTATATGTGATTAAATATGAAGATGAAACATGCAAGAACACATATATGAGAAAAAATCCCCAACGGAGCAAAAAACTTTTATTTCACAATAATTTTTGTAAGAAAACGGCTTACAACGGATTACAATGAAAATAAAGTGACACAGAAATACCCTCGGGTGTCGGTTCTGTTGTTGGCGGCTGGAACAATCCCTTTCCAGTAGGGTAGCAGTGGCGAAGAGAACGACTTCCTCAGAAATTACTCCAGATGAGTAAATGATCTTCTTGAAGGTTTAAAGATTCACACACATATATGGGAATGGTTTTGTGAATCAAAAAGGTTTATAAAACCTTAAATGGTGAAGTCTTATTCTAGGATGTTTTCGCAGAATTTCGTGATTGCAGAAAGACTTAAAAAACGTATAGAAGGAGATAAGATATTTATACAAAAATCGAGGCGGCAGCTCGTTCGAACGAGATAGAATGTCGCTCGAACGAAGGACACAAGTCGTTCGAACGATATCGCGCGACATGTCTATCTCGCGCGCTCGAGCGATCTCGTCGATCGAGGTCATTCGCTTCTACACTTAGAAAAATTCTGCTTTTGATAAAAAATTAATCCAGAATTCAAAAATAATTTTCAAAAATAATTCCCAAATATTTATGCAAATATTTAAAGTTCCAATAAAACATATTACTGATAGAGCATAGTGGAGTAGTGGGAATGAGCTGAGCAGCACGTTGCATGTAGCATGATGCACGTGAAGAAAGTGGATGCATTGAATTCGGATATAGGCCGTCGAGGATGATCGTGTTGACGTGCCGAATGTAGCGGTATCAGACATATGAACTGTGATCTAGGAGAAAACAGAAAATTCCTAGAATCTACCCCGGACATTTATAAAATTATGTCCTTACAAATGCCCTTATTACCACTGTAAAAACGTATCTATTTACCATTCAAAACTCAAGCTCAAAATTTAGAAGTTTTTATACCTCAACATTTTATGTATAAAACTTAGTTTTCTTAATTTTATCATGTTTCTTCACTAACCTAGGATTATTTTTATCTTTCACATGATGGAATTCACGCTGGTTTGGCACTAAACTAAGTCAAATAGGAGAAAACTCAAGCTTCAATGGAGTTTTCTGTGTTCCTGACCTTGAACCAGTTTCAAGCTGGGAAAGTTTGATCTTTGGTTCTTATGAACCTAGATGCTATGGACAATTTCATAATTATACAGTTTAGATACCTGAAATCATAAATTTTATTTACAGCTATAAATTTCTCAGAGTTGGAATTCTTCCTTTAAACTAAGAGTTAGAAGCTCAAATTAAAACCTTTCTATTCGAAATTCACCCAGAAGAAATACCATGAATATGTCAGAGTTTGAATTTACCTTAACAATCACGAATATCAAATCAAATCTTTGAACTTCTTACACAAACTGGATATGATGCTATCCAAAAAAGTTATATATTTGGATTCCTTGCGAAAAGTTAGGAAGAATGGCTTTTGAATCAGTTAAAATGGTATTTTATACAACATTTAATTGATGGTAAAAAAATGAAACCCTAAAGTCAAATATCGAGAGATTGAAGATGAAGTGTTAAACATGCGCGTGAGTGAGTTCAACCAAAATCACGTATGAAGTTTGACTTCGCGCGTAAGGGCGTATGACAACTCAAAAAATTCTATTTTTTTTTTCAAAAATTTATTTAATTTTTCTAGTCAAAAACGGTATATTACATCACCCTATTTGGTCAACCATAAACCATTTTCTTAGAAAACCTTATATATAGAATTTAAAATACTCAAGTTATTTTGCACATTAACCCCCTGAACTTTTTTAACTTATGAGTTCCCCAAAATTTATATATGATTTATGTATATATTAGGGACAAAAAGTCTATTCCGCCCATTTTTAAATATACTTTGAAACCTAACTAATTAAAAGAAATATAAAATTACAAATTAAACCCTAAAATTATTTTCATTATATGATAAAACTTTATATTACAATATTATTTTAAAACTAAAAGGCCTTGTTTATTTCTTTTCTAAATTTTAGATAATCCCAATCCTCAATCTTAATAGGACAAATCAAATTGAAATCCAAAGCCCTTATCCAAGTAGGTAACTTCTATTTCGGTATTATTTCACACATTTACATTAATTACGCCAATTGTTCATATCACTATGTAATTGCCCCAGATATCTTGTTCCCATTTATAAACTCATTTGTGTAGTTCATAATATGTTAAATTTGATTCGATTTAAAAATCCCTATGTTGATTTTGAACTAACAATTTCAATTTAATCTGATTTTATTGAACTCTTTTTTTATGTAGCATACATTATAAGTAGGGAATAAACTACCTCTCTATCCACGACATTGTTATTTGGTCTATAGGATTCAGGGTATTGAGTGCCTAGTCATGCTTACCATATGGGCGCCTCTCTTCGGAGTTTGGGTTCAATAATGTTACAATGGTTACTATTACTTTATCTACAAAGGTTTTAGATTGATTATTCTCCACAGGTTTTGCATGATTTGTTATCTGTATTGATATTAACCCTACGCCTCTTTAACAGATAATTGTAGGTTATCTTATTTTAGAAACCATCCGCAACTTTAACCATTCTAAACTTGATAGTTCTAATTGTAGTTATATGATCATACTATTTATTTATACTGCTTCATTCGGATTATAGTTACTTTAAATCTCACTTTCTTTTTGCCACCACATTTATTAAATTAATTCTACTAACACTCTAAAATTATTTTATAAAGTGCATAAAATTAGAATTATATACTTGGAAAAATACTTACTCTTTTTTCTGCCAGTTGGACCCTGGGCATAAGGAAGGCAAAGTTCCTCCCGACCCCAAAAACTTTTTTGCAGCATCATAAATGTCCCTATCAATTTCATTAGTATGGAAAATCATTAACATGGCATGCAAAACCACATGGATAGTATATACTATCACTTATTGGCTGATGTAATGCTTATGTATAATCTTTTCTTTCTTTTTATTTCGCACCAAAAAGACTTATGGATGTAATAAATAAAGTTCTTAGACTCCATGTACTAAAGAAAGTTCAATTCCCATGAATGATTGTCATATGTCATGTAATATTCTTATATACATGCGGTTACCATTTATACGTACGTGAATTTTGGGATGTGACATGTTGCCTTATTCTAAATGCTCATAAGTAGGAAGATTTCTCTTATAAGGAATTGCTCTCTAAACTCGAACCTCTCCTACAAGTTGCAATTCGGATCCGTAGTACCCGAGTCTACATAACATGTTACCGTAGATCGGACCATAAATCATACATTTTACTTTTAATAGATAAACCATTACAAATACTTTTTTCTTGCAAAGAAAGGAAAAAAAATGCACATATTGTCATTAAAGTTCCAACTACTTGTAGTGAGAATACCTCCCTTTTGGATATTTCACTAATATCGAGGAATATGAACTTTTCTTAACCCAAATCATTATACCCGAGACATAACTTTATCCTCTTACCTCCATTTTGGGAGATAAGTAATGTTTTTCTCAAACAAGTAACACCAATCTTTGGCTACTAATGATCCTCACTCCAGGATTATGAAATGGAACTCGGTTTTCCCATCATGTCTAATCCAAATAATCCTTTCTTAAACCAATGATAAAATAATTTTGAGAACATCATTCTCATTTGAGTGTCATCAACGAATCATAGGTGTCTACAAGTACTCATCAGTCAATTCTCTAAAATTAAAGATGCACATATAGAACTTCCTCATAGGGGGATCCAACACATTTAATATTTAATTTTAAAAAATTATCATATTTTTAAAATACCATGATTTTGTGACTAAAATCATCCATTGGGGGACCAAATGAGTTGATGCTAAGATTTAGTCACATCACTATTTAAGAATCTTGATTGCAATTATGGGTTAAATAAGTCTACTATCCTCAAAAGATAGAACAAAGTCAAATTTTATTTTCTGTTCTGAAAACTTATTCCAATTAAAACCTTTAAGACTAATACTAGTGAGAAAAAATTTAATTCATATTTGAAATCTTAGAATTATGTAATTAGAAAAAATTAATTTCCAATCAAAATCTGATAATTATTCTATTAAATTTTAAAGTGGCATTCCTCAATCATAAAATTTTAAAATTAATCTCACCGGGCATCCTAATTCTCTTATAAGATGAGACTTTTTGTTGAGTACTTAAATCACCTAACCTTTAACTAGAACTATTTTCTTCTTTCATTATATTATCCGAGCAGTTCAGGATCCTTTTGTCCAACATAACGAATAGCTAGTGACTTTTTGCCCAACTTCTAATAACACTGACTCCGTCGGGGAGGATATCAAAGCTTGTGTCTAAGTGTATATCACCAGTTCATTCCTTAAAATAGAATCTGCTCGTGATGGACTTCCCCGTTGAGGGGATCGAACTCAATCACATCAAAATTATCACTTAAGAATGTTAATGAATCTGTGATGCTCTAATTAATTCCATCTGTTAGGGGGGTAGACCAAAGTTAACACTAGAAATTAATCACATCTGATTCATAAAACACCAATGTAGATCATGGGGTTTATGTTGAAACTCCTTTCCCACTTAATATTTTAAAACTTGAGGGTATTAAAAACTATTCATTCAATTCTAAAGGACTGAATTAAATCCTTGGTAGTTTTCAATTTACTTGTACAAATTAAATTACCCGGTCTCGCTATTTTAATTTTTCAAAAATAAAACCATTTTTTAATCAAAATATAATCTAGAGATAAAAATTTAATTTACACTTTAAAATTAATTACCCCAATTTAACTCAATTTTGAAAAGAATAAAAAAAATCAATTTTCATGAAAAACGGTGATCTAGGCCGATGTCAAAATTAAAATCCACGTTGTCCATAAAAACAAGTTTTTCGAATTATCCAATTAATTAGCACACAAATTATGCAACATAATACAATAATTATACATGCATGAAAATAAAAAGATAAATTCAAGCAGAAATGGAAAGAAAAAACGGAAAGAAAAAATTTCCTCTTTCCATTATGATCTAAACTTCTTCTTTAAGCCCAAAAATCCTTGTTGTAGAAGACTTCAATTTTGCTTAGAGTCTAACTTTAAGTATAATTGATTGTAATTTTTTTTTCTTGAAGATCTTTCCTTTTGAGTTTGGAAAGGAGATGAGGAAGAACCACTAAAAAAATCCACCAAAAAACACTATAAAAATAGCCATCCAAGGCTATCATCGCCAGATCTGATCGATCTAGCCTGGAAATCGAATCGATCTAATTTTTGAAACAATCCGGACTAGATTTTTAATCGGTTCGAACCTTCTGTGTGTTCACAACTTCTTCTTCTTCTCAAGTTTCTCATAGAAAATGGCCATAACTCTTCTGAAACCTCATGAAACTCTATACAAGTTTCTCCAGCACCCAAACACATATAAATATATGATTATGATAATAAAGAAACATTACAACCCTCTTCTAACTCCTCCAAATACATCTATAATCAAATAATTACAAAAACCTAATTATTACAATCATATCGAATCTAGGAGCAAAAAATAGCTACGTATAAACCACAGTACGATCTAATCACACAAAATAAACATATGTGACCATAATGGAAATGATTTAAACAGAGAATCTTTATAAAACCATGTTAGTACAATACTATACACAAGATTATACAATTATACCGCATGAAAAACTAGGTTTTCATGGTGGACTACATGGACCTTTCCAAAACATGATCAATCTCAATCGAGGATCGAATAGGAATTATTAGGGAAAGAACTAGGGATTGATAATTAAAATGTGAAAAAATTCCATCCCGAAAGATCTTTGATTAACCATGCATTGAAAAGAAATCAAGAACAAGGTTTAATATTTTAACCTGGGGTTCAAGAATACAATACCATAGTGGATTATGTTGTGATTTGTACGAGGAGAGAAAGGTTAAAGATGATGAAATCCATTCTTCCCTCCAAGGTCTTTATAAAAATTTCAAGAAAGCTTTGAACATCTTGAAGTTTCTAGCATATGTTCCACCCAGAGTAAACCTTATGTGCAGGCACTCTTCGAGATGAAACCATGGTGCAATAATAGAGAATTGACCTTCTATCCACTCACCCCTTCACAAAAATATGAATAGTATTTTGCCTCTACCTCATCCCTCAATAATGGACTCGTCACCTAAAACCCTAGATTAAACCAAAATATATTGTTTTATGGTTGGATGCTCCTATATTCAACATGTATTAGAGTGGGATATTCATGTCCCAACAACCCAATTGCTCCACGTCACCCAATATAAATATGTTCACATGTTAGGCTCATGTAATGCCACACGTGAGGGGCGTGTTGATACATAAGGACCCACATGAGAAAATTAAATCCTTGCACCGCAATATATAATCTCGTAGGGCCCCTCTACCCATTGCCAATTGGCTTGATTTAGTCAAACTCGACTTCCAGAGAATTTTGTGACTCGTAGTTGGGAAATGGACTATGCTAGGGACCCAAGACAAATAATTAAATTGATTTCCAAATAAATACTAGGAAATTCTAATTACAATTACCATAATTATTTCCTTTCTTTATTTGTTCGCAAACAATTTTACTAAATAATCATGACTGCACTCCAGTTTAAATATCTCTAAATCACTTCGAATAAAGAGGTCATATTTGCAATGTTGATTATGGTACATAATATGATTCCTCACATTAAGAGAACGATACCTACTCGGTAAAATCAATTTACTATTAATTAATTTAACCAAAATCTAATCAATTAATTGATTCTCAGACTTAACTTTTGTACTACTCCATCGAGATTATAAAATTATCCATCGGTTTGGTTTTAGTTAGTGGAAACAAAACATAAAAGTCTATAGATGTGGTATTATAATTCATGGTATCTCATGTATATTGATTCCTACAAATTATGATCTCAAACCTACTCACACATCTGTTACCCAAATGCAAAGATCATTTGGCCCGATATTAGATTAGATTACACCCATAACAATCAAACTGACATTTGCACAAGCATTCTAACCCTTATAATTCTCAGGATTAAGAATATATGAACCTTCTGGAAATATTGTGAGAGTGCCCAAGTCTAATCAAGATAGCCCTTATACTCAAATCTCATGGGTGTAACTGTTTAATACATTCCTGGGATGTACCTATTGGAGATCGATATACGCAAAATAAAATTTTTAGCCATGGATCTTTAATTAATCAAACATAAAAATTCACAAAAAATAAATAACTAGGCTTGAAGAACAAATTTAGGGTTTAACGCACAATATATTTGTAGATCCAATTGCAATCCCATGGGGAGAAAAATATATGATGCAGATGTAAGGATGCCTTGTTTTGGATCTCCAAAACATCTCTAAACCTTCTGAACGCTAGGATCTTCTATTGTATGATCCTCTCTAAAGTTAGATAGGTGGGTGGACACCTTTTGAGATTATTTATTTTTTTAAAACATGAGATATGGTGGTCTCTCTCTAGATCCATCACTGAAAATGTGAATAGTGTTTTCTCTCACCCTTATCAAACCCTAGTGGTAAATAATAATGATTTAAACCCCTTACCACACCTTTATAAACAAGTCCAAAATGTGGGTTTAGGCCAAACTAGGCTTTTTGAGAGTATGGGCATGACTACTTGTGTATATGGACTACACCAGGTATGCAAGATAAATAATTAAATTAGCTCCAAATAAATACTCGAATATTCCAAATTACATTTATCGTAATTTTATTTTCTTTCCTTATGTAATCGTAATTGATTTCCTAAAATAATTATGATTGCACTCCAGTTTAATTGTGTCAGAAATCCTTGGATATAATTAGGTCTTATTTGCAAAGTTCATTAGGTTGCATAATATGATTCCCCACGTTAAGCTTTTGATAACCACTTGGTCAAGTCAAGTTTTAGTTAATAAACTTTAATTAAAATCTAATCAATTTCTTTAATTATCAGTCTTTACTTATTTTTCTACTTCTACCGGATTATAAATAATCCGCTGATCAGGTTTACTAGTGGAAACAAAATCTTATAAGTCAATCATGGGGGTATTGCATTCCTAGGTATTCCCAGAAGCAAAATCCTTCAAATTAATATCTCAGTTCTACTTACATAACTGTCACCCCATATTCGGGGATCATTTGATTCGGTTTAATATTGAATCTCGCCCATAGCTTTCAAAGCGACACGTAAATAAGCATCTCAATCCTTATAATTTTTGGGATAAAGAATCTATTAACCCTTTGAAAATGATGTGAGATTTCCAAAATCTAATCATGACAACCCTTAGACTCTAATCTCATGGGTGGTCTCGTTCCATACATTCGTGTGATGTGCCGATCACAATCATCAATTTAACAATATCACAAGTTCTCAAACCATCATTGGTTCCTTGTAAATTGAGATTAACTACTAGTATTTTACATCGGAACCATTACGATAGGATATTAATTAGATATCTTGGTTGTGAACAATTCAATAGTTCTAGAACCAAAATTCCAATCTCATGTGATCAACCCGAAAAAAACTCACTAGATTTCCTACAGTGCTTTATTGAATGAAATTAAATGAAATAATATATTTTATAATAAATATAAAGCATTTTCGTAACAACGATTCTTATTTCAAAATGAACTGAAAAACCTTTACCTAAAGTTGACAATCGTATGTGGTTTTAAGAATAAAACCCCATCATTACCGATCACAATCCTCTGTCGAACTATCATATAAGTTCTCAAATCATCACACATGTTCCTATAGTTTGAGATAAACTACTAGTATTTCATCAAAACCATTATGCTAGGATGTCAACTCTTTTATAGGTTAACCTTTGTATGGATTGCATCATAATCATTTCTATTGAAACCTACAGTCAATGTGCTTAACCATTTTATGGGTTACGAATTCTCTTGAATCTGTAATCGTAGTGCTAAGAACACTATAATTGTAATAGCTAATTTCACATGAAGGAACCTCTAATTAACTAGATAGCCTCTTTAGTTGTCTCTGAAGTGATATTAACTTAGGTCTCCCTGGTTAAGTTAGCAATCTAAGATTTTACGCTCTTTTAACTTATATCTCAACCTCTTTGGGTAAACACATATTTCGAGGTAGAAAACTTGTAATAGTTATCTGACTATAAAATTCAGTCTTTGTGCCATAAAGGTATAAGACTATTAGACTAAAATATGCTGACCGTGCCGAAGACATAGTAGATTTTGGTCTAGTACATGACATAGAATACTTGAGGGTGCCCACTGCTGAAGCATTAGGTATATTTCTCATTCCTTTCATTCTAATCAAATTTCACAAGGCTTTGATTCCAATACATAATGATTCCATACTTGAAAAGAAACTTTTTTCAAGGAATCTCAAATGTAAGATGTGCGTTCTTCAAATACAGTTAGTATTAAGTGAGGTGTAACCCTTTATCAAGACCGGGATTAACACTGTTAAGTATTAAATGTTGGCAGTGGCCACAGGTGAATCAGAGACAAGAGAATTCAACGTTCAAACTTATATTAAATAGCATATTGGCACAAAAGATGCATGACAAGCACAATAAATAGATGGGATCAGTAGGAAGCATGGTCGGAGGGAGAAAGAACAAGCACTCTAGGCACAATGAAGGCAAGGCAGGAAATTCGAGCTCAGTTAATGCTGAATGATGAGTGTATTGAATGGGTGTGAGGAGTTAATGTTCTCTCGATGGTTCTCGATTATGGAGGAATTTGGGCAGAAATTCTAGCCTCCAAAAATGCTCTCTCCCCTAACTTGTTCATCTGGTGTATATATATGGGGGGCAAGGCTGCACAAGTAAGCCTGCCTGCGATCGATCTGATTGGATGCATTAAATGCACAAGATATTGCATTAAATGCATGGGATCTCATGGTTTTGCCAGGAAGACATTCTATTAGCTGGAAGTATTGTGGGCATTAATGAGGGACATGACATGCCAGTTTGAGGCTTACTTGAGGATGGATAAATGGTCAGGTTTGGTGAACTAGGCCTGCGATCCTAAGGACAAACCCACTTGAGTGATATATTTTTGAGTTCCTAAATTCCAGACGTTATGACGTCAGAAAGTAGTTTAAACAGTGACTCTGTCAGGTATCTGGTCACATCGTCCAGGCGGGCTGGTGTCTGTTACGACGCTGCTCGGATGATAGGTGGCCAGGTGCTTTAGCATCTATTTATTGGTTAAGGGTTATTTTCGAACCAAGGTACAAGATAGAGGTACCTCAAGGAGGTTCCTTCGAACAGTTAAGTATTAAGGTGGCTCGGCTATTGTGGCTTGAGTGACTATTTATTCTGAATGAAGCTTTTTGCCCAAGTGTGCAAAGAGGGTTAGTAACTGTATTTCCAACGTTGCCTTGTTCTCAATCCTCCAAACCATATCCCTGCGAGGTTCCCAGGAGGAGGTTGCTCGATAGAGTATGCTAGCTCTCCCATGCCCTGACAGCATGGTCCCTCATGGGTATCAAACAACCTCACTCAACATACATTTATAACATAAAGTAAATGACACAGTATTCTATTACTTATTACAAACTATTGTCATCGAGGTGACTTTGATCTATGAATTAAATCCTTCGAACCAGATCCATTGGAAAATCTTTGTGGTGGGTCCTTTGATCCACTTCTGTGAAGGATCTTTGAGGTGGGTCCTTCGAACCACTTCTATGAAGGATCTTCGAGGTGGGTTCTTAGGGTATCTTTCCTTCCCTTTCTTCACAAATCAATCAACTTGCTTGGCTAATTTAACCACCCTTTTGTGGGGACCCCCTAAATTTACCCCTTCGTAGAGATATTTATTTATTGCATGAAGAAATATATGTATGGAACCCTTAGTTGATCTTCAGTCTTTTCCATGGGGAAAATGAAGAGGTTTTTTCAAATTTCCCCCAAAGCTCTTCGTTCCCCAAGACATACGAGACTCCAAGCATGACGCATTAAATGAAATTGTTATTTGTTCTTCTGTATTTTGACATGTGGCAACCCCAGGGTGCGTGCGTGTAACCAATGCCTCTAATCCACGCGTCAACCAATGAAGCGTCATCATTGCAATATTTGATTTTCTGTAGCCATGCGTGCTTGACGGCAACACAAGCTAACCCTTTCATTATTACATTTTTCAAAGCGTCACTTTTTTTTTCGTCTTTTGGGGTCCGTGTTGCCCCTATAAAAAGGGGTATACTCTTTTTAAATAATCACCTTTAGGTTTCTATTCTCTTGTACTGAGCTTTTGTCAGAGTTTTTCTATCTTCGTCTCTTTCACTCCTTCAACTTGATCTTTCATCCTTATATCTCTCTAAACTTCCATGGCACCTGTCGTGAAATGAAGCCACTCCTCTAGGGGCACTTCTCCTGAGACTTAAGCGCGCCAACACCAGCGGGCGTGTTATCACCGTGCTCAATACTTTGGTGAGGAGGACCGCTTTTAGCAGACGACAGCGAGATTCCCCGGTGAACTGGTGCCAACTAAGGACCCTAACCTGCTAATAGAGGAGGGTGAGGATGCTGAAGACTCTGCTTATATCCCCACCACCACTGTTACTCATTTTTTCATTGAACATGGAGATTTCCCATATTAGAAGATAGAGTTTGAATATTCCTCTAGCGCTTATGAGGGGTTGGGCCACCCTTGGACTGAGTATATTCATTCTAAGTATTCCGTTCAGCTAGCTCTTGTTGGTCTCTCTTGCTCTCTATGGATGTGTGATCTTACCCTTTCCAAAAATAACACTGCTCTCCAATTCTTGATTTACCGTTGGAGCCATAGGTCACACACTTTTGTGGCCGCATGGGGTGAGTTCACCATCACCCTGGAAGATGTTTTTGAGCTTCTGGGGTTGGAAGCTGTCGGTTTTGTTACTTTCTTTGAAGAGGTCGTCTCCAGCGAGGAGAAAACTTTGAGAGATGAACTTGAGGCACTGGTAAAGGATTGAATAGTCACTTATAACAAGTGCACCTATTCTGAAGTGACTCGATACTTTTATTCCATTGAAGAGAAGGTTGTTATTAGGGCCCGCGAGGCAGCCAAGGAGAACCCTTGAGGGAAGCAGGTGTTTGAACAACCCCTGACAAGGAAGGGATTTGATTCCAAAATTATGTTGGCAGGCTGTATTTGGGTGATGTTATCGAAATTCTACCTTCTGGGCAAGCCCCATGACTGCCCTCGAAAGGACTTAATCAACATGGTTGTTCGGATGGAGAGCGACGTGAAGCTCCCCCTTGTTGCTACCGTTCTTGGCTCCTTGTACACCTGGTTGGACCATATGGTGGAAGATTCTGTACGGGGCATCGACAGGTTTGATGTCTCTAATTACGCCAACAATGTCCTTTTAACAACTTTCCTTTATGCCCATTTTCCCAATTATGCTCCTACTGGCAACTACCCCGGTTCTCAGCCCATAAGGATCCCTCGTATATGTTGCTAGATTAATAAAAGCGTTAAGAAGCCCCTCATTTCCCTAATCAATCGAGAAGAAAGATTCTTACCTCACCTCTATGTTGGGGTGGATCAATTTTTTACAAATGACTTTTTTTATGAGGAGGAGCTCTCCATTGCTCCTATTGATGAAGCTCTTGCTAGGATTTTTCCTGAGAACAGTGTCCCCCTTTTGTTAATCCTTTATTACTTTCCCTCATATACAGAGTGGTCTTATTTCTATTCTGTCTACAACCCCCACCGTGTAGCCATTTAATTTGGCTATGATCAAGGAGCCCCTTTATTGAGCCATTTCACCCATGAAAAACCCATAATATTTTCTTTTTCCTGTGCTAACTATCTGATTTCAGCTATCTTAAGTCTGTGTGATAGTTATCCAGTTAATACTGTGGTCCCGAGCAAAGAGGCTCGAGGGAAGAGATCAGCTATGTACATGAACGTATTGTGGCAAAACCAACTAGTCCATTTTCAAAATAACATTTTGAAGGAACCCCAGTACCCTGAAGTTGAGAGATTACCACCCACATAGTTGGTTTTAATAAATTGCACCACCTCTTCGTCTATTTTCCCTCTTAGTACTTCCAGCACCAGTGTTCCCTCCGAGCTGCCCCCAGTCGCTCTTGTGGAATAGACAGTTGTGAAAAATAAGAAAGCTTACCTTCCCGCTGAGGTTGCTATCGTTTCCCCAAGTCCCTCGAGACCAGATGAGAGAACTGAATCCCCACGCATTTCCTCATCCACGGCCGTGGTTGGGGCCACCCAAAAGGCGCCTGTGAAAAAACTCAAAACCATCCAACAACATCCAATTGACCACACCCCTGATCTTAAAGTTGTCCAAGATGTGAGCTCGATGTTTTATCAGCTTCTCTAAACCTGGGAGAATTTTGGCAAAGAAGACAGGGCATTTATGTTAGTCCAGATGGCTTCTCGTGTTTTTTCATATGCTCAACTCACTGCTGGTAGTGGTAAAAAAAGAAAGGCAGTGAGTCTTCTTAAGCTCATGATGGAGGAATCGCCTGAATCCAGTGAGGAAGAACTGCCCAAGGAGCATGCTGTTATTGATGCTGGTGGTGATGATGATGAAGATGGGGAGGATGAGGAGAGAGATAAGGTGGTGGAGGAAGAAGAAGAAGACAAAGAATAAAAGGAAGAGGAAGATGCATTGGTTCAGAGACGTAGGTTGAGGAGAATGGTTTCTCCTTCCAAACCCGCCTCGCCTCCCTAAGATTATGAGGCTCTCAAAGATGTGTTGGAGGAAGAAGTAAGCCCCTCGGTCCCTCTTGCGCTAAATGTTTTCTTCTTATATTTTTTTCGTGCTAATAACTCCATTCTGATCTAACCTTCCTTTGTCTCTTTTTCAGGTTGATGTGCGAGGTAATACGCACGATGATGTTGGAGAGGATCGTCCCTTCGAGAGAGTTGCCTCTATTACTTCATAGGTAATCTCCCATTTCCCCTAGGGGAAGTTATATCTGATTCTTCTTCTGAGTCTAGTAGCGGTTATTCCCCTGATCCCTCTTTTTTGCGCGAGCAGGCTGGCCTTGAGAGGGATGTTCCTGATGTGAGAGTTGTTGAGGATATTCCTAAGTCCCCCGTACCTGTTTCTTCATTGCTTGTGGTAAGTTTATTTTTTTCTTACTTGTTTAAGCTGTTGTTGCTCCTTCGATTTGTTTTTCTAACTTTTTTCTTTTTTTTCTTCATCCTTCCCAGGCTCCGGTACCTGTTCAAACTACTCCATCAGTTCCCCTCCTTCGAAGGACCAAGTACTTGTATATGTGTTCGGGCCTTCCATCCTAAACCAGGAAGGTGCCGATCTTGCTGGAGTTGGTCAGGGGGAGGGTGGACAAGAACACGTTGTTTAAATGGGGGGAGGGGGATGTGATTGCCCCCCAAGTCAACATCCTTTGGTGTCTCCTAGTCCGATTGACGAGGAGGACGTAGTACAAATAACCACTCATGAATTTGTCAGCGAGTAGCTTCCAGAGGTACTTTTTTTTTACTCTTCCATCTATCTCCTGCATATAAACTTGTTAATTTTGCCAAGTAATATTGGGCTTTAGAAATCTCCCATAACCGAGGGTGAGGCGAGCCAAGTCTTATTAGCATAATCTTCCATAACCGAGGGTGAGGCGGGCCAAGTCTTATTAGCATAATCTCCCATAACTGAGGGTCAGGCGGGCTAAGTCTTATTAGCATAATCTTCCATACTTGCAAGATACTTTGTGTATTCTTTCCCCATTTTGTTTCTTACTTAGATATCTATTTTTTTTTTATTTCAGGTGGAGGTCGACCAACTTGTGGCCTGTAGGCCAGAAGTTGAACTTATTCCTCAAGAAATGGTGCAAGCAAGGACCTTAGTCGAAGTTGATTCTTTGGGCGGGGTCCCTACTGTGCGATCCCAAGAGGTGGCCCCTAGGGTTGATGATATGCCCGAAGTGGATGGTTCTCAGGTTCAAGCAAGTGATAGCGCTTTGCATACTCAGCGCCCTTCTGCAAGTGATAGCATTTTTAGCATACATCCCCCTGAGGCAGCCCCCGAGGTGGTTGTGAGGCAGACTTTGGCTAATTTCTTTTATATTTTGACTGATGGTCCTCGTTTGCTGATCGAGCAGTTGTTGGTCTGTTTTCCTTCAACATTTACCAGCTACCTTCAACCTATTCCAGGAATGATGGCATGTTGCTTGCTCGGGCTCACCATGGTCTTGGAGGAAATCCTCAATACTCCCCTTGAATCTCTTAGCCCTGATACAATCAATACTTTACTGGGAAAAGTTAATGTTCTCACAAATGATGGGTTTTTCATATCCTAGTTGGTGGAGCTGCTTCGTGGTTTTAAGAAGGCTGACCTTCTTGCTCTCTATCATCGGCTCCAAAGTTCACATAGCTCGCAGGTGGCCATTTAAGAAGAGCTTGTGAGCCTGGAAACCAAGTTGGTGGTTTCTAAACAAGAGGTGCAGGAGGCTTGTGAGGCCGTTGCTAGTGCGAAGGCCGAGCTAATCAAGAAAGAGCGGGAATTAAAGTCAATTCATCAAATAATGGAGCTACGCTAGAAATATTTGGCTGACCTCATTTCAAACCATAGCAACCATATACAAATTCTTTCCTAACATCATCATAAGATGCTTGGATCAGTGAACCTTTGTTTTATCATGGACAACCCCTAGATCGTTTGTTCAATGTTTCTATCATTAATGTTTCTCATTTTTGGGATTTTGGATCTCCTTGCTTGCGTGTAACCATAACTATACCTTTTATTAAATAAAAAAACATTGGTGACTTTGGTGTTTTCTTACATTTCCTTTGTTTTTCTTTTGACACTGGTTAAACTTATTACATCAATGCGAATCACATCATGCATGATAAGGAAAGCAGCCGTCTTCGTATAAAAAGAAATTAGTGGCCTAACATTTTCCACATGAACATTGCTTCAGGCTATATTAAATAGACAAATCCAATTATTTTAAAACATATATCCCTCTTTTCTTTCAACCAAAATTAACAAGGTACAACATAATGAGCAAAAGCGTTGACAAAACATACATTTAAACATAGTAAATCTTTATCCACTTATTATTTAATTTGAAAATAGCATTGTCTTCCAGTATAGATATCTCGTAATAACCTAAATCGTGGGCTGCTAGAATGATGTAAGGCCCTTTCCAGTTAGCCTCGAATTTGGGTAATGACAAGCCTCTAATATGCCTCGTGCATACTTTCAGAACCAAGTCCCCCTCTTTAAACTTCCTAGGCCTCACTAGCTGGTCGTAAGATCTAGACAACTTTTTTTTGTATATCTCAAAGTGCCTCGCGACATTATCCCTGTGATCTTCTAGGGCTTCGAATTATACATAACGGCTATTGGGGAGCATGGCACTTCGTAAGTTGTAACGAGTGGAAGGTACCTTAAGTTTAATTGGTAACACAGCTTCTGCCTCAAATACTAAGGAAAATGGTGTGTATCTCGTTGGTTTCCTTTTCATCATTCGATAAGCCCATAGAATTTGGAGGATCTTGTCATCCCATGTGCCTGAAAAGTCCTCTAATATTTTTACCAAAATGTTTACTAACGTTTTGTTGGTGGCCTCTCTGTGCCCATTGCACTTCAGGTATGCTAATATTGACTTGTGATGGATGATGGAGTATTTTTCAATTAGCAGGTGCACCTCACTATTGATGAAGGGGGTACCCTTATTTGACAAAAACACCTTCGGGATGCTAAAACGGTAGATAATGTACTCCTTCATGAATCGAGCTACTACCCCCATCGTGGATTTCTTGAGTGGTATGGCTTCTGCCCACTTCGTGAAACATTATGTGGCTACTAAAATTCAGATCTTTCGTTCGAAAGAAGGGTCTATGGACCCTATCAAATCAAATGCACAAGTATGAAATAGAAACGGTGTAGAGAGAGTGCATGTTCACTGAAGGAGCATGAATCATATTCCTGTGTAGTTGACAAGCCTTGCACTTTCGAACAAAATACGTTGAATTCTTCTCCATTGAAGGCTAGTAATAACCCAAGGTCATTAGTGGATCATAAAGCTTGGCTCCTCCGACGTGCCCCGGCTAGTGAACTTGCTTCAATACTTCTTCAGCCTCTTCTCCTCTTATTCACCTTAGGGGCTTGTCATGACAGCCTCGTCGGTACAACTGCCCGTCTTGTACGAAGTACCTCGGTGCTTGACTTTTTATCTTTGTAGCGTCCTACCTGTCTGTCGACATCACTCCTTCTATCAAGAAATCTATACAGGGTTGTCTCCAATCTTACAGATGATTGATGAAATTACATTTTGATGCCTGATAAAATAGGAAGCACTTCGAACACTCTTTTTGCACTGCAATAACTTCTTGTCTCATCGAAGTCCAGAAGTACCTTGCACGTTGTATCTTCCTATACAAAGGGATCTCAATGGTTTCATAACTATATTCATATACCTCGATCAATCTTCTTTTGTCTTCTTCGGGATCTACACACCTGGACAACCAACCTACTTTATTCTTGTAATACAATTTGCCTCTAGTAATAAAGTACTGTGCCAAATTGGCTAAGTTGAGTGGCCCTTCACCCTTCTCTAGCTGCTTTCTCATCTCACCCCCCAATCATCTTTGTCCTCTGAGGGTAGCATTTCAGACACAATTGAGGGCATCGTTCTCTTTGTGATTTGAACCACAGTTGACTCCTTGTCAAAGGCAATCGTTTACGTGATGGTTGCATAGGCGTTCGTATGTTATTCATCGTTCGAGGGTGCTTGTTGATCTTCACCACCTCGAATTGTCTAAGAAGTCGTTGGATGATCGTTCGGTAAGGTGCCAAAGTCATGTGATTCAAAGAGAATTATCTCGTCACCAGTTTTACCACAAAGTTAAATCCCCATTGATTGTTAGGACTTGGATACCTCTTCTCAGTGCTTTGAGTAATCCCAGGACTAGTGCCTCGTATTCGGCCTCACTATTTGAGTATTCAAACTCCAATTTGAAAGATAAACGGATTTCTTCACCGTCTCTTCGTAGGATGAATCTAGCTCCCCTTTTTTTCTCAGCTGAAGAACCGTCGAACTCCATACTCCACTCATCGAAGCCGGATGCCATGAAATTGGCCTGTAGATCATCATTCGGGAGCTTTTCAACATGTGGCTCGAATGTCCCTGATGGGAAGATATCCAACAAATCTGCATATGCCTGGCTTTTGATGGCTCGCGGGACCTCACATTTTAGATCATACTCTGAGAGGATTAAAAACCATCGAGCTGCCCTGCCTATCAACACAGTTCTAGCAAGGAAAAACTTTATAGGATGACACCTAGTTACAATATGAATCATAAATGATAACAGGTAATGCCTAAGATTTTGTGCTATAAATATAAGGACTAAACAATGCCTCTAATTGATAGTATATCTGTCCTCAGGCCCGTATATGATCCTACTCGGGTAATAAACAGGTTTTTCAATGCCTTCCATATCTTGGGCCAATAAAGCCCCAATATATCGTTCAATTGATGTAAGGTATAAAAGTAAAAGGATACCTACGTTCGGAGGGGTCATTGTCTGAGGAGAAGTGAGGAGTGGCTTCAGCTTGTCTATGGAATCTTAGTGCATTATTTCCCACGCGAACTTAATGTCCTTTCTCAACAACTCCATCAAGGCGTGTGTCACCTCAGCCAGCCTCGGGACAACCCGACTTAGGTAGGAGACTTTGCTAAGAATTTTTTTTAACTCTTTCGTTGATTTTAGTATAGACATATAAAGGATGGCTTATCCCTTATCCAATTCAATTTGTACCCCTTGGTGATTTACCACGAACCCCAGGAATTTCCCACTTGTTACCCCGAACGCACATTTGAGAGGGTTCATCTTCAGCCTGTACTTCCTATAGCAAGTGAACACCCTTCTCAAATCATCCAAGTGGGACCCCTCCTTCTTGGATTTAATTACCAAATCATCAACATAAAACTCCATAGTCTTGTGAAAAAGGTCATGGAAGATAGCCATCATCGTCCTCTGGTAAGTAGCCCCTATATTCTTCAATACAAAAGGCATGACTGTGTACATGAAAATGCCTAAAGGCGTTCAGAAGGCGATTTTCTCTGCGTCGATCGGATCCATTTTTATCTCATTATATCCCATATAGACATCCATGAAACTTTACATCCCATGGCCTGTTGTTGCATCGATCAAGCTATCAATGGAGGTAAATGGGAACTCGTCCTTCGGGTATGCCTGATTTAGGTCTCTAAAGTCTACGCATATCCTGATTTGACTCTTGTCTTTCTTTCCCATAGGTACAATGCTAGAGAGACAGATTGGATGTTGGATCGTGACTATAAAATCGGACGTGAGCAATTTTTAAACTTATTTCTTAATATTTAGATCTAACTCCGTGTTGTACGTTCGAGTGGCATGTTTCACCGAAATGGATGAGGGAAAAATGTTCAACTTATGGCAACTCACTTCTTTGTCTACTCCAGGCATCTCCGTGTATTTCCATGTAAAAGATGTCTTTGAACTCCAACGAAAACTTGATAAGTTCCTCTCAAGGATATCCCTCCAAGTCCTTCGAGATAAAAATAGGGTTCGGATCCTCACCCTCTCTGGCCAAATTACCTTCTCCAAATTTTGGATCTGCGACCTGGGTCTATCCCTCATGCATTCTAGTTCTTCTTCTGCCTCTTCCACAAACTCTTTTACCTAGGAGTTATCAATTACCAAGCATTTCCCTTCATTATCCACTAGAAATCATTCATAGACTGGGTCAGCTTCATCATCCATACTCTCGGCTTCCCGCTCACACCTTCATAGTTTATAGATAATTCTACCATTAGGCAAAACAACCTATTTGTATTGCCGGGCCACTTCCTTTTAAAAAGGCCTATTCTTATGACTCGCATCCACCTCTCTCACTGTTCGTCATTTAAGAACACTCTGCGTTTATGCTTGATGCTCAATAGGGTCAATACGCGGGGTCATTCGATCACAGAGCTACCTTGATAGACTAGGGGGACTCACTGATCCCAGGTCACGCTCTTCTTCATAAGTTACCACCATTCGAGTAGGTGCCCGCACCCTCTCTCGAATTAATGGTATCTTTATCCCCCCAATATACCTTGTTACTTTGGTAGCTTCTTCGTCCAGACCAGTATAAAAAGCGGCATCCACTATGTGAGCTTCCTCCATTGCAAAAGGTTTCTTAGTAGCTTGAATCACCACCACCTTTCCCTTTATGTTTGCCTTAGTACATTGATGATAAGTTGAGGGTACTAACCCGTAGTTGTGCATCCATACCCTGCCCACCAACAGTTGGTATGACGGCTCGCAATTCATGATGTGGAATTTAATGTGGGAAGTGATGTTTCCCATCATGATGCCCACATTACCATAGCCCATCGATTTGGAAGACTGATTCTCATACCCTGATATTTCCAATGAATGGGGAACTATCCTTGTTTACGATAAGCCGGTAGCATAAAAGGATCCAATGGGCATTATATTGATGGATGTTCCTCCGTCCAATAAGAATCGTGAGAAAACACAATCATTTACTGATGCGGTAACATACAAGGGTTTATTGTGGGGATATCTAATCATTCTATCAGCCTATGAGATTGTGACTTCTGAGAGATACCTCCTCATGAGTTTAGCCATAGGTCCCTTCCACTTTAGGTGTGGCGCGATGTTTTTCTTTGCGATCTCCAAGATAGCTCGCGTGGCTTCCAATCGGGAGTCTTTAGGAAGGCCAACCTGATCGAAAAACCAGCCGAACTTTGGCAAGCAAGCAATAGCTATACATTCGATCCATGGGTCTGCCTGGTCATCTTCAAACTCATAAACTTCGTCCACATCTCTATATGGAACCTCATCGTATGCTATCACTACGTTTACTTCCTCCAGAGAGCAGGCTCCCAACTGCCTACTAAGTCCCTTAATGGGGTCGTATGTTTCTTTATCTTGGTCCTCTGCCTCTTTAATCTCGTCACCCAAATGGAGCTGAGCCAACTCAAAGATGCACTCTTTTAGATACTCTTCGAAGTCAACCTCAAGAGATCCTTAGGAGTCACTCCCTTCGAACCAGTGTTCCACCGTCAATCGCTCGGCCTCCTCATCAAAATTTCTAGACATATGGGCTCCATGAGGTGGTAGAGGTTTATCGTTTACATTAGTTTGCGGCAACACGATGTCCCCGTTCTTCATATGATGGTCAATCAACCTTCTTAGTGAAAAACACACTTTAGTAGGATGGTTTACCCTGTTATGGAGTGCGCAATAATGAGGCTTCTCCCTGTCCTCTCGCGAGAGCTATGTATTGTTGAAATTAACTAGCCTGCATACTTTATCGCGAACCATGAGATTATACAGGTTCAACTCTTGTTCCATAGTGCAAGGTAGCTCGGGTTTTTTTTCTTTGTCTTCGAACCTTCTCTTGTTATTTCTGCCCCTTCTACCTCCTCGGTCGCCACTATTCTCCTCTTTGGACCCATCATCCGCATAGTTGACTCTCAAGGGTATTCCCCTCCCTGGGGTAACCATTGGACTGATTAGTAAACACAGCAAAGCAGGCGGGGGTACTACGGATTTTACTACAAAGCAATATTCCTTGCTTCTTTAAAAAATGCTGCAAATGCACCTTCTCGCATGTCGTTAATCAGATGACATATATACTCATGCAGCAAGCCCTCTTCACACACTTGTAAAAGTTAATCTTCTCGCGTATCCTCTCTCACATCCAGATAATGTTCACAAAACCTCCTGATATAAGCCACAACGTCCTCCCCGGGCTTTTGTTTCTCATGTGCTAGCTGGGTCAGTATAAACTCATCCTCAGCCAGAAAGAACCTTTGTACGAAGAAAATGTACAATTCTTCCCAAGAGCTTACACTACCTGGGCCAAGTGGGAATACCACGTGTAGGCTTTTTCTGTCAGGGACTTTTAAAACTCCCTCAACCTTAGCTTTTTATCGTTGCAATAGGCCCCAAGACTTTCGATAAACCTCTTCACATGCTCCTGGGGGTCAACACCTTTCCTCGTGTACTTCTCAAAAATTGGTGGAATATACCCTACTGGTTAGGGTTCATTATTGTATGCCTCTAGGTAGGGGGTACAGAAATCATCGTACACCAAAGAACTATCTTATTTAGATACAACTATAAACTTTAGCAACTCTTTCTTCATTTCCTCCAAGATGGCCGGCGAAGTTTCTCCCCCACTTTACAGCGCTGGTCCAGTTGTCATATGTCCTGTTGTCATAGGCCGTTAAGTATTAAATGTTGGCAGTGGTCACATGTGAATCAGAGATAAGAGAATTCAACGTTCAGACTTATATTAAATAGCATATTGGCACAAAAGATGCATGATAAGCACAATAAATAGATGGGATCAGTAGGAAGCATGGTCGGAGGGAGAAAGAACAAGCACTCTAGGCACAATGAAGGCAAGGCAGGAACTTCAAGCTCAGTTAATGCTGAGTGATGAGTGTATTAAATGGGTGTGAGGAGTTAATGTTCCCTCAATGGTTCTCGATTATGGAGGAATTTGGGCAGAAATTCTAGGCTCCAAAAATGCTCTCTCCCCTAACTTGTTCATCTGGAGTATAGATATGGGGTACAAGGCTTCTCGAGTAAGCTTTCCCATGATCGGTCTGATTAGGTGCATTAAATGCACAAGATATTACATCAAATGCATGGGATCTCATGGTTTTGGCGGGATGCCATTTTATTGGCCGAAAGTATTGTGGGTATTAATGAGGGACATGACACTCTAACTTGAGGCTTACTTGAGGATGGATAAATGGTCAGGTTTGGTGAACTAGGCCTTCCATCCTAAGGATAAACCCACTTGAGTGCTAGATTTTTGAGTCCCTAAATGCTAGACATTATGATGTCAGAAAGTGGTTTAAATAGTGACTCTATCAGGTATCTGGTCACATCAGTCAGGCAGGCTAGTACCTGTTATAAAGCTGCTCGGATGATAGGTGGCTCGAGTTCCTTAGCATCTATTTGTTGGTTAAATGTTATTTTGGGACCAAGGTGTAAGACAGAGGTGCCTCGAGAAGGTTCCTACGAACATGTAAGTGTTAAGGTGGCTCGACTGTTGTGGCTCGAGTGACCATTTGTTCTGAATAAAGCTTTTTGCCCAAGTGCGCCAACAGGGTTAGAAACTGTATTCCCAACGTTGCCTTGTTCTCTATCCTCCAAACCATATCCCTGTGAGGTTCCCAAGAGGAGGTTGCTCGATAGAGCATATTAGCTCTCCCATGCCCTACCCGGCATGGTCCCTCATGGGTATCAAACAACCTCACTCAACATACATTTATAAGATAATGTAAATGACACAGTATTCTATTACTTATTACAAACTATTGCCACCCAGGTGACTTTGATCTACGAATTGGATCCTTCGAACCAGGTCCATTGGAAAATCTTCGAGGTGGGTCCTTGGAGCCACTTCTGTAAAGGATCTTTAAGGTGGGTCCTTCGAACCACTTCTATGAAGGATCTTCGAGGTGGGTCCATAGGTAAGCTTTCCTTCTCTTTCATCGCAAATCAATCAATCTGCTTGGATAGGTTAGCCACCTTTTGGTGGGGGCACCCCCACACTAGTCATGTGTATGTATCATTGATATAATCGACTTAGGATTAGACTAATATCATTTGCAAATGATTTTGAGAAATATTTATCATAAATATGTGTTTGAATTATTCGAAAATACTTTATATAAAAAATATTGACAACCACATAGCAACGTAAGACAATACTCCCACCTCGTTCCCGATTAGGCAAATATCATCCAAAAATTGTACTTTGAAATACCACCACGTTTACGTCGTGCTTCTCACACAAACAAGTTCTTTGTGGGCTTTGATAAAAATCAAGACTTGATTATCTCATCAATTCGAATGACCCATGACCTTAATGTGAGCTAAAATACATAAAAAGATCTTACAAGCTTACATAACTTTTCTTTTCCCGACTTGTTACTATGTACTTATTAAGAAAATCGTTCAAGAACACAGTCTTGATGTAAAAAGAATTCTGACGAAGCAATTACTATATACTTCTGACTATATACTTGTATTTACACATTTTTACCACACAACTCATTTCTTGACATGTTCCATATTCCTTTATCTTTTTCTCGGAATCTTCCAATAATTATGTGCTTTAATGGGCTTCATACCACCTACGACGCCACCATATGCTCGGGCCAGTGATTATGGATCTTTCACCCTAGGGCTTCAGGCCCTCCATAATTATCCCAGTGTCATCCAAGTTCTTATTAATGTGTTTTAACATTTTATTAATATTCATATTATTCCACTCTCCCCTTTTTACTTGGTCGAAGCCAAAACCGGGGTTTCACCCCAACTTATGCTACACTTTGAAAAAATATCATTTCATGTCCTTTACACTTTAGCATTGATTTTATTCCAAAATCATGTTCATTTAGGTCGAATATGTGTAACTCCCTTTTAACATTTTTATTTCATAAAAATATTTCACTTTACGTAAAATTACCATTTTACCCTTTTGTTTTC
Source organism: Sambucus nigra (assembly GCA_949130495.1). NCBI lineage: Eukaryota > Viridiplantae > Streptophyta > Magnoliopsida > Dipsacales > Adoxaceae > Sambucus > Sambucus nigra. Next base: position 9,667,102 of record OX422223.1, read on the forward strand.
AAACATGTATTGTCTTTTCTTCGAATTTCATAAGTGTTAATATCCTAAAAATATTATTAAGTTATACACACCAACTTCTCAATGTTTTAACCCATTAACACTCATTCAACACCATTTCTAACCATTTTTCCAAGTTAGACATTTCTTCACTTTCTTTCAAAGAAATCCAATTACATTTAAAGACTACTTTTATAAGAAAATACCATTTCCTTTTGTTATACATAGGATCAAATTTTCCTAATTACATCGTCATTATTATCCATCCGAAAGTACGTTACGTTGGAACTTGATGCATTCTTATCACATCCAACACTGTCTAGGCATGACACTCTAGTCACATAATCTCCATGGTTGATTTTACACAATTTGTGTTTCTAAATCAACGGATATATTTAAGCTTTATCAACACCTCAACAGTCCTCTCATATCGTCAAGGGCTAACACATAAGCACCTCACACTAAAAACAGCGATGTCACCACTATTGGCTCGCCTAGACACTCATAAATTAATAATAAGTCTAATCAGAGGTGCGAAAGCGATTAATGACAACTAACTTTTTTGTATGCCACTTGGAGATAAATTACCCATCGTGCTACTATTTTGACTTTACCAGTGAGAACAGGAGCTGAAACCATCACCAATTTAGGGTGACTGACCCAAAATAATATCGACGTCGAAAGATCTACTGCTGACCTCACCACATCACTCTCGAAAAGAGCCTTGAACCTAAAGCTCTGATACCATTTGTAACGCCCTGACCCGAATTTATGGGTTACCCATGGTCAACCCTGTGTGACCCAGGCGTTAGGTGTGAAGTGCAATAAGACAGCCGAAATAATGTCGCTTGTCCAGTTTATTTTATTAACCTTTCACTTGTTTAGTGTGCGATTACCATTTTAAATCAAGCTACGTGAGGGACCCGTTCAACATAATTAAATAATTAATTCTTTAAGTTTAATACACTAATCGAAGCTAATATTGTAGTCATCTTAACTCCGTTTGTTGAAAGCAACCGGAGTATTTAAGGATGCATTATATGTTACGGTATATTTATCATTCGCCCTAATTAATTTGTTGACCAAGTATCGCGCGGGTTAACACCCAAACATATTTGGAGCGTCGAATTAGTTTATTCTTTTCTTTTAATTAATTAAATAATTTTATAGAACATTACATTTATCGAAGATACTCTATGGTTTTGGGGGATTGGATCTTAACCCCATTTTTCCAAAAATATTTTTAAAAAGCAAAAGTTTCAAATCTTTACTTTTCATAGTTTAATTTTTCACTTGCGTAGCTAAATTTGCATAGATCATTAGAAATTTCTCAAAATATAAAATCATCATATTTTTCTTTCTTTCTCGAGTCGAAGCCATGATCTAAGAAGTCAACTCTACCGTCTTCGTTTAGCGACCTATTCTCTGAGGATTCGACCTCGTCTTACCGGATTATTACTTGAGCGGTTGGCTTGTACTTGAGTTGTAGGCACACATGCAGCACACACTTTTTGTTGCAAGTCAGGGGGTCATACCCAAATAACCTATAATTTGACATTATGAAAAAAGCATCATAATTAATCTTTTATGCCAATTTAGGAACTTTTCATGACGGTTTAATAATCTTTTCATGTCGGTTTTATTAAAATCATTAAAAATAAAAAATTCAATCTTTCAAAAACATTGCAAGTAATCTTTGATGTCAATCTTATGGCCTATTCATCACAATTTTGAACAATTTTATATCATTTTTGTGAAACCCCTCGTAAAGGCGACAACTTATCTCAGCCTCCCCTTGTACCATCTTTGGTAGTTAGTATAAATTCACAGCGGCCTACAATCAAACATTATATAAATTTTCAATCAAAAACTATTTAAATTGTACAAATAATATATAGATGAAAATCTTAAAAATTTGGACTTACATCATATGCAATCACATCTTTGTAGTTGGAGGAATCAATGGTAGTGGTGGTTCTTAATGAATCAATCTCCATTAAATCCTTGCTAGACTTTGTTGATTTGTAAAGCTTGATTAACCATGGGTTCTTTTTGGCATTAATATCTCTAGCATTTGAATATGAACGTTTTGGTGTGCCCATAACCATTCCTTCAAGTGAACTTCTTTTTTGTTTGATTGGTCGTTGTTTTGGCTCACTTTGTGACCTATTTTTGGCCCTTGAGGATTTTGTATTGGCCATGTAACTTGGTTGTACAAATTGGTAATTACCATGAGATAAAGTAGTAGAATGTTTAGATCTTCTACGTGAATGATCTATTTTAGTATTAATGGGATGTGATAAATCAATATCATGGTTCAATGATGGTGAATTTCGATATATTTGAAATTGATTTTCATCTACATGAATTCCAAAACTATATCTATGTCCCACATTTCCATCTTTGTCCTTTGGTTGTGGGTTATAGGTATGGCCATTTTTGGTCTTCATAGATCCCCTTGTTTCATTCATATTCATATCATTCATCTCCTGCATGGTAAACAAAAAAAAGGAAAAAGAAAAAAAAGTTTATTAACTATTAAACTAGGAAACTAGGGTGATGGACTATTTGGACATACAGACATGGGTCAGACACATCATGTGGCATGTCAGACTTATTTTGCATTAAATATAATGCGGACACTCCGCGAACACGGAACAAAGACTTTGCAGACGTGACGAAACAAAAAATAAAATAAACATTTTAAAATTCAAGGGTGTCCTCTATCAAAAATAGTCTATTTGTGTAAGGATAGTGTTATAAATGTTTTTATTAAAGAAAAATATTCATACATTATTTTTCTTAAGAAAACATACAGGATATAGTTTCTTCTTATCCATATTCTTGCAATATGTACGTCTTGATTTTTGATTTGGGGTTGTTGCTTATTCGTATTGGATTTAGTAGTGATGAAATTCTTTATAGATTTATTTTGGGATCCCATTTTCATGCCAAAACTGGAATTGGAAAATTTTCAATTCAAAGTTTTCAAAAATTGAATTAAAAAAAAAATCAATTTCAATTCCATGGCATGGAATTAAGGTTTCCAAACGCACCCTATATGTATTTTTGACTCTAGATAATAATTTAAATGGTTTTATAAAATAAAAGCAATGCCCTCGGAGCACATTGTTTGGGTTGCATGTTATATATAATATATACTTTTGTGTTTTATCAAATTTAAAATATGAAATAAATCATATTTATGCAATAAAAATTATACCATTAGAACTTACAAATGAAGAAGATGACCGAGTCAAGTGTTTGACACTCTCTCCTTAAGACAAAATGCGCTCCCGCTACGGTGCTTACGGCAATGAACAATGAGCGTTTGCCTCCCAGGATAAAACGGTCTCGACACGCGCAAGAAGCACTTCAGTGTGTGTGTCCCACGAACCAATTATGTTTGATACTCTATCCGACTCGATTGGGAATGGAAAGTATAGAAAATATTTTTCCTCCTTATTTCCTCTCTTTAAAAATGAAGACAAGTCATGTATTTATAGAAAACAAAGTGTTTTTTCATGAAAAGACATGTCTTTTAGAAAACAGTCACTTTAGGGACGTTTTTCATGAACAGTCACAACTTATGGTGAACAGTCACAACCTTTAGGGACGGTTCTGAAAAACAGTCACTATATAGCGAACAGTCACAACCTTTAGCGACAGTTAGGAAAATCCGTCCCAGAAAATTAAATAAAATTTCCCAATAAACTTCATACATAAATGGGGCACTTTGATACCAAATTTCTGATTCATCATTTATCCGTTTTAAACAAATAAATATATCGCATGACTCGTAATGAGCACGTACTTGGTCCTACTTTGACCAATATAATAATTTGGTCATAAAATAATTTGTGTAAAAACACAATATTTTCCAACAATCCCCCACATGAATGAAATTTGGGTGAAGAATCAAATGAACATGAAGACAAATTAGACAGAGTATCAGTGAAAAAGAGATGCATCGGTAAAGATAGCTTTTGGCCTTGAATCTTTCCTAGTGAGAGACTATCGGGTTTACTGGCCAATCAATGAACGCGATGTCTTGAATTGATCAACCTTTTTGTGTAAACCGAGACAATAGAATTCACACAGTCCTTCTTCGAACATTCTTGGTTCTCACTTTTGTGTCCGTTTTGGCCTTGGACACCTCCTGGTTTCATGAGTGTGTTAGAGAATTTAACAATGTAGCCGTTGGTTATTCTCATAGAAGTGGCCCCTTCTCACTCACATAGGTGATTTCTATAAAGAGTATCCTGCTAATACCCCACTTGATCCTTATGTTCAAGATATAGAAATCATTAAAATAAAATTTATCCTATTACACGCGGCAGATAGTGCACTGACTCATCCTAGGAATGGGAGGAAGAATTTATTTTCTTCTCAATGCTAACTGAATCGCACATAATTAGGTTGTCCCGTTGAACCTAATTCTTGGGATCTCCAATCATTTAGGTTGGGTTTCCATTATGGCAATTCTTTTAAGTTTTAACCGGCTGTAAGCCCATTCCCCTTGATGTACGTATCTTACTCTCTTGTTAGCGGATCCGCAATGATTTTATTAGGCCTAATGTTATCACTAACAAAGAAAGATTTCTTTATGGTCTTATGTCATGACTAATAAGTCGTGACTTGCCAAATTTCTTTATGCCTTTTCAAGCAATGATTTTAAATTGCAAGAACATGCATTATAATTGTTATCTCAAATCATCCTCTTTAAAATTGTCAAGGTACCTTGCTTTTTAGGAAATAATATTCATATTCCATCATAAGAGGATTTCCAAATATTAACACCTCTAATCATGCTAATATATCACTCGGAATACAAGTCTCGAAAGTCATATATTGTTTAAAATATATTCATAATTTCCTAATGTTTATGTCATTTGTCACTTATATCTTAGTATCGATACTGAACGACTCATTTGTACTTTAGACTCTTTGATCCATTATCTTTAAGTATTAATTATCGTTCAATCAATGAAGTATACACTTCTCTAGACAAATGCACATTGGAAATGCTATAGTACATTAAATGCACTTATGCAACCAAATACTACACTTTTAGTAGTTTTTATCCTATTTTCAATAGGAATAATCTTTGTTTCTATTTTTGGATAGAAATTATCGCCTTAGATAAATACCCCCACATTTATCATAATTTATACAAAGGCTCTCAACCTTTCCCATAAAATTTCATACAAAGGTTCTCAACCTTTCCCATAAAATTTTTATCAAAGGTTCTCAACCTTTCCCATAAAATTTTTATCATGGGTTAATGTGTTGAGAATATAACTCATAGAAAACACAATACTTCCCCCACAATTTCAAACATAAATTTGAAATTATACAAAGCTGATACATTTATTCTCAACCTCCAAACGCTTTATTTTTCTTTAAAATGAAATGACATTAATGTATATTTGGACCAACACATATGTCCATTTAGAAGGTATACATTAATTTCATTCTAAATAAAATTTAGTTGAGATAAGTTTCTCTACTTTAGTGATTTCGACATTTAATGGTATATTCCTTATTGTTCCATAGGCCTACAAATGCACTTGTGACAATTCTTAGTATTAAACTAGAGTTGTGTCACACATAATTTATATGCCTCAATGAGATCATAATTTGATTCTACCTTCTTTAAAGCAGTTGTGAAACCGCTCGGTTCTGAATCCCTTAATCATTTATATGGATTTATGATTTAATTCTATACCATATTTAAAGCAGTCTTTAAACCGCTCGGTTCTGAATTTTGAATCATAAATTCAATAAATAAATCTGTAATCACGCCACACTAATTTTTCTCCATTGAAGAATACGTTCAACAAACGCATTAATTGGAAGTATAAGATTCTTCCAAAATGAATTTATATATTACGGAAAGGAATGTAGCACTTTATGTCAACTAAAGATTCTCATATCTTTTGCAATCTTCATCGCATTTGATAACATTCAATATAGTGAAGAGGAGTAACCTATTGAAAGTAATCATATCCACTCTTTCAAGTCTTTTGCCATGGAAAAAATGAGCACCACGATATCAATACAAATTGTATTTACTTTTCATCAATGTTAACATCAATTGAATATTACATAAAAATGTAATTCTTCATGAAACATCATGTTTAACATAGCATGTTCCAATGATATTTTGATGAAAGTGTCTCACAAAATTGAGAGTGAAAGGGTCACTCCTAAAATTAAAAGTCGCATTATAAATATCCTATTCAAATATATGGTTAATGATATACAATCATGCCACAAATATCCAATAGACTTCTACACGTGAGAATAGTATGTCATTACACACCTCAATTTTCAATACAGGACATTAGGTCATCGGATGCCACAACATATCATCAGCTGTAATAATTATGCAAACATAATAAATTCCTAACCTATAGGACTTTTTAATTTATTATGCGTGAATTTAATATTCTGAAATTTTCAACATGTTGGTTCACATCGTTTTTAAACAATAGTGCATATTCATATCTCTAGGAGTCGATATAATGCGTGCATTGCAATGTTTAACATACATACCAACAATAATGGACAATGCATTATATTTTCTTTTTCTCTTTTTCGTGACACGGGAGATTAAAACAAATTTAAATGTAATATCAAGATTACATAAATTATCACAATAATTAAATATTGACATTCTACAAGGAATGCAACTTAAATCATGTTTCTAAATATATCACATTTCCGTTCATGTAATCTAATTTAATTAGGTGACACTAAAATAGTACTGTTACACGTATACATGTAACCATACAAGAGACCATAATATCATCGCATATATTATAATCACATTAATTTGCATAAAATGCACTTACAAATCATGTGAATAACATTACCAAAGATGTGACTAAATCTCAACGCATAATCAGACATTTGATTAATCAGATATTTGATTGCACCAAAATTGGTATTTAGCTCTACCGTCAATAAATAAATTATATAAGTATACTATGAATCAAACACACTCTTGTTGTCCCTTTGTTCATTTGGACAAATTTGAATGAATGTATTCAAAATCACCTTATTTGGGACGCACTATTCTAATTTTAGACATTCAAAAGAATGCTAATTAAAAATTAATTAATTTTATCGCTAAAATTATCGCACGCCATACAATGTCAATAATCAAATTAAACATTAAAAATGCATTATTTATAAACTAATCACTTTTTATGCCATTTATGGCATAGTCCATGTAAAAGACATAAAAAACAAATACATCACTAAAGATGAAAAGATACAAGTTAAATGCATATGAACATTACTCATACTTAATGGATTCAAACTGTCAAATAACCAAATGACACCACAAGTATTCATATATCAAAGTTGAGTTTCCAAATTTAACCAAATACCTCAAAAAAAATTACATCTTCAATAATTACATCCAAACTTCAATAATTTTAATATAAACGAATGAGACGTTTGTCACAATTGTGATCCGACAATAAATCTTTGAAACGTTCTTATAATCAATTCCAATCAAACAAAGTCTTCGTAATATTTTGAATGGTCACTCAGTTGCCATTTGCAACTTAGATGATGGCAATATACAATTACCAAAAGTAAACAATGCCTTCTCATCATTCAGTACGCACAGTTACGGACAAAACTTCCAAAATTAAAGATAATACACCCGCATTTAGATTCTATTAACATTATATTTTATCCCAGGTGTGATATCATTTGCAATATTACTAGTATCATACTTAACCCACCAAGAGTAAAAAGACAGAAACATTAAGCCACATAAAAAATTGTGTACAAAAGTGACAAATCATGAAATAAATCATGGAAAGTTACAATACCACACGTTCAATCATCAATGTATTACGAAAGGTCTAATTTCATGCATTAACTAAAGGATGGACAAATATGTTTTCACACTCGAAAACTATTCATAAAATTAAAACACAAAGTAACATAAAATATTTTTCATTTTGTCTTAAGATTGTTATATATAATATATACTTTTGTGTTTTATCAAATTTAAAATATGAAATAAATCATATTTATGCAATAAAAATTATACCATTAGAACTTACAAATGAAGAAGATGACCGAGTCAAGTGTTTGACACTCTCTCCTTAAGACAAAATGCGCTCCCGCTACGGTGCTTACGGCAATGAACAATGAGCGTTTGCCTCCCAGGATAAAACGGTCTCGACACGCGCAAGAAGCACTTCAGTGTGTGTGTCCCACGAACCAATTATGTTTGATACTCTATCCGACTCGATTGGGAATGGAAAGTATAGAAAATATTTTTCCTCCTTATTTCCTCTCTTTAAAAATGAAGACAAGTCATGTATTTATAGAAAACAAAGTGTTTTTTCATGAAAAGACATGTCTTTTAGAAAACAGTCACTTTAGGGACGTTTTTCATGAACAGTCACAACTTATGGTGAACAGTCACAACCTTTAGGGACGGTTCTGAAAAACAGTCACTATATAGCGAACAGTCACAACCTTTAGCGACAGTTAGGAAAATCCGTCCCAGAAAATTAAATAAAATTTCCCAATAAACTTCATACATAAATGGGGCACTTTGATACCAAATTTCTGATTCATCATTTATCCGTTTTAAACAAATAAATATATCGCATGACTCGTAATGAGCACGTACTTGGTCCTACTTTGACCAATATAATAATTTGGTCATAAAATAATTTGTGTAAAAACACAATATTTTCCAACAATTCTATCGCTCGAGCTAGCAAAATGATCTTTTAGACTACATAATTTATTTTGACTATTTTTGTTTTCTAAGAGTAAAATAGATGGAACTTTAGAGGAAAATTACAAAAAAAATTATTTGTATATGTATTTATCTATTTGCCATTGTACTGCTATGTTGTGTCCCATTTTAATATATTTGTCGTATTAACGTGTTTATGTCGTGTCAGATACAATAACACCCGTAGCCGTGTCTCGTAAAATTCAATTGACCATAAAAGTGATAGAGAAAAATTAGGTTGTTGACACAAAAGTTACTATTTAACACCACCATATACTTTTAACGCTTTTGTACATCTTTCATGTTATATTGTAGTGAGGTATAAAGGATAAGAGTGTTTCTATGCCGATTCACGATTTCTACACATTTGATACGACACGTTGACGTGTCGCAGCTGTATTGACTCATATCTAAATTTAATTGTAGTGGAGCCTAGACACGGGTCAATACGGGTACGACACGTTACCGTGTCTCACTACTCCGTGTCACAATCATGAGTCAACCTAGAATTATTAAAAGAATAAACTTTAGTGATGCCTTTATCAACCACCGAGAATTATTATTTTTGTCAATCATATGCTTTGCTTGCTGCAAATTAAGTAAACATAAATTAATTTATTTGCTTGTATGTTGTCTAACCTGAACTAAATCACATCCACCATAACTAGTTGATCTTCTTTTTCTGACCAACAAGTGTGCTTCCTCCTCCTCAGCCATCATGATTCTGTGAACTCGAGCTCTAACTTGAATTGATATTAAAGCACTCATAGACTTGAGCATGGAAGTTGTTTGTTTTCTCACCAAATGACCCCTTGCCAGTGCTTGTAGTTTCACTAGTCCTTTTAAAGCACACAATGCCTTTCTAGCCTGTAGGTGTAGTCATTTTTATCACACCACATAGATTATCTTATATATAATGTTCGAGATATCTCATTAAACATGCCTTACTAACATACTAATTTTTAAAAATACTGAAAGAATAATTTTAGAGAGACACAGGATTCGGACACAATTTGATAGGCCGTGTCTGCATTAGTTGATGTCTTGAATGAGAATTGGTAGATCCCAAACACCAACCCATGTTGGCGTGACTCATCAGTGTGTCTACAAAACTGGGTTTGAATCCTCTGTCCCTCTAGAATTACAAATACCGAAAATATTATCCGAAAGGAGAAGTGCTACATTTGCCTACATTTCTTACCGAATTGCTTTAACATGCTTGTACCATTGACTTTTCAATCAAAGGTACAAGCATTTAAGACTCCGAGGAAGAAAATGCGGTAAGAAATATGTAGGTAATACTAACATTTTTCATCCGAAAATGGGTGAGATGATGATCAAAAGTTTAAACGGTAAAAATTGGTCATATGTACCTAATTTTCACTCAATAAATGATTGATTTTTTAAGATGATCTTTCACTATGTCGATCATTTATATCAAGTGTGGTTGAAAAATTCTAATGTTTAGTATTTTTATTTTTAAATTGGCATGCTCCTTAAAAATTCGACTCGAGAATCAATAAGATTTTTCACAAAAATATTCCGTGACTAATCATGTCCGTTCAAACGTTCATACCCTACATATATCCTAGTACAAAACGTGGAAAACGTCTAGATTAAGAAGAAATTTCACTAATGGTTTCTTCTCAGAAAAAAAACTACTCCCACTAATTAAGAAGAAATTTCACTAACGGTTTGTGATGTATTATAAAATGAGTCAAGTTTGGTTTGGAGAAATGTGAGCATCAATCTTAATTTCTTTGAAAATGATGATAAATATTTCGTAATATTATTTTTCACTTTAAATCAAGTTTATAAATTATATTTTAGTACCTAAAATGATTAAGCTGTAAATTGACTTATTAGTAATGTGCTGAAAGAAGTGTGCGTGACTACAATATACCAAGAATAAACTTATGTGTCATCAATACAAGCATCCACTAATGTGTGTTGTAGGGCTGACAAAATCCGACACGACCCAATAATACAACAATCCCCACCTTTTAGAAGGTTTTGATGGAGCCTTAGTGAATTCAAGTATTTAACGAGTGGGCCTACTAAACATGGTAACTTAACTAATCAGGTTGGGTTTAGGCATTTAGTCAAAGAGTCATTCTACGCCGATTCATGATTTCGACACATTTGGTATGACACAATAACGTATCGACCTATATTGGCTGGTATATGCATCCAACTGTAGTGGAGCCCAAAGACAGGCAAGGCCAATACAGGTGTGACATATCACTGTATCACACCGCCTTGTATCGCAATCATGAGTCGGTCTAGAATTTTTGTTAGTAAAAATTATGTGACATGAGTCGTTAATACATAACTTGAACGCGACACAAACATGATAAGACGCAACACAATAAACACGGAAGAAAACATATCGGGGTTGGGTGGAGCTAATTTTGACAAAAACCCGGCCGACATGACACGACCACTTGGCACCCTGACGTATGTGTATATATATCATTTAGAAAAAAAAATAGTGTATGGAAGTAAAGAGTATCATAATTTACCAAATAAGAACGAAAGAATGCTTGGATTTTGGTGGCAGCTGCATGTTCAACTGGTCCATTCACATCCACCATCACTCTTGAACAAATCTTCTCATTCTCAAATCTTAATGAGCCCTTTGTGACAAATATGTCAAATGATCTTGTACTCTTATGAACAATATTTTCTTTGCCTGCTCCACTTAATCTTCCAAAGCTCCATCTCCTGTTCACTTTAGGAGTTGAAGCTAAATTTTCATTCTTGATCACCAAACTTTTTTCAACAAAAAATATGTGTTTCTTTTTGTTTTTCTCATCCTTTTTTCCCATCAAAAAATTTCTAATCCATTGGGTTGCTTTTCCCATATTGAGGCACTAGCACCAAATAAAGTTGAAAGAAAAAGAAAAATGTGAGTGTATATAATTAACCATAAATCTTGAGTTGGAACCCACTCCTCTCTTTATATAAATATGAGTAGTGTTTTATATGTTTGGTTGTATACATGAGAATCTTATTCATGGTTGGAACGCGGATTTTAGGAGTATTAGGTGAACTTTTAAATTGAGGCCTGTATAAAAAATTAAAATAAGTAAACATTTATGACATGACAGTGCTTTTTAAAAGTGCTTTATAATTAATCTTTTATGCTAATTTTAAGGTCTTATTACGATGGTTTGGAACACTTTTTATGTTGTTTTTTTACAAACGGTCTCTCACACACACACACACACACACATATATATATATATATATATATATATATATATATATATATATATATATATATATATATGTATGTTCTTGTGCGTACTACTCCGCATTTTAAGAGTGCGGACCGGACATGTGTCACCTCACGGTGAGCCTAGAAATTGTCGGCTAAATTATAGGCATACTCTCTCTCTTCTCCGGTCCGCATTCTTAAAATACGGATATATATATATATATATATATATATATATATATATATATATATATATATATATATATATATATATATTCGCGTTTTAAGAATGCGGACCGGAGATGTGTCAGCTAACGGTGCGTCTAAAAATTATAGCCTAAATTATACGTACACTCTCTTTTCTGGCCTCACCGTCAGGTGACACATGTCCGGTTCGCACTCTTAAAATGCGAACTAGTCCGCATAAGAACATGACAGTATATATATATATAAATGATCAAGTGAGGTGTGAGTTTGAGGTCCTGAATGAGGTCCATTTATAAAATAGTAAAAAAAATATTTTTTTGCTGATTTTTTTCTTTTTATTGTTTTTAAGCATTTCAGCAGGAGCATAAAAAAATAATCAGCTCAAAATGAATTTTTTTGCGATTTTAAAAAAATTGATCAAACTGTACCAGTTTGTAAGTTATTTTTAAGCTGTTAAAAATTGACAAAGTTTGACCGATTTTTTTAAAATAGTAAAAAAATTTATTTTGAGCTGATTATTTTTTTATGGTCCTACTGAAATGTTTAAAAACCATACGAAAAAAATCAACGGCAAAATGTTTTTTTACTATGTAAAGTAATTTACCTCATTCAAAGTCCTCAAGCTGGGGGGACCTCTCTCTCTTATATATATATATATATATATATATATATATATATATATATATATATATATATATATATATATATATATAATGCTCTTGTGCGTACCAGTCTGGATTTTAAGAGTACGGACCGGTCATGTGTCACCTAGAAATTATCGACTAAATTGTATGTATACTCTCTCTCTTTTCTGAACTCACCGCCAGTTGACACATGTCTTGTCCGCACTCTTAAAATGCGGATTGATCCGCACAAAAGTGATACTCTGTGTGTGTGTCTATATATATATATATATATATAAACTTACATATTTTGAATGATTTTTTTAAATAGCAAAAAAAATTATTTTGAGTTGGATCCTTGAAATGTCTAAATACCACATGAAAAAAATCAACTCATTTTTTTCAATTTAAAATATTGGTCTGCACGGTTGTTCTGCATAGTGAAGTCCGCACATGAGCCTCACTGTACAGATGATCCAAAATTTGAAAAAGGTGTAAATGAATCTTTTTATGTTGGTTTTATGACCTTATGATGGTTGTGTCATTTTTGTGAATCTTCGCAAATAAGTATATTTTAATTTTGAGTAATGATACTCTTACCGGGTTCAAATACCGGTTTAGTACGAAATGCATTTTATTTGATTGTACATTGGTAGGATTTACAGCATTTCCTGACGGGACCCATGCCATAGTACAAGCAAATAAAATAATATCAGTACTAAACCGATACTACCACCCTGTATGTATAACATTTTCCTTTAATTTTTTGAGAGGTTTATATTAACTGAACATGTAAGACAAAAGACATAGCGTTTTGCATTTTGAAAGAAGAGAAAGTTGGCGTTGCTATGTAAATTTGTAGTATATTTGCGCCAATATTATAAGGTTTGCTAAGTTAGGAAAGGATTTTATATCACTGTTGAAATATGAAAAGTCTACAATTAACATAAATCAATCATTATTTAACTTATATTTTAAATGAATTTGTTGTTTGGTAGCATTGTTTATAGGACGTGGCCTGCAATAGCTCCTCTTTACATGCCATTTGCCCCTTCTCCACAAAATTGGACAAATATTCCATCCAGTTGTGAGATAAGAATTTTCTCAACAACCTCATGAAGCGTATGCAATTAGCATAGTTTGATTGTTTACACTATGGAGTCAAAGTAGCATTACATTGAAAGTCTACAATGGAGTATTAGTTCTCCATTCATATTAATTAAGAGTTAAATTTTTTTATTGTTGGAATGTTCTAATCTCTTTAAGTTGAAAAAATATAGTAATACATGTGCAGAAAAATAAATAAATTAGATCGATTTATCGAATGAAGCTTGTGTTAAACACAAAGTTCTAAAAGAGAAACTGTCCACCCCTGTTGATGATATCGGCCTCACGAGAAATACATTCTGGGATTCATCGACTAAGTCTATTAGCATAATAGATAACTGCAAAACCCTCAAGTATTTTCCGAAATTGAAAATAGCAAAGAGAATTTATGAGGAAGAGACGGAAATTTGTTTGATGTCTTAGAGACGCGATTGATTAGTTCGCTGGCGTGAACCCACTTACATTAAATGATGTCAGTCTGCATCTCGGCAACAACCAATTGTGTCTCTAAGACATCAAAGTTTGATGTCTTAGAGATATCTGAAATTCTTGCAAAAAAGAATGGGGTTTTATAATGTATATATTGTAAAAGAGATATTCTTGAATCAGCTGCACCGAGTGGATGACAAAGTCAAAGATGTGTTAAAATTTGTTAATATTTTTTAGCAATAATAAAAAGAGTAAAAAATAAGCAACTCAAAGGCGCTCAAGGCCTAATCAAATACCATTACATGTAATGCGCCTAGTTGGATTTGAATACTTAACCTCGTGGGCATACCCCCACAAAGTTAGGGGTGACAATTTGTATTTTTTGGTCGTGTTTCGGACCGACACGATAAAGATTTTTTGGACACGAACATGACACGACACAAATTCCTATTTTTTTAAGTTGACACGAACACGACTTAAATAAAAACGATACAACACGACACGAATAACACGATTTCTTAAATTTCACACTTAATTGAACATAAATAGACACGATAACCCGAATAAAAATACGATTAACACCATAAGATACGATAACACGACTCATAATTTATACACGAACACGACACGACAGGACTTCGTATAAAAAAAATCCAATACGAACACGACATATCGTGTCAATTTCGGATGAATTTCGTATCGTTCCGTGTCGTTTCTAAAATTGTCACTCCTACACAAAGTTACCACTAGTCCACTAGCCTAAATTAATTGTTGCATTTAAAATAAATATATGTGCTATGTAAATAACAATTACAAAACAAATTCATTTCATAAAGTAAAAAATATTAAAAATATGTATCAACAACCTAGATTTACTTGATTATCGTGACATAGTTGTTTTTCAACAATGACGACTCTTAAAATATGAATTGAAAGAGTTCAAATATACGCATGTAGGTCAAATTAGAAATGAAATATAAAGAGTAAAAAACCTCTATGGCCCTTGAACTATACAACTTTGGTCAATTTAGTCCCTAAATTAATAATTTGACCAATTTAGTCCCTAAATTATACAAATTTGGCCAATTTAGTCCCTAAACTAATAATTGGCCAATTTAGTCCCTAAACTATACAAGTTTGGCCAATTTAGTACTCAAAATTTGCCCAATTTAATTTAAATAGGATAAAAACTGTTTTTTATTAAATTAAAAAAATGTTTTTTAAATAGGATAAAAAACAGTTTTTCTTTTAAATAGAAAAAAAACAGTTTTCTAAATAGGATAAAAAACAGTTTCTTAATTAGGATAATTTTTTTTTTTGCCTATATAAAAAAAACATTTTTTAAATTTGAAAAAAAAATCTGTTTATTTTAAATAGGATAAAAAACTATTTACTCTAATTAAATAAAAAGCAGTTTTTTAAAACAGTTAAAAAAAAGTTTTTTTCCTATTTAAATATAAAAAATTAAATTTGAAAAAAAAAATCTGTTTATTTTTAAATAGGATAAAAAACTGTTTACTCTAAATTAAATAAAATGCAGTTTTTATAAACAGTTTTAAAAAAAATCCAATTTTAAAAAACTGTTTTTAAATTTGAAAAAAAATTTGGTTTATTTTAAATAGGATAAAAACTGTTTACTCGAAATTAAATAAAAAACAGTTTTTTTAAACAGTGAAAAAAAGTTTTTTTCCTATTTATAAAAAACAGTTTTTAAATTTGAAAAAAAAAACTGTTTTTTTTCCTATTTAAAAAAAAAGTGTTCTTTTTAAAATTTAAAAACTGTTTTTATTAATAGGAAAAAAACTCATTTTATCCTATTTAAGAAACTGTTTTTTATCCTATTTAAAAATTGTTTGAAAAATGTTTTTAACATGCTTAAAAAAGCTCTTTTTCCAATTTAAAAAAAAAATGTTTTTTATCCAATTTAAAAAACAGCTTTTTATTCCATTTTAAAAACAGTTTTTTTTTTTTACTTTGAAACGAAAAAAGCGATTTTAAGCTATTTTAGGGATAAATTAGCTAAATAATTAGCTTATGGACTAGATTATTAGTTTATGGGCTAAATTGGCAATTTTAAAAAACAGTTTTTTTTAAAAGCAGTCATTCTTCCTATTTAAAAAACAGGAAAAAAACAGTTTTTAAATTTGAAAAAGAAAAGTTTTTTTTTTAATAGAAAAAATAACTGTTTTTTTTTCAAATTTAAAAACTGTTTTTTATCCTATTTAAAAATTGTTGGAAAAATGTTTTTAACCGTTTAAACATTTTTTAACTGTTTAAAAAAACTGTTTTTTATTAAATTTAGTGTAAACAGTTTTTTATCCTATTTAAAAAAACAGCTTTTTTTTTTTCAAATTCAGAAGGTGTTTTTTTTAAATAGGCAAAAAATTGTTTTTTATCCTATTTAAAAAACAGTTTTTTATCCTATTTAGAAATTTGTTTTTTTTCCTATTTTAAAAAAAACAGTTTTTAATCCTATTTAAATTAAATTGGGCAAATTTTTAGGATTAGATTGGTCCAACTTGTATAGTTTAGGGACTAAATTTGCCAAATTATTAATTTAGGGACTAAATTGATCAAACTTATATAGTTCAAGGGCCATAGAGGTCTTTTACTCAAATATAAAATACAAAATATGTGGAGAAGTAAATATGAATGACGGGTGGCGTATAATTAGACTCTTAAAGTAGGAAATTAGGAGCTCAAATGTACACATGTAGGTCAAATTACAAAACGTAAAAATATTAAATTTGTGGAGAAGATGATATGAATAACGTGGGGAGCGCAATTAGAGATTCACAATACAAATTTTCAAGTCTCAAGTTTTGAAGCTGTGATATCGCTAGAAAAATGAAATTTACTTTAAATGGAACAAAAATAAAACTATATTTGTTTTATTAATCAATCAACATACCACACTATTGTGTGCTATATGAACAATATTGTTTCTCCTATTCATTTTTCTTGGATTTTTAAATTTCTTCACCACTAAATTATGTAATTCGTTTACTGTGGTACATAGAGATGGTAAATTTAAAATTAATCTTTCATGCAAATGAAGGCTCAAATCAAGATTTGTAGTCCTGTTTGAATGTTTATTTTTATAACGTTAATTACATTTACACGCCTCTAATTTGGCACTTATTTTCACTTCATCACGTTTACTTTTATTTTATTTTTCAGATTTAACCCCTTCAACTTATAAATTGTGTCATTTTTAGTGGAAGATAAAGTTGGAATTTGTAGGCAAGTCGAAAGACCCATTCTTTAAAGAAGAAATTAAAAGTGTTTAAAGAATGTTTTCGTTTAGTTTTTTTTCCAATTAAAAACAATTAAGGCACGGGCCGATCGCAGGGCACGCGTGTGGGCTTTGGCCTAATAAATGGCATCACCCAATACGCACAGAATTCTAATGCCTAAATGACTTAGCCATTAGGCGCAAAAAAACTGTTGATATACCACTACCAAAAACTTCCCCAAACCGATGTGAGATATATGGAAAATACCAAAAGCCAAAAATCCAATATTTCATGAGAACAACCCATAAAGAAATTAACTAACAAGGAAAATAAAGACAGTTGTATATAACAAAAACACAAACATCACCATAATTGGTTGATTCATTTTGAAAAATTAAATCTGTTAAACCCTGAAATTGAAATTTGAAAATCCTAATTAAAATTAGATATAAAAAATCGAAAGCAATGGCTAGCATAATTTTGAAACTTACGCATTGAGGTTGTTATCTAGAATGATTTTATAATTTATTTATAGAATATATAAACAATAATTAAAACATGCGTAATAATCTGTTATCTATATGAAACTCATCGGTATAAGACATGCAGAATTAATGATTGAGGCAAGTGTTAAATACTGTTATCTTAAGACGATTTTTGCCCTGCACTTGTGCTCTACGGACCTAATGGAAAATGTCTCCCAAGATACAACAATCAGACTTGCAAAGGCGGCACTTCAATTTGCAAGCCACTAGTGAACCAACAATGCGTAATTCTCCTTATTCATGGACTAAAACGAGACAAGCCCTTAATTTTTATCTATTTTTTCATCACTATAAATGACAAAACTAGATCACTTATTTATACTAAATAAGAGGCTGCTGAAATTTTATTAAGACCAATCCCAATAGTCACTGAGTGTTGGAAATTAAAACGAATTAACTGAACAGTTAACTGTTCAGGAAAATAAAATAAACAAAATATATTTAATTAATGGGCTAGAAAAACGAAAAATAAAACCGCAAAAATGGACACGAAAAAAAAAGGCCCAATAAAATTTGGCCCATAAAATTTGTACTTAGTCAAGATAAAGACCAAAGCCCAAGGCCCACAACCCACGAGCACAGGCACGAATCGAGGCGAGTCGAACCGGGTCGGGTTGGGCGGGCAGTGGCGATAATGTGTGTGCACGTGTGGACTTAGATTCAACCCAAGCCCATGTAAGTCCTCCCTCTTCAAAAGTTTGGATGCCCCAAGGGCACCAAGCTTTTAAGTCTAAAAGGGTTACATTATACTAGACCTATTTTTCATATTCTTCCTATGTGGGACAAAAACTTTAGCCTTAACACTTTAACCAAGTTCCATATTCAAAGTAGGTATTTTGAGCTACAATTTCACATTCATTAATTTATGGTTATAAGTATGTGAGTATATCAGGTTATCCTCCTCGTGGAGGAGAACGCGTTACCACTACGAACCGTCTCGAAAGACTTGTGGGTTTCACATTGAATTGATCCTAAAATTGATCAAAATCTCATTTTGTCAACTTAATTAAGACCTACAAAGTGACATAAATTCTAACAATCCCTCACATGAAAGAAAATTAGTTGGATCAACATAAAAAACTATACATACACTAAGAGAGTTCTATAGAAAAATTCATGTATCAAGAGAGATAGCTATTGACCTTGAATCTTTCCCAGTGCGAGACTATCAAATTTATTTACCGATCAGTGAATGCGATGTCTTGAACTGTTCAGTGTTTTGTGCAAATCTAGTCAATAAAATTCACACAGTAATTTTTCAAACAAAGTTGGTTGTTTATATTGTGTTCATTTTGACCCTGAACAATTCCTGGTTTCATGAGTACTTAAGAGAATTTTAGCCTTCCGAATTTCTCATAGAAGCGATCCCTTCGCACTCACATAGAGACTTCCCATTAAGAGTATCCTACTATACCCCACTTGAATTTTCAAAATATAGAAGTCATTAAGAGCTAAGCTTATCCTTACTTACTTTGTAGGTAGCACTATTTTATCACAAGAATGAGTACGAGTCTGAAACTCATCAGTGCTATTTTCAAAGAGTCGGTCAAAATTCAATTATCCCTTTGAACCTAGATCTTGGAATCTACAATCAGTTAGGTAGGTTTTCCATCAAGACAAATATTTATTTTATAGGATTTTGTCTCATTCCCCTCGATAAATTATACATTTGTTTTCTATTTAACCATTTGGGATCCGCCATATTGTCCTTAGACTTAATATAATCGATGAAAATTATTCCATTAGAGAGAAGTTGTTTAACGGTATTATGTCTTCGAAGTATATGTCGAGACTTACCATTATACATATGACTTTATGCTCTGCCAATTGTCGATTGACTATCACGATGTATGCAAATTGCAGACACAGGTTTTGGCCATATTGGAATATCCTCTAGAAAGTTTCAAAGCCATTATGCTTCCTTTTCAGCTTTATCTAAAGCTTTAAATCCATAAACTGCATAGTTGACCTAGCAATGCAAGTGTTTTGAGGATTTCCAAGACACCTCAACACTACCAAGTATAGGAACTACCAAGTATAAATACATATCCACAAATGTATTTAGAGTCCTTTGAATCATATATCCAATTAGCATCATTGTATCCTTCAAGTAGAGCTGGATATCTAGTGTAGTGAAATTCATAATAAAGAATATATCTTAGATATCTAAGAACCCTTACTATAGCTTTTCAATGATCTTCACATGGATTCCTTGTATATCGATTCAATTTGCTAACTGAGTAAGCAATATCTAGATAAGTGTAGTTCATGGCATATATTAAACTATCTATGATACGAGAGTATTCCAATTGAGATATACCATTTCTATTTTTTTTATATAAATGACGATTTGGGTAATAGGTGTTTTAGCGATGCTATCGTTACATTTATAGAACTTATCGAGTATTTTCTCAATATAATGATATTGAGATAAGACAAGTCCTTCCGATGTTTTAGAAATTTTAATTCCTAATATAACATTAGCAATACCCATATCTTTCATATCAAATTACATGACATGATTTTCTTAGTAGATTTAATGATAACTTTATTATTTTCAATAATTAGCATATCATTTACATAGAGACATGCAATGACATAGTCACTTGTAGTGTTTTTAAGGTAAACACATTTATCAAACTCATTTATTTTAAATCCATTTGACATCATTACATTGTCAAATTTCTCATGCCATTGTTTAGGTTCTTGTTTTAATCCATAAAGGTATTTAACAAGTTTACACACTTTCTTTTCTTTTCCTGGAACTTTAAACCCTTATGGTTGCTCCATGTATATCTCTTCATTCAATTCTCCATTTATGAAGGCAGTTTCTACATCCATTTGATGTATCGCAAGATTATGTAATGCTACAGTAGCTATTAACATTCGAATAGAAGTTATTCTTGTAACAGGTGATTAAGCGTTAAAGTAATCTAATTATTCCTTTTGTCTATAGCCTTTAGCTGCTATTCTTATTGTGTATTTATCAATTGATCCATTAACTTTTAATTTTCTCTTGAATATCCACTTGCAGCCAAGAGGTTTAGTTCCTCGTGGAAGGTAAACCAATTCCCACATATGGTTTTGCATGATGGATTCAATTTCATTATTGACAATCTCTTTCCAGAAAGGGGATTCTAGAGTTGACACCGCTTCTGCAAAGTTTGTAAGCTCACTTTCTAACATATACGCCAAAAAATCTTGACCAAAAGACTTTAAAGTCTTTGTCCTTTTGCTGCATCTAGGTTCTAGGCCATCATCTTTCTCTATATATTCATTTTCTATATTATTCTGATGACTACTAGATGCAGTTTCGTAAGTTCTTTTACAAGCACTTTAATCAAACACTTTATTTTTATTAGGAATTATATCTTCGAAGAAATACGCATCTCTTGATTCAATTATAGTATTTACGTGTGTATCAGGAATCTCGAATTTATGTACAAGAAATCGATATGCAATACTATTAATTGTATAACTAATAAATGTGAAATCAACAGTTTTTTGTCCCATCTTAATCCTTTTAGGATCAGGAACACCTTTGCAAGATACCCCCGAACTTTGAGGTATTTGTAGGAAGGTGTTTAGCCTTTCCACAATTCCTATAATGCCTTTTGTGATTTCTTATGAAGCATTTTGTTAAGAAGGTAGTTTGCAGAAAGCAAATCTCCCTCCCACAAGTTCTGCGGTAAACCCGAATTTATCAACATAACATTCATCATCTCTTTTAGAATCGATTTTTGCGTTCTGCAATCCCGTTAGATTGAGGCGATTATGGAGCGATAGTTTGATGAATATAGGGCACCCGCCTATTTTAATCTCGTTTGATCAATCATTTATCAAAATAAAATAAGATTCTCATATGGATCATTCTTAGCATCACTGTCGAAAATTTAACTTAATTACTAATAACCTATTAGGCCAGGCATCAAATTTTAAACTTTCTAATCTTGTTAACTAAAAGACACAGTAAAATCCATTCACACAATATATATACAACAACTGAATCAAATAAAACAATAACTGATAACTCTAGGTTAACATCTATTACAACCAAATCGAATAGACGTAAATGAAAATGCAACAAATAAGATAAATGACAACATTTGGGCAACATGCCCGAATATAACTCACAATACCTCATATCTAGATCACGAGGAGTGAAGCATCTAAAACAATCCCTGCTAGCATCCACAACTGCTGCAACATTGTTTGACTCGAAGGAATAAAAGCATTCATGCATCCCTATGTCTGGACACCTAAAAGGTTTTTAAAATATTTGCAAGGGGGTCAGAGCCCAAAATGTTTTGAAAATATTTAGCAAGTGTTGAAAATACTTTAACATTTAAAATATGATATTCTCCATATTTAAACTGTTGTCGCACTCACATGAGATACCCCTCACCTCTCATCTAAGAGTGCACACCTAACGCATGTATTTTAAACACCCTAGTTACGCTACCCAACCTAACTAGCATCTCGCCGAACCTTTAAACACCCAAACGCTATCTCATACCCCACGTATAAAATATTTTAAGCTATCACCCGAGATTATGCATTATATATTCTCACTTATAATTTAAATGTTCATTATGAATAACTTTCACTAGTTATTATACACTATTTACATTTTAGTGCCATTAGTCCCGTATATAATTTTCTCATCTTTATATACGTATCTCACATTTTATTTGGATTTTATGCTCTCGAATGTAACCATTTACTTCTCACTTTATTCTTTATTTTGTTCGTATATATATATATATATATATATATATATATATATATATATATATATATTCACATCTTCATATATATATATATATACAATATACTATACACATCAAGTATATCCATACTTATATATCACACACTATATAAGTATAATAACAATGCCTAAGAGCTATAACTCAATGAATGCAGTCTCTAAAATGCTATCATCTTCCGGGAAATACACACATCATCATGGGTACCATCGGTCGGGATCTCACACCGACCTGATAAAACATAACACAAACGAGGGGAAGCAATCATAGTTCCTCACCTGAAAGTGAGAACGAATCATACCCAAGTCGCCTCACCTATGATAAAGAGCCACACTACATAAATAACTGGACGCTATGAATTGGGGCTATACTCACCCTGCTCCTCAAGCCAGGAAATTCACCCACATCGCGTAACTTTCCATGATAGAACTAGAGGGGTATGCTTCACATAAATATACTATTCACACACATATATATTTATAATCATATCATATATATATATTGTCTCTATATATATATATCAAATCCGACTATCATGCCTATCTCCCGTGGCACTAGCCTATAATCCCGAATGTACCCATTTGTATAATGTTCGAAATAATGTTTATCGTTCATCCTTGTTTTTAAGTAAGTACACATAACACTACTTTAATCTTTTTGCTAAGTTGATTCTTAACTTCATTTTTATAATGTTCGAAAATATTTATCACTCATCCTTGTTTTTAAGTAAGTACACATAACAATATCTTGTGTAATTATCAACAAAATTAATAAAATACTGTTTTCCACCTCTTGTTTGTACAAATTTTAAATCGTATATATCATTATCAATTAACTCAAGAGAGTTTATACTTCTCTCAACATTTTTAAAAGGAGTATTAGTTAACTTTGATTCCAAACACATTTCATACTTGTGACTTGAGTCAATACTAAATTTTTGTATTAAGTCTAAATTAATTAATCTACGAATAGTATTATAATTAATATGACCTATTTTACCATACCATACATTACAGTCATTATATTGAGTTTGAAATGCCTATCGCTTAAATATCCTTTCCCCACATATACATCACTCTTAGTGAGTACAAATTTATTTGATTCAAATATAAGTTTAAATCCCTTCTTACTAAGTAGTGATCGTGAAGCCAAGTTCTTTCGAATATCTAGGACATGAAGTACGTCGTTCAGAGTAAGTTACTTTTTCGAAGTCATATTGATTATAACTTTCCTTTTTTCCTTTAACTTTTGACGTAGAAGAATTTTCTATGAAAAGTTGCTCCTTATGATCAGAGTGTTGGTAGGAAGTAAATATATTGTTGTCACAACATATGTGACAAGTGGCTCTAGTGTCCACCCACCATTCACTAGTGTTTTCCACCATGTTGACTTTAGAAACCACGGCCGAGAGGCTCAATTCATTAATATTGTCAGAAAGGTTCTCAACTTTAGTGACATTGGCTTATGTTTCTTATTCCCTGGATTTTTTTTATTATTGCAATCTTCAGCATGATGTCCAGGCATGTCACACACAAAGCATTTTCCATCAAACTTTTTAAAGTTTCCACTTTTATGCCCTTTGTTTGGCCCACCTTAGTTCACACGCTTCATTTTCTTTTTCTTGCTACTTTGCCCTTCTTTCACAATATGTGCTTTGGATTCCATAAGATTTCTAGTTTTCTTTTCTGATACCCGATTATCCTCTTCAATCCTTAATCTAACAATCAAGTCCTCAGACCCCTTTCTTTACGTTTATGTTTCAAATAATTTTTGAAGTCTTTTCAAGATGGTGGCAATTTCTCAATCACTACAACCACTTAGAATGACTCACTCAATTTCATTTTTTTAGAAAAAATTTCATGATAAATCAATTGGAACTCTTGCACTTGACCTATGACATAATTTGAATCAATTATTTTAAAATCCAAGAATCTACATACAATGAATTTCTTTATTCTGGCATCTTTTGTTTTGTATTTTTATCTAAAGACTCCCCCACCCCTTTTTAGCAGTTTTAAGAGGGTTATACGCATTATATAATTTATATACCAAATTCTTGAGAATATAATTTTTGCATAGAAAATTAGCATGTTTCCATGCATTCAGTGCATCCATTATTTACTTATAAGTTTCGCCTTCTTATAAGTTGGTGCCTCTTCATTAAGGAATTTCGTCAAGTTCAAAGTTGTTAAATAAAATAACATTTGATGTTGCCAACGTTTAAAATCAATCCCTTTGAACTTTTCAGATTTTTCACCATGTCCAACATTGGTTGGTACAACCGCAACAGGCAAAGCAAAAATAAATGTCCTTTCTGTTTTAAACAGAAATAAATATATATTTATAACAGGATATGTGAGATGATAATTATATTAATATAATGACACAACTTTTATCAAATAATAACTTGTTGACAATTCACAAAAAATAATAATAGATCAGTTTTTTAAATAACAAAAATAACATGCAATGTATATAAATACATTTTTTATAAACACACAACTATTAGATTATATTTTCTGATTATACAGAAAAATTTTCTTTTACAAAAACACTTTACACAATGTAAAAAAAAAACTTGTAACACCGAAAAATAATTTCTTAACACGAAGATTATTATAAAATATTTCTATAATTAATTATCACAAAAAAATCATTCTCGAATTTTATTCAAAAAAATCGTCTTAAGATTGTTATTTAGAATGATTTTATAATTTATCTACAAAATATATAAAAAGTAATTAAAACATGCGTAATAAGTTGTTATTTGTAACTCACAGGTATAAGACATATATATTTTTTATTGAGGCAAGTGTTAAACACTGTGACCTTAAGATGGATTTTTTCTCGCACTTGTCCTCTACGAACTCAATGATAAACGTCTCCTAGGATGCAACAATCAGACTTGAAAAGGCAACACTTCGATTTGCAAGCCACTGGTGAACTAACAATGCAGAATTCTCCTTATTCATGGTTTAGAATGAGACAGGCCCTTAATTTTTTGTCTGTTTTTTCAATACTTTAAATGACATACCAGACCACTTATTTGTACTAAATAACTGGTGGTTAAAATTTGGATAAGATCAATCCCTACAGTCATCAACTGTTGGAAATTAAAACTAAATTAACTGAACGGTTAACTGTTCAGGAAAAGAAAATAAACAAAACGGATTTAATTAATGGGCTAGAAAAACAAAAAAAATGGAATCGGAAATAAAATAAATGGCCCAATAAAATTGGGCCCCAAAATTTTATACTTAGTCAAGACAAAGCCTAAATCCCAAGGACTAAGGCCCCCGAGCCGAACTGGTCCGGGCAGGGGGCGACGTGCGTGCACGTGTATGTGAGCTTGGAAGTCAACCCAAGCCCAAGTCCTCCCTCCTTAAAAAAGTTGGGATGTCCCAAGGGCACCAAGACTCTAAGACAAAATGGGTTATATTATACTACACCCATTTTTCATATTCTTCCTATATGGGACAAGAACTTTAGCCTTAACACTTCAACTAAGTTCCATGTCCAAAGTGGGTACTTTGAGCTATAATTTCTAATTCATTAATTTATGGTTTTACGCATATGAGTATGTCACGTATATTCCCTGCAGAGGAGAATACACTACCATAGTGAATAGTCTCGAAAGACGTGGGAGTTCCACATTAGATTTACCCTAAAATTGGCCAAAATCTAATTTTGTCAACTTAATTAAGACCGATAAAATGTCATAGATTCTAAAAGAGGTGACTCTACACATCCATCAACGTCTTCATCCTTATACAACGTACAAATGAACCAGAGAGGAGCATGTGCATTTCTTTATTTAAATATCTCTTTCTTATGGAAAAAGGAAAAAATTATAATGTTGATATTGTTTATATATCTATTTGTATAATATCAAAGTCAAATTTTCCTTAGGCAAAAAGGATGCAATTACTTTCATGTGCCTATCCAAAACTTGGCTTCTCTTTTGGGGTGGGGGACATAGTTACCAAGGAACACCAATAACCTAGTGAATTACGTATTAATACGCACATTACGAAATGGGGTACACTTTTGTTCCAATACACTAAAATTAGCGACCTGATGCACATTATCATATTTATTCTATCAAGTTTGTTTTTGTACGAGAAAAAGTATTATTAATATTGTGAATTGTAAAGAGCTACTATCAAATATAAAATACATTAAGAGTTTTTAAGAGAAAATTTTAAAAAGTCTAGGATATAGATAATGTCCATATAATTAATTCTCATGTATGAAGTCTCAAAGGAGAATAAAGAATTTGTGTCAGAAGAATAAAAGGATATATTTTATTATTAAAACTTTTAATTGACCAGTGTTTAGAAAGATATGAACAAATTGATATTCATAAGTCTACCTTCACCGTACTACAATTTAGAGGTTATTGTGTAGCGCATTCCCATACCCGTTCCATCTACCCAAATGATCTGCATTCCAGGTAACATTGGTGGGGTTAAAAAAAACACATTTTTCATTTATGGAGATGCACTTTGTTGAAATGCAATTACTACTCTTCAAATAAATAGTTAGACGTAGTGTTTTCACGTAGTATTTTTTGCAAAAACTTGGAAATATAAAATGGTTACAAATCATATTGCATAAAGTTCTTAAGTATGTTTTATAAGCATGCCAAACATAAAGAACTAGGAGGAGGAGAACATCCCAAGAGGATGAGGCATATTCAAAATAAATGGAAAACGAAGGAATGAAAATAAATACTATGAAAACAACAAAAACAAAACAAAACATTTGAAGAGATACCTGTAATGTTATGAGGATAGTTTGCATAGACATCGACTTTCTTAATGAGGCTGAGATCCATCAATTTATCTATAAAAAATCTTTAAGAAGTAATAAACTAATCCTCCATCTGGTGGATCGAAAACATAAGCAAGAGATTGCCATCATTTTCCAAAATATTTGATATCGTACATTTTTTTCTACAATATTGCCATAATGTTGTAAGATCTTAGGCCCCATTTGATGCACCGGACAAGAAGCTCAGATAGGATAGGACAAGATAAGAGCTAGATTGGATAAAATAAGGATGGGTCAGATAAGGCTTATTCTAATCTTGTGTTTGACAAAGTCCCGAATAAGAAGACAGGTTGGGATATAATAATCCAATCCAGTGTTTGAAATGACACGGATAGGATTAATTTGTCCCTATTTTTTTTTGAAAATATCCTTATATTTATCTAATTATTGAAATTAATCCATAGAAAATATAGGCCCGCGTAACAGTTATTATAATTAATCCCACTTTTGAATAATAAAATCACATCAAACAATTTTAACCCATAACAAAGTAAAAAAATAGTTCTACTTGTCATTTTTTAATCAAAACCACAGTGCCAAAAATTAATGGCATAACAAAGTCAACAACTTACCATTTTTGAGTTACATTCCTATGTCAATTACATTTTAATGAACCATTTGTATGTGACACACACACACACACACACACACACACACATATATATATATATATATATATATATAATATTTCGTCTGCTGTTGTTAGTAGTAAGATTATACCAAGGTTCTAAAAAACGCGGGGCGTGACCGAGGCGTGGAGGCCAAGCCTTAAGCCTTAGAAGCCTAGGCGGGCCTTGGCGTAAAAAGGCGTGAAAAGGCGTTTAGGCATTTTTTAATATATTTTAATATTTTTTTACTATGACAAGGCTATTTAAAATACTAAATTGGTACATACCTTAAAAATGTGTCTAAATATTTGTAAATTAAAATACTATTTTTTTAAATACAAAAAAAAAACAAAAAAATTGTGTCTTTTCACGCCTTACTTCTAAAAAACTCGCGTTTTTTCACGCCTTATCCCCAAAAAACGCGCGTTTTTTCACGCCTTGTCCCAAAAAACGTTGACCATCGTTGACCACGCCTTGGTCCACGCCTAGGGCCAAAACTTGGCGTATCTAAAAAGCCTCGCGCCTAGGCGCGCCTTGGCGCCGCCTAGGCGCGTTTTTTAGAACACTGGATTATACAGATCAGTCTAATTTGCACCCAAAAAAATCAGTTCAGTCAAGTAGATGTGTGGGCCATATTAGTCATTATGCACTATCGCAGTGATGGTAGGTATGTTAAAACCAAAAAAACTAAAACAGACCTTGTCACCAAAATCTTAAACCTACAAATAAGAAAAAAGGAAAAAAATTATAACGGGTGATAGATTTGCAAAAGCAAATAAGTTGCAAATATTAGCAGACAAAAGAAGCTAGTTGTAGTGAACACAAAAGAAGAAAGGATGATACCTGATGGTAATATTGTGTGAATGAAAGAAGCATTGTCTAGGTCTTTTTCTAATGTCAAGAGTCTAGAGTTGCATAGGTTTCTTTTAAATTAACAACAACACTACGGTAATTGCAATTGAAGTCTTGACACCAGATAATTTTATACTAACTAAGAGGTGAATTTTTTTTATCCCGCTCTTAATTGGATAAGGATCTCAATGAGGACAACTTATCTCATCTTATATCACATCCCGACTTAAACCAAACATTAGATAAGATAATTTTATTCAATTCGGTCCCCTTATACGGCGCATAAAACGAGGCCTTAGTCTATTATCCATGTCTTGAAACTCACACACAAACAATAATATTGAACAAAATGTGCTTGTATAATAAAAAACCTATATGATAGTAATTTCCTAAAAAATAGACAAAATAAATAATTGTACATATATATATATATATATATATATATATATATATATATATATATATATATATATATATATATATATATATATAGAGAGAGAGAGAGAGAGAGAGAGAGAGAGAGAGAGAATGACTAACAAAATTTTACTTTCGAACGAGTAAAGTGACACCATTGCTCTCAAATCTACCCATTTGTGACGTTCCTAACAATGTCACATTCACTAACCCAAATATATGTGAAATTTGTCCCCATTCCACGTGACTTATACTTTTTTTTATAATTAAATGATTGCATAAAACCAATTGCTTAGGGAGCAAACCCGTATACAGGGAGTATACATAGAATTAAAGCAAGGAAATCGCAAGAAATAAATAAATAAACAAGCAACAAGCAAACCCAAGCAACACAACCTCTCGCAAAACACTACATAGCCAAGTGGATCTCTTCCACGAAATCAAGAAACTCTTGGGTCGTAACAGTGGCCCTCTCCTTGAACCAACAAAGAAGTGAGCTCAAGAGAATATAACGCAGTCTCGCATGAGGTGTCTCTATACCTTCGAAACATCTCATATTTATCTCCTTCCAAATTGTCCAAAATATACAGTGAGGCACAATTCTCCACACCCGCTTACCATCCCTCCTGTTCCGCGTAGTGTTCCATATTTCTAAGAACGCCTTAATTGTCTCAGGCATGACCCATACCGTTCTAGTAATGGCAATGAAAACGTCCCATAATCCTCTTGTTACCCTACAGTGCAATAATAAATGATTGGTCTTCTCCTCATCGTTCTTGCATAACCAACAACGACTAGCCAGTTTGTATCTTTTCTTCTGCAACCCCTCGAGTGTCAATATGCCCTGTCTAGCTGCAGTCCAAATAAAGAATTTAACCCTTAGAGGCGCCTTAACTTTCCATATCCTCATCCAGGGGAACTGATCCCTGGGAAAACTACTGTCAGACAATGTGCCATAGTAGTCGTTGATCGAGAAGATGCCATTCCCTCTCCCCTTCGGCATCGATCTCAGCCACTTGATAAATAAGTCTGCCTATTGCAACTCCCAATCCCAAAACCTTCTCCTAAGCTGCGACCTCCACGTTACCACATCATCGCTAACAGTTACATGATCGTCCACCGTCCCCTCAGGATTTTGACTTAAGTTGAACATCCCGAGAAAGAGATTCTGAATGGATCCATTCTCGCCCCAATTTTCTTTCCAGAATCTTGTCTTATCCCCTTTTCCTAACTTAATCTTCGTGTGACTAGAGTAATCCCCCCACCCTCTCGCATTGTGCTTCCACATACCCACTCCATAACATAAATTCCCTACCACTGGTCTCCATCCCATTTGAGAAGAACCCTATCTTGCTTCAACAACTTTTCACCATAATCTGTTCTCCTCACAAGGGAATATCCACAGACACTTCCCTAACAGAACTCTATTAAACACTCCCAAATTCCTCACACCTGCCCCCTTGTTTGATGGGTTTGCATACCTCCTCCCAACCCACCAGGAAATGTTTGAAGCTTTCTTCAGTGCCCATGAGCTTCTCCATTTTGACACGCACCGCTACAGGCAAAGGTAAGATGGACATGTAATAGGCTGGCAGACTGGTTAAGCAACTCTTAATTAGGGTCAGTCTCCCTCCTTTTGAAAGATATCCATTCTTCCAGCCTGCCAACCTCCTTCTCATTATTTCCAAAACTGGGTCCCAAATAGTGGTAGACTTATACTTCGCACCAAGCGGTAGCCCCAGGTAAGAACTAGGTAAGGACCCCACCCTACCACCAATAATGCCTGCTAAACCCTCCATTGTCGCTACCCCCCCCCCCCCCCCCCCCCCAATTGGAATCAATTCGCACTTCCCGCCGTTAATTCAAAGCTTTGAAGCCCCGACACCGCCTCAAAACAAATCAAAATAAGCTTGAGAGAACAAATCTGCCTACGGTCAGCATCACAAAAAATAATCGCATCATCCACAAACAGGAGGTGGGACACATAAACCACCTCCGCATCTGTTGTCCCGAAGCCGAAACCCATGATCCATCCTGTCTCGATAACCCATCCCATTATCCTACTAAAGGCCTCCATGACCAAGATGAACAAAAAAGGAGACAGCGAATCTCCCTGCCTAAATCCATGAGAACTCAAGAAAAATCTTTCTAGACTCCCATTAATCAACACAGAGAATCTGGCTGTTGAAATACACCTCCTCATCCATCGACACCACCGATCTCCAAAGCCCATCATCTTCAGCAGGTAGAGAAGAAACTTCCAATTAACATGATCATATGCTTTCTCGATGTCCAGTTTACACACTATGTCAGGGTCTCCACTTCTAATCCTAGCCTCCACACATTCATTGGCCACCAAAACTGCATCCAGAATCTGCCTACCACCGACGAAAGCGTTTGAGATTATGAAATCAACGGATCAATAACCATCCTGAGTCTAGAAGACAGAACTTTGGAAAGAAGCTTGTACACACTCCTTATTCAGCTGATCGGTCTGAAGTCTTTTATATCAATCGAACTCCCTATCTTAGAAATTAGAGTAATGAAAGTAGCATTCATTCTAGGCACAAAGTAGCCTCGTTCATGAAATTCATCAAAGAAAGCCATCACATCATGCCTGAGCGCTGACCAGTTGTGATGAAAGAAAGCCATCGTATAACCGTCCAGACTCGGGGCCTTGTCCCCCTCATAGCCTTAAGAACCCGAACAACTTCCTCTTCAGAGAAGAGGCTCTCAATGTTTTTTGACTCTCCCACCTCCATCCAACGAGGGACGCCACTCCTCCTCTTCCGTGAACAGCTCCTCATAATACTGTGAAATTGCTCCTCTCACCTCACTAACTTCTTCAAATTCCACTCCTCCCACCATAATCTTACCAATATGGTTCCCACGCCGATGAGAATTAGAAAATCTTTGAAAAAAATTGTATTTGAGACTCCTTCCCTCAGCCACAAGGCCCTTGATTTCTGTCTCCAACTCATTTCCTCCTGAATTAACCTGTTCCCTAACTCCCCTTTTTTAGCCTCTCTAGCACTCCTCTCTTCCTCCGAGAGCCCGTCTCTCCCTTCTTTTTCATCCAGCCTCCTCACCTCTTCCATAATTCTCGTTGTGACCATCTGAGCATTACCAAAAGCCTCTCTATTTCACTTCCTCAAATCTTCTCTAAGCAGCCCCAATTTAATAGCCAATCTGTAACTGGCATTCCCCTCCAACTCATACCCTAACCACCAGTCTCTCACTCTGACCTCAAACCCAGGCTCCTTGAGCCACATATTCTCAAATCTAAAGGGGGTCCTCCCTTCCTTCCACCCCCACACTCTAAAAGGATAGGACAATGATCCGAAGTAAACCTAGGTAAACACGATTGGGTGACCCCCAGAAAGTGCTCTTCCCACCCCTGACAAATAAGAAAACGGTCCAATCGAGACATAGAGGGAGTGTCCCTAAAACTAGACCAAGTCTACAATCCTCCTTCAAGAGGTAAGTACATCAACTCCATCTCATCAATAAACTCCGAGAATTCTCTCATTTACCTGTCAGTTCTACCCCCAATAGATTTTTCCACTCCAAACCGCACCTCGTTAAAATCCCCACCTAGGTATCAAGTAATATCCCATAGCCTACTCACTCCAGCTACCTCCTCCCATAGTTCCCACCTATCTTGTCCTCCACCGGGCCATAAATCCCGGAAAAGCTCTATGAAAAGCTATCTAACTTATTACAGAATAAGAAAGATATAGTCCACCTGCCCTGTAGACATTCCATAAGGTCGACCACTCCTGAGTTCCACAAGATGACCACCACCCCACCCCACCCCACCCCGACACCCCCACCGCATCCATACTCACCCATTTAATGTCACGCCCTCCCCATATGGATCTAATGATACCCTCGTCCATGCTGGCCAACTTAGTCTCCTGAAGACACAAAATATTAGGCTTCCACTCATCCACCGCACCACCCACTATAGCCCTTTTATTGAAATCATTCAACCCTCTCACATTCCACGAGATAATTCGAAGCCTCATTACTAAAGTTAAACTTATAGGTTAACCTCCCTTCCCTTCCCCCCCCCCCCCCCCCCCCCCCCCCCCCAATACCCACTCCACCCTTCCCCGTCCTATCAAATTTCTCGAATAGTTCCCACGCCTTACTCTCGTACCCCTCAAATGCCACTCCTGAATCATTACTAAACGAACCTAGAAAATCCTCCCTCCATCCCACCGGGCTTTCGTCTCACCCCTCCGCCTCATAATTGATAGAATTATCTTCTTCTAAATTAGATATCACTAAATCAACGCACAGCCTAAAGTCGTTTAATTCTTGCAACATCGTCTCACCACACTCCTTCCCCCGCTCCATAGTCAAAGGGTCTGTTATGTTATGAACCCTCCCGTGGTCATCTCGCTAGCAACCACAATTGCTTTACAATCATTTTCAACTATGGATTTCAAATCCCCTCCTCCCCCCCCCTGTGTACTTTTCGCTTGACCATGTCATCTGTTTGTTTCCCCCCAAACTTATTTCCGGGATCCTTGCCTTTATTGCCATTTTTATCTGCATTTCTGATGGCTTTTATATTTTTGAGGCCAAGTATTGCTGTGCCGAAATCATTATCCTTCTTTTCTTTTAGTTTACCATTCAACACCTATGACCCCACCTTTTTTTGTGGACCCTTTTTCCATCTCTCCAGCGCATAGTATAACTGATACTTGTTTTGTACTTTACATGGCTGAGTCCCCTGCCTCGTTGAGTTTGTTTCCCCTAGCACTACAAAAATCTGATTTATTTTTTTTATGCCCATCTGGGTCCCCCGCCCTAGTATATATTAGAAAAGAATTTTCTCTGACAACATGCTCCCCGCACTTATTTATATTTGATTCCTTAAAAATTGCCAGCCTTTCCCCCCGTCTGTCACCCCCGACACCTCTCTCACTAACCTTTTCCTCCTCAAAATCCCCCCTCTTTTCCTTAGTTAGGCTGGCATTTCCCAAATATGTGTGGCTTTTGTTCTTTTGAGCAATTTCATACTGTTTTGAGACCCTTTCAAATAACTAACATCTAACCCACTAACTTTCCTTACTATTTCTTTTGTATTAGCTGCCACCTTTTTGATAAACCTTTACCCCTTCCCTTTTTAAAGTATTTGTTGGACCCAATGCCCTGCTCAACATGTGAGTGCACGCTTCCTCCTTTTTTTTTAACAGACCCCATATGACTGGGCTGCTGCGCTGTCGAGCGTTGGCAGTGCTTCCCCCACTCCCTCCGTGTCTTCGTCGTTAGCCGTCCGGTTCTTCATCTCTGCCTCATCGAAAATACCCTCGTAATCTAAACATGAGGGCATCTGGTTTTTCTTGGCTGCGCCTGAAACCATTGCAACCTTGTGCCGCATAGTGCATTCAGCATTCAGCGCATCTTCAGTACTGAGGGAACACAACTGGGATTTCTCACGAACTGTCAAAATGAAATTCTATCCCCCAGCCCCTATGGTAACTTTAGTCGGAAGGAATTTCTTCCCATGAACCAATATTCTAGCCCAATGAATCTCCTCCCCTACCAAGGTATCCTGGTCCACTCTGATAAAACCTCCACATTTTTCACCAATCACTTTAAAGACTTCTTCCCCCCAAAGATGGAGGGGAAGACCCATCACACGAATCCATCTTCTGTCTTGAGCATTTGACCATGTATGGAATCCCACCAATGGGTGCCACCTCTGCAACCAAACCTGTTCCCCCTCAAATTTCCATCTGTGATTTCCCAACATCTTATCCGCTTTACCGGTTAAAGCAAACATGAATAGAAATGAGGATAAGTTGAGCTCTCTGACCTTGATTCCACCCACTGGTTCCCATCTCGATTTCTCCCACCTCAAGACCTTCTCCTTCACTGGAGGAGAAATTTCTGAGCTATCGAACCGTCCCACCACCGCTCTTCGAAAATACTCTACTCTGGAAAGACACGAGTTGTCACCCACGGACAGGGCAACTTTGAAAGTTAAATCTTCTGAGATGTTAATTTTTTAGAACGGCCAAGGATCCACCTTGGCTGCCTGTAAATACGACCTACCCTCCATTACTTTCTCATTCGTTTCTAACTCCATGGGCTGACACTTACAAGAAACCACCGGTTCTGCTGTCCTAAACGCTTCACCCGCTGTCGCCCAGCCCTTTCCTCGTGTACACTCCGGTATTAGAACATGGATCCTCGAGGTAGACCTTCTAACAATAATGTTGAAGCTAACTTATCTTCCTTTCTAAGATGTGTAGGCCATGATCTTTCTTCCTGAGTACTGCCTCATCTGGAAAAACTTCTCGGCTAGGTTGGTCCTTCCAAAGACATTTTCTCAGCCACAGAACTTCTCCCTTAATCAACGTGACAACCTTTTTTCCTCTATGATTAGAACAACTCAATCTACACAGGTTCCCACTCCCATCTCTCTCCCATCTCAGCCAAATAAAGTTCCTCCAGCGAAAAAACCTACCTTCTTCATATTAAGGGCGAAGTTTTTTATTATGTATCTTTTTCGGGGTCTGTTGAGAAAAAAAAATGTTAAAAATTACACTTAACTCTCTGAACTATATTGGGTTTACGGGTTGCCCCTAATATCTAGAAAACTTGACAAACTACGCCTTAAAATTTTGACCCTTTACAACTAACCTATTATTTTGAATTTTCTGTATTTTAAGCCATAAAATTATGTGCATATCCTTCAGCCAAATATTTTGATTTATTTTCTTACAGAAATACCTTCACCTTAACAGTCACAAATCTGTGAAATGGTAAGTCGGATATGAGATTTTGTGTTTGATACATAAGGCTGCATGTTTCTGTATCTTCTTATAAGTTTATGGGTGTGCTTTGATTTCTCTAATGGGATGGATTTTATAGCCTGTTTTTTTATTCTTTTGCATATACAATCTGATATATATATATATATATATATATACAGTCCTGCTCTTGTGCGGACTAGTCCGCATTTTAAGAATGCGGACCGGACATGTGTCACCTGGCGGTGAGCCCAGAAAAGAGAGAGAGAGTGCCTACAATTTAGGCGATAATTTCTAGGCGCACCGTTGGGTGACACATGTTCGATTCGCATTCTTAAAATGCGGACTAATCCGCATAGGAGCATTATATATATATATAGTCAGTCCCTATGATATCCTTCAATGAGGACCTTAAATGGGAACTAATATGTTTTTCCATATCTAAATATGGTATTTACAAATTATATCTCTATTTCCATTTAAGGTCTCTTTTCTCCTTTTTTTTCTTTTCCAATTTTGTGGTTTTTACTATTTTACCAAAATATGAGTGATCTTTTGAGATTTACTCTTATTTTGAGATTGTTTTTATATTATCAAATGAAAATATTTGTTTTCAATGTACTCCATAATTTTCTCATTTCCATTATCTTGGTATAATTTGAACTCTTTAGGATTTTTCTGTGTTTGTCTATTTCACTCTCTTTAATGATAAGGCTTTACCTACTATTTTTGCGATTTACTATTTATTTTGGTTTTAATTTACAATAATAGGCTTTTATCTTTATGCATTGCTCTCTCTCTCTCTCTCTCCAAATATTGGGTTTTTGTTTTTGAAGTACATGGTTAAAAAAATTGAGTGTTTTGTATTTCATAGGTTTCAATTTAATTTTTTGTTATAAGATATTATGACATAACTGCATTCAAATTATAGTATAGGAGATTATGTTTTAATATAACATATTATGTTCAAAACAAAATAAAAGATTATGATTTTGGTTATGTCGTATTTTTTTTAAAGCTAATTAATATTTCAGCTGAATGGACAATAAGTCCATGGTCATTTAGTTCGTGGTTTTTCATTATCTACAACACCATGGAACCTATATGTGGTACATTTGTAGCTGTAGACAAGTAGATATATTTATTAGAGTTGATTTCATGATTACCATTTGATTTATAATGGGAGTAAAGTCTGGTATTTTGTTCACGACACAATTATATGCCTAACTTGGTTTGTGTAGATTTGAGTTAATAATATATTTTTTGGTTGAAGTTCATTGCATATCCCCACTAAATGTTACACATAACTGTAGAGTTGGGGGTGATATTTTGTCAAGAACATTAGTTAAATAAGTGTTCAAGGTGTATCCTTTTTGTGTGTGGTTATTATTATTTCTACGCTTTTGTTCTAATGGATATTCAATTTCACTTTCTCAGGTGAATGGAGATAGTTTAAATATTGTACCAAGCGAAAATAAAGTAGGTACATCTCTATACCGTCTAAAATTGGGTAGTGCAGTTTAGTTATCATTTATAAATTTGCAAGCATTAGAATTTTGAATTGATTTTTCTTTTTTGAAATCATTTCTCTTACAAGTTTGTTTCCCTTGAGCTTAATTAATGAATTCTTGTTTTTTAGTAATATTCAGTGTTCATTCTGATTTGTAACGTCTGATTGAGGTAAGTAATTGTCTTCATTTTTCATAATTTTGGGTTTGGCTTGTATGAGATCTTATTTAAATTTCTTTATTACAATTGGAATATTTTACTTATAATTATAGGTTTTAGTTTTATGGTATTTTTTGTTAATTTTTTTTAGTAGTTTTACAGTGACCGAATTTTTGACAGAATTTTGATGGACAAACTGACGTGGCGGGCATTTATTGGTTGGTTTCTAGGTCCCACTGGCGTGGACCCTAAAAACCAACCAATAAAATCCCACCACGTCAGTTTGTCCATCAAATTTCGGTAAAAAATTCGGTCGCAATAGCATTTTTGATTTTCTTTTCTAATTTGAAGCTTCTCTTCATCATTATTGTTCATTAGATAGAAAAACAAGGGTTTAAAGGGGTTTTGTTGTATAGTTTGTAGAAACTTGGTGGTTTCTTTATTAGTCAACAATGGTGTCAATCGTGTTAATTTATATTTATAATGTAATCAACTAGTCATTCCATTACTTTTATGTGTTGGAACTAATTGCATAGAGTTCAATTGGTGCATTTTAGTATGTTTAAGCTTGGCTTATAATACCATATCCCTCTTAAACGATCGACACCTTTTAATCAAGATAGGGATGGTTGTAAAGATGAGAACTTGAGTATCCTATGCATTTATTTATGACAGAAGATATACTTTTATTAATGAAAGAAATTTTTATGCTACAGTTTTATACAGTTTTATTTTAGTTTCATATAACTTATTACCCAGGATGTTGTAAGATAATGGTGTTTCTTTGTTTGTGAGATAAATATCTTGAACTCGTAGTTTTGATAAGATTTTTAGTATTTTGCTTTGCGGAGGGTGTTTATGCAACTCAAGAATGCATATTATAGGCATAGTAGGATCATAAGGAAACAACAAGATATACATTACACCAAAAACAGCAATTTGACACACCTTGATATTAAAAATTTGGCACAGTTTAAAACTGTGCTAAATTTTGACACAGTTTTATGACAACCTGGCACACTTTAAAACAATATCAAAATTTGACACTATTTTTAAGTGTGCTAAAATTGAGTACACTTACTAAAATATAAAATGCTCTAAAAAAATTAGACTTCCTCACGTTTGAGGCTTCCCGCTCAAACCCAACCCTTATTTCCCCCTCTCTCTCATGCAGGCACTCAGGTAACCTTCATCTCTCCCTATCTCTCACGCAGGCACTCAGTTACTGAAATTCGTATATGAAACGTGTGACACCACGCCTAATTAAATATCAGGTGATCAGTCATTTATTAAATTAACTCAAAGTGTCAGGTTGGTTCATTCTTAGCATCACTGTCGAAAAACAATTTTATTATTTAATCACCTAATAAATAATTAAGCTAAGTGTCAAAACATTTAATTTTTATAAAATAAGTTCGATTGTTATTATAAACTACGAAAACATTTTCACGAATACAAATGATAGTATCAAAACCAAACCATCCAATGAAACAACATGCTACATAAATCAATCCAAATAAAATATCCCAAATCCCCGGATAATGTAATAATCACAAGTAATCCCAACTAAATTGAATACTGACATAAGTAAAGAGTACAAATCTCTGGACTAGATAAAAACTGGAAATGGGCGACACATGCCCTATCTAATGAGAACTAAATGAAAGACTGAGAATACAAGGATGAAGTCGTCTACTACAAAGACCTGCAACTCCCACACTAGCTACAGCACATCACTAGTCTAAAGATCCACGCCTGACGCCCCTGTGGTGGGTGATTAGGCATAAATTTTTCCCATTTATCCCCTAAATTTAGAGGCTTTTATCAAGTCGCGAAGTGTAATTCAAGTGGATTCATATCATCTCTTTGATATTGACAAGTTCTAACTAGTACGCCGAGTTCGTGTATGTTCCAACTATTTCGCAGGTGTTTAGTGATTTGATTCGAGTTCCGTACCAAAAGATCCAAAGAAGAACAAGAAGGAAAGGTTTCTGCAATAGCTGACAAGATGGAACTGAACTCAAGGGAAATAAAAAGAACCGAATCCATCTTGGGAAAGTGCTCCGTAAAGACTGTCAAGAACATAACCGAACCGAAGGGAGGGGAAAACGAATCGATCCTACAACTAGAAAACTTCCTGTGAAGAGTTAAAAAGATGGAACCGAACTGAAGCAGAAAATAAAGAACCGATCCCATGCTCGAAGAATTCTCTGTGAAAGATGTCAAA
This sequence comes from Sambucus nigra, assembly GCA_949130495.1. Taxonomy (NCBI): domain Eukaryota; kingdom Viridiplantae; phylum Streptophyta; class Magnoliopsida; order Dipsacales; family Adoxaceae; genus Sambucus; species Sambucus nigra. Next base: position 9,707,380 of record OX422223.1, read on the forward strand.
GACAGAACCGAACCGAACAGAACCCTTTAACGGGATCGGTTCCGTTCTCGATTTTTCAGAATTATCCACTTGTAAAAATTAGAATCCTACTTGGTTCAAACTTTTTTATTTCGTATATTATAAATTGTAAATTCCTCCCAACATAGGAAAGGCTTATGATTCATCAAGGAAGAAATTGTAATTAATTTTAGAAGAGAATAACATATAAACCCTAGTTTTGATTCCAGTTGCAATTCAAGTAAATTTCTTCCAATTCCTTATTTTATTATTGCAGTAGTTCTTGTGTTCGTAAGTATTGGTTATTCTTTTCATCTTCATTCAGTATTAAAAATGTTTTCTTTCATTCCAAACGTGTTGTTTTACAGTTTTCATATGCCAAGCTATATTTCGAAGATCAGGATGCATAAACTCAACCTGATGTGGTAGTTGCATGTGTATAAAATTAATCCCCTAAATTTAATGGTTTGATTATGATCGTATTGCGTAGAAACACGATAATTGTAGATTTTTGGATCTTGTTCGCTTCAGGGTAACCGGGATGCTTCAGAATGAAATTCGAGTGTAACTATCGCAATACCGATTTACTCGTCCTCTGATTAAGTATGGTGTGGGCTTAAACCTCATATACGTAATGCTTGGGAGTACTAAATTCTAGGTCTAATAAATCACTTAAATTTACAATTAGTTTTATACTATCAATGCACTAGGGTTGAGGGATTGTATTCCTGTCCTGTTTTCTTCATCATACAGTTCAAGTTTCAGTTCAATCATTATCAATAAAGTTAGGTAATTTAGAATAGTTGCATTCCATTCATACTTTGGTGCATTAAATAAATATTTTCAAATTTTCATTTAGTTGTATTTAATTCGCAAAACATATCATCCTTCCTTTTTCTTTAGAGTCAAAGTTAGGTTTCCTTCGTCTGTCCAACGTCGTTACAACTCTGTTGTCCTATTTCCCTGAGGATCGATACCCGACTTATCGGATTATTACTTGAGCGACAGGCTTGCACATGAGCCTAGAGAGTACGCATTCCTGAGACACATTCTTAGTCGCATCAAGTTTTTGGTGCCGTTGTCGGGGAATTTACGTAGACTTAGGATTAGATCAAGTCAATCTCAAATGACCAAAAATTTCCAAAAATCCCAAAACATAAAAAAAATAAAAAATTTAAAGAAAAAATATATTTCTCATAAGCCTGTTAATGAAAAATTCTGAACTCACTCCAACTCCCCATAATACTCCAACCCACATTCACAAAAACCCGAGAGTTGAGTACGACCCCGATAGCCCTCACACTCCAAACGTTCCACAATTCTGGGTTCCATCTCCCACGCCTACACACACCCCGACATCTCTCTTAGGACACACTTCAGAGCGCACTCTAAGTATACCCAGTGAGGACACAGAGTCATGTCACTACACGATAGTGCAGCCGCTGGTGAGGAAGAGGCCCTGTACCGCCCTTTGAGAGAAATCTTATATCCCGAGCGCACTGTCACACCGGAATGCATTGTACTCCCGTATAATGCAGGGCACTTTCGTTTTAAAAATGGGATGATCTAGATGCTCCCCTACTACCATGAGATGGAATCTGAAAAGCCATATCTCTACATCAGGGAATTTGAGGATGTGTGTGAAACCCTCAATGATCAAACTTGCACACAAGAGGTGATCCGCCTCAAACTCTTCCCATTCTCTCTAAAAGATAAGGCTAAGACCTGGCTATGGTCTTTACCTCCAAGCTCGATTGCATCCTGGAATGAGTTGCAATCTAAATTTCTCAAGAAATTCTTTCCTCCACATCGAACGAACTCCATCAAGGCTCAAATTCAAACTTTTTAACAATTAGAAAATGAGTCGTTCGATCGATGCTACGAGCGTTTCAATGAGTTATTTACGTCGTGCCCCCATTATGGATTTGATAAACTGCAAATCATTTCTTTCATCCATAATGGCCTGAATATTAATTACAAGCAACTCGTTGAAACCATGTGCGATGGTCCATTTGTCGAATTGGACGCCCACGATGCTGAGCTTCACTTGAGGTATGTCGATGAGACTATCCAATCCTGGGATACATCTGACCCTAGTTCTCAAAATCGAACTCGTCAAGCGACCACCACTCCATCGGAGTCCGACCTATTTCACGTCGAAAAGAATACTATGATGGACAACCGACTCGATCTACTTGAGAAGGGAATGCGAGAATTACTGGAGGTACATGGAAGAGGACCAACTGGATCCATCCCAAACCCAGTTGAGAAGGTGTATGCGATTTGTGAGGCGAGACATTCAACAGAGGAATGCCCTACAATACCCGCCTACAAAGTTATGCTTCAAGAATAAGTAAGTGATATAGGAGGATTCAAGGGTAATTTCGGTGCACCTAACGGGAATTCTTACAACCCTTCGTGGAAAATCCATCCTGGTTTTAACTATGGGTAACAAAATGCAGCAATGAATCCTAATTCACATGTTGCCCCTCCTCCACCATCACACTTTCAGCAAACTCCACACATGCAAGGACATGAGCAAGCACCACCACCTCAAGGGACATATATCACTCCATCGCGAAGAAATCTCAATAATACGATGAACCACTTTATCAATACCCAGAATGCAGCCAATGCTAGGTATGATCGCATGATTAGCGACATAAATGCAAATATTTCAAAGATACAATCATCGTTGAGTGTCCAAGAGAAGGGCAAATTTCCTGCCTAGGGCCAAAGACCGTCCCAAGGTCAAACTAGTGTTAGCTCCACCTCAATAGAACATCAGGAGCAATGTCAAGCTGTGACCACTCTTCGTAGTGGGAGAGTCGTTGATTTATCACCTCCCCCACATGACACAATCAAAGACAAGGAGATTTCGCCCGGAACGAAAGAGGGCGAAGATGTCTCCTTTAAAGATAGTGATAAAGAAGACACTAGTGAGCCCGAGGTAATAGTGAAACCACCCACCCGAACACTGTTTCCTCAAAGGATGGTTCCTTCGCACAAAGGAAACCCTCGTGATGAAGTGCTAGACGTGCTAAAGCAAGTAAATCTAAATTTACCTTTCCTCGATGCCATTAAGCAAATTTCAGCTTATGAAAAAGTCATAAAAGACTTGTTAACAGTAAAGAGAAAGATGAAGGTAAAGAAAAACGTATTTCTGGCACAGAACGTGAGCTCCATTCTATTTAATGATCTCCCACCAAAATTGAAAGATCCCGGTGTACCCACTATTTCCTGCATCATTGAAGAAAATAAAATTGAAAAAACCTTACTTGACTTGGGAGCAAGTGTCAACATCCTCCCTTTCGCCATCTATAGGCAACTTGATCTGGGCGACCTTAATCCCACAAAGATCACTCTCCAATTAGTGGATCGAACCGTGAAGATCCCAAGAGGTATAGTCGAGGATGTGATCGTTTAAGTTGACACTTTCTACTTCCCTGTAGATTTTGTCACTTGGGACACGGAGCCCTCCTTCGCCTCGAGCAATCATGTTCCCATTATTCTTGGGTGCCCATTCTTAGCTACGGCTAACGCAATTATCAATACTCAAAATGGGCAGATTCAACTCACCTTTAGGAATATGACCTTAGAGACTAACATAATGCATATAGCCCAACATACGGGGGAAGAAGATGATCTTCACGCGGTGAACTTAATCGAAGAGATCTTAGAGGAGTACTTTGAGGAAAATTATTATGAAGATACCCTAGGGACCTGTTTAGTGTCGAGCCACGAGAGTGAGGGAACGTATATTGAATTCGAGAGGAAAGTTGAGGAATTGAGAGAGCGTCGAACGAGGATGCGAGAGATGTCAGTTGGGTTTCTCGATTCGAGGAATTACCGCTACAGGAGGCACGCATGGTTCCCTTCAGCGAATAATTTCCGACCCTCGATTTGAAGAAACTACCCTACCATATTAAATATGCTTACCTAGGAGAGGACGAGACATTTCCTATTGTGGTCTCCTCTAGCCTAGACGAAAAGCAGGAGGGTAAACTGTTAAAGATTTTGAGGAAGCATCAAGGTTCTTTCGGTTGGTTTATTAATGATTTGAAGGGGATAAGTCCTTTGATTTGCACCCACAAGATCCATCTCGAAGAGGATGTCAAGCCTTTTAGAGAAATGCAAAGAAGGCTAAACCCCAATATGAAAGAATTGGTGAGGACATAAATCATTAAGTTATTGGATGTCGGGATTATCTACCCAATCTCGGATAGCAAGTGGGTGAGCCCTATTCAAGTTGTCCCGAAAAATTCGGGCATGACAGTGATTGAGAATGCTAAGGGAGAGCTAGTTCCCCAACGTACCATTACCGGGAAGCGCATTTGCATTGATTACCAAAAACTCAATGCGGGAACTAGGAAAGACCATTTCCCCTTACAATTTCTTGATCAGATGCTTGAGAGAGTAGCGTTCCACCCTTATTATTGCTTCCTTCATGGTTATTCCGGATATAACCAAATTGAGGTAGATATACTTGATCAGGAGAAAATGACCTTCACTTTCCCTTTTGGTACGTTTGCCTATAAATGCATGCCATTTGGATTGTGTAATGCACCTGCGACCTTTCAAAGGTGCATGTTGAGCCTATTTAGTGACATGGTTGAGAGAGGACTCGAAGTGTTCATGGACGATTTTAGCGTTTTTGGCACCTCTTTCGATCTTTGTCTAGAAAAGCTTGAAAAAGTACTTGCCCGGTGTGTGGAGAAGAACTTAGTGCTAAATTAGGAGAAATGCCATTTTAGGATCACTGAGGGAATAGTTCTTAGCCACATAGTTTCATCCAAGGGGATTGAAGTTGATAGAGCTAAAATAAATGTCATAGCTGATTTACCCCCACCTAAATCGCTGAAAGACGTGCGCTCCTTCTTGGGCCACGCGGGGTTTTATAGACGGTTCATTAAGGACTTTTACGCCATTGCTAGACCCTTAAGCAAACTTCTTATGAAGGACACCCCATTTGAGTGGACAGAAGCATGCCATAGCGCTTTTGAAAAACTGAAAACCATGCTTGTGTCCGCTCCCATCATACAAGTTCCGTATTGGTCCTTACCATTCGAGCTTATGTGTGATGCTAAAGATTATGGGATAGGGGATATTCTGGGCCAAAGAAAAGACAATAAGGCTTATGTCATCTACTACGCTAGCCAGACTCTTACCAGACCACAACTCAATTACTCCACCATAGAGAAGGAGTTTCTAGCGGTAGTTTCTGCCCTTGATAAATTTCGGTCCTACCTTATCGGTTCTCCCATCACTTGCTTCACCGACCACGCGACATTAAAATACCTACTTGCGAAGAAAGATGTAAAGTCGCGCCTCATAAGGTGGATCCTACTCCTATAAGAGTTTAATCTCTCCATTAAAGATAAAAGAGGAGTAGAAAACGTCATTGCCGACCACTTGTCACGGCTCTCGTCCGACGTACCTAGTGATCCGATACCCATAGACGAATACTTTATGGATGAGTAACTCCTTGCTACCGCTTCTTTGCCTTAGTTTGCGGATATAGTGAACTATCTTTTCATGAGAGTCGTCCTTCCCGATTGGACACCGCAAGATAAGAAGAGGTTTATCACTTGGTCGCACATGTTTTTCTATGACGATCCTTTCCTCTTTAAATATTGCGCCGACCAAATCATCCGACGATGTGTACTGAGTGACGATATCCCGAAGTTCATCCAATTTTGTCTTTTGGAAGTGTGTGGAGGTCACTTTTTGACGAAAATGATGGCCACTAAGATTCTTCAATGCGGCCTCTATTGGCCCACAATTTTCCGGGTTGTGAACAATTATTGCAAATCTTGCGATAGGTGTCAAAGGATGGGAGCGATTACCCGATGACACATAATGCCATTAACCCCGATACTCATTATTGAGATCTTTGACTAATGGGGTATTGAATTTATGGGCCCTTTTCCCCCCATATTTTGGTTTCCTATACATCCTTATCGCGGTAGATTACGTTTCTAAATGGGTGGAAGCTATAGCTACCAAGATAAATGACAGCAAAGTGGTGATTAGGTTCCTACAGGAACACATACTTTCCCGCTTAGGTGCTTCGAAAGCAACAATTAGTGATAATGGCACGCACTTTTGCAACAGGCCATTCGCGAAGCTCATGAGAAAGTATGGCATCGTTCATAAGGTTGGAACGACCTATCACCCACAAATAAATGGGCAGACCGAATTAGCGAATCAGGAAATCAAGAACATTCTCGAGAATACCATCAATCTCGACCGGAAAGATTGGTCACTTCGATTGAACGATTCGCTATGGGCCTATCATACCGCATACAAAAATCCACTCGACATGTCCCCATTTCACTTTGTGTATGGCAAACCTTGCCATCTTCTCGTTGAATTAGAACACAAGGCATATTGGGCAATTAAGAAGTTAAATTATGACATGGATAAAGCCGGTGAAGCTCGCAAGCTTCAACTAAATGAGTTAGAAGAGATACGCAATGATGCGTATGAAAATGCAAAAATTTCCAAAGAAAGGATGAAACTAGCTCAAGATAACATTATTCGACGCAAAGAATTTCTTCCTAGACAAAAAGTGCTTCTCTATAACTCTCGGCTTCATCTATTTCTGGGTAAATTGCGGTCACGATGGTCTGGCCCGTTCATTGTGAAGAATGTATTCCCTCACGGAGCTGTGGAGTTAGACGATTTGAAAGGGGGAAATACATTCAAAGTAAATGGATAACGCCTAAAGCCATATCTAGAGGCATATGTGGAAGAAGTCGAAACCGTTTGGTTATCGGACCCCATTTACGGGGTCGAATGAACTTGACAGAGAGGTCGTCGCACCCCCAACGCGTATGGGGTGATTTCTTGTATATAGTAGTTATGACGTGGTAGATTAGATTGAGTCCGTAGGTAGGTTACGTGAGGTAAGGTTAAGATCACGCATTCCAACACACACTTTGTGAGGGCGTCGAGAAATCCAAGTGGGGGAATAAGTGCGAAAGCATCTAGAAATTTGAGGGGTTGAAATTCTAGTGCAGCAGAGAGAGAAGGAACCGAATCGAATCCCTAAACCGGATCGGTTCGGTTTGGAAAAATATCAACTAAAATTTCAGAACCGAATCGAAACTCCCCTGAACCGAATCGGTTCAGTTCCTGCGATTTTGGTTCTTCCCGAGGAGCCTATTCCTCCCCTATCTATCCTCTCCCTTCCCTCCATTCTTCCCCCTTTTCCCCACAAAACATTCATCCCCCTTTCCCTCAAAAAATCCCTCCACCCAACCCTCCCCACCACCTATAAAATCAGCCTCTTTCCTACCCTCCCACTCACACCTCCACTATACTCTCCCTCTCTACAACCCTAGCCTTTCATCTCCCCAATTCTCGGTTTTCGCAATGGCTAACCCCGCTCTTCCCACCAAATACATGTCAACCAAAGTTCTGCCAAATGGCAACGGAGAATACCGCTCCCACATGGAGCGCGTATGGTGCGAAAAGTTTTTGTAGTTTCTCCCGCCAATAGCGCATTGAGCGAGTTGTCAATTGGGCCAAGCTGCCCCGCCCTGTCAGCACCCTTTTCAGTCGGCAGGGGTGGACGCAATACGTACAAGAACCTCACCATGTCGTGTGGGCGGACGAAGTCCGACCCTTCTACAGCTCCCTTGTCTGCATGGGCGAGTTTGAGTGCCAATCCTTTGTTGATAGCCGGCCCATCCCATTCTCCTTAGCCATTCTTGCTCGCAAACTTGCCGAAAAGGGTGTCCCCCACCCGAAAATTTACGACTACCCAACCAACGCCCCCACCATTCCTAAACAACAATGCATTGGCCGGCTCGTGCCCAACGATAATTGGGACCGGGGTACCTTTCCTGTGGGCTGCCTAAACGATAAGGCATGCATCACTTTCCATATAGTGTGCGCCAACTTGCATCAAACCACCAACGACTCGGCGATGCGCCCTCGTCAAGCCACGCTCATGTACCACCTTTTCGACCCCAATTTCACCCTAAATCTGGCCCGCATGCTTTACGCTGATATCCTTTACAGGGCCTGGGAGCAAAAAGGTGTTGTACCCCTCCCTTATGCCTGCCTCATCACCTCCCTCCTTGCCGACATTGGTATCCATCCACCTAACGCCTTTCCACGCCTCTCGAAACCCATTGGGAAGGTATCCCGCACACGGAGTGCCCAGCAAAGGGATGCCATTTCAGCAGCCCGGGAGGCGATCAACTTAGAGGCCAAGGAGGAGGTCCCTGAAGAAGAGACCGTGGATGAGAACGTCGAAATGGGCGGGGCTGAAGAAGAAGAGTACAATAAGGATGATGATTTAAATTTTGAGCCCCCGGGTGCGGATTTCGACAGGCGCCTTGCAGCGGTGGAATCCTATTTTGACGGGTTCATCACTCAATACAACAGCGACCAAGCAACCTATCAAAGGGATATGGACACCTACCAGAGGGACAAGAGCATGATGCATCATCTCCAAGCCCACCTTTACAAGCTCAACTTCGGTGAGCCGCCCCCCACTTTCTTCTATGATCCCTACGATCCCAGCGCACCCGGGCCCTATAATCCACCCCCCCAATGAAGCCCTTGTCTATTTTTAGCTGTTTGTGTGTGTTGGTGGTTGCGGTTTACATTGTGTTGGTTGTGTGTTCTTCCTTACCCATTGTAACACGACTTTTTTTCTTTTATCTATAAAAATGCTGCATTTCTATTTCACTTGTTTGTTTTATTTCCTCGCACTTTTAATTCGCTTTAAGTTAGGTTTTAGTCCTTTTTTCTTGACGACAATGCAAAAGTCTAAGTTAGGGGGGTCACAAGTGCGTATTTCTAAAACTTCATAAATTTTAAAAAATGAGCAGAAATTTCAAAAAAATCATAAAATCTTAAAAAACCCAAAAATATTTTTTTACTCAAAATAAATAAAAATTAGAATTCAAATTTTTTGAAAATATCATTAAAAGTCGGTTTAAAGTCTCAAGTTGTAAAATTCAAAACGTACAAATCCGGAATTGACCAAAGATGGAAATTGAGCGAACGTAGGCGACTTAACGAATAAATGTGGAGATTAACAAACCCGGTGAGATTCGAGCCTTTCATTTTTGTGAAATTTATAAATCAATCTGAGTTAATTGTTAACTCAAAAGTTCTTTTCAGTGTCAAATAAGTCGTCGAGGATCTCAATTCTTTCACTTTGATCGGTAATAGAAAATGTGTGTGATATTGCCTCGAAAAACGTGTCTAATAGATCTCTAAACTTAATTCCTCTCGAAACGCATATGGTGGCACAATTAGTATTTTGGACAATGAAGTGGGCCCTCGTTTGTCGCCCAAAAATATTGGCCAGAAAAATTAGCAAAAAATTACCCCTTTTGTAACCCAAATTGAGCTGAATAAATTTCGCCCTGTCATTTGACAACCTGAAAAATCCTAACTGGCCCGGAATTGTGAAAAGGGGACAATCCCAGAAATTAAGTTCGGAAAGTGCAGAAAAAGGGGCAAGAAAAAAAAATAGCTATGCTCAACAAAAACAGCAAGAAAAGAAAAGCGCGAAAATAGAAAAAATAGAAAAAGAAGTAGAAAATGAGCAAAAGCCCGAAAAAGCACTAAAGGACATCATAAGAAAAAAATTTAAATTCCAAATTTCTTAAACTTTTCCAATATGACCCAATACACCTTCAAACCGTAAAAGTCCTAACAGAGTCCAAAATTGCAAAATTAGTTGCCGCGTGGAGAGCTAAAACACCAAAAGATAATAAAAGAGATAAAAAAATGTGAATTAGAGGCAATGGTCCCCTCTTCTTATATCTGTAATCCAATGATGAGATCCCGTTGCTATAAATTTTCATCTTTCAATTTGTGTGTTTGAACTTGGTTCCACTACGTTTACTCTTATCAATCATGCATACCGAGAGAATAGCCACATTCCGAGTGATTAGTTTGTGAGAGCATTCCGTGAGATTTTGAAATCAAAACAAATTTTTGGATAAGTAACACAATGGTCAGTCGGTGGAAATTCGCGATTACATTTTCAGTTTCACACGCGCGCACTATGAGTTGAGACTCTTGGACATTAATTGATGATTACTATTTTATGGAAAAGTTAGAATTATACAATTTTTGCATATTTTGAATTTATTTGAGTCGAATTTTATGGGTATATTCTCTGCAAACCCTCACGAGACACAACTCGTCCTACTAGCGTAACCTAGGGGTTTAAAGGCTTGTTGCATATGCTAAATGCAATAGCTTGCCCGTGAAAGAGGTATTCTATCCCATTTTCGAGTTAGACCATGTTTTGATTCTTGTACATTTCTAGGGACGATCAAGGTTCTAAGTTAGGGGGGTTTGATTAGGTATAAATTCTTCCCATTCATCCCCTTAATTTAGAGGCTTTTATTATGTCGCGAAGTGTAATTCAAGTGGATTTATATCATATCTTTGATATTGACAAGTTCTAACGAGTACGCCGAGTTCGTGTATGTTCCAACTCTTTCGCAGGTGTTTAGTGATTTGATTCGAGTTTCGTACCAAAAGATCCAAGGAAGAACAATAAGGAAAGGTTTCGGCAATAGCTGACAAGATGGAACCAAACCCAAGGGAAATAAAAAGAACCGAATCCATCCTGGGAAACTGCTCTATAAAGACTGTCAAGAACAAAATCGAACCGAAGGGAGGGGAATATAAACCGATCCTATACCTGGAAAACTTCCTGTGAAAAGTAAAAAATATGGAATCGAACCGAAGCAGAAAAATAAAGAACCAATCCCATACTCAAAGAATTCTCTGTGAAAGCTGTCAAAGAGAGAACCATACCCAACCCTTTAACATGATCGGTTCCATTCTCGATTTTTCAGAATTATCCACTTGTAAAAAGTAGAATACTACTTGGTTCAAACTCTTTTATTTCGTAGATTATAAATTGTAAATTCCTCCCAACACAGGCAAGGATTCTGATTCATCAAGGAAGCAATTGTAATTAATTTTAGAAGAGAATAACATATAAACCCTAATTTTGATTCCAGTTGCAATTCAAGTAAATTTCTTCCAATTCCTTCTTTTATTATTGCAGTAGTTCTTGTGTTAGTAAGTATTGGTTATTCTTTTCATCTTCATTCAGTATTAAAAATGTTTTCTTTCATTATAAACGTGTTGTTTTATAGTTTTCATATGCCAGGCAACATTTCGAAGGTCGGGATGCATGAACTCAGCCTGATGTGCAAGTTGCATGTGTATAAAATTAATCCCCTAAATTTGATGATTTGATTATGACCATATTGCGTAGAAGCACGACAATTGTAGATCTTTGGATCTCGTTTGCTTTAGGGTAACCGAGATGCTTCAGAATGCAATTCGAGTGTGACTATCGCAATACCGATTTACTCATCCTCTGATTAAGTATGGTGCGGGCTTGAACCTCATATACATAATGCTTGGGAGTACTAAATTCTGGGTCTAATTAATCACTTAAATTTATGATTAGTTTTATACCATCAATACACTAGGGTTGAGGGATTGTATTCCCGTCCTATTTTCTTCATCATATAGTTCAAGTTTCAGTTCAATCATTATGAGTAAAGTTAGGTAATTTAGAATAGTTGCATTCTATTCATACTTTGGTGCATTAAATAAATATTTTCAAAATTTCATTTTGTTGTACTCAATTCCCAAAACAGATCATCTTTTCCTTTTTCTTCAGAGTCAAAGTTAGATTTCCTTCGTCTGTCCAACGTTGTTACAACTCTGTTGTCCTATTTCCCTGAGGATCGATACCCGACTTATCAGATTATTACTTGAGTGACAGGCTTGCACTTGAGCCTAGAGATTACGCATTTCTATGACACATTCTTAGTTACGTCACTGGGCACCTGTAATATATATATATATATATACAAGAGAGAGAAAAGACGACAGGAAACGGGTCAGAGCCCGAGTGTAAAACATCTTTAAAATAGTTAACAAGTATTTAAAATGCTTACCAGCTGATATTACATACATGCTAGTACCTCGACACTCACTTGGGAATTCTCACCCCTCAACTAGTGTGCACGTCTAACGTACTAATGAACTAATCTAGATGAAACTGACCCAATTCACCAGTCTAACCCAATACACTAGTTTAACCCAATTTCCCCTCACCAAATTCTATTTCAAGTAATCGTATGATTTTAGTATATACCAGATAGCCTTATCTTATAAATGTATTAATCCAGTTATATTCATCTCAATACAGATTTATGTTCGCGGCCACTTGAATTCATTTGATATTAAATATTCTATTCATATCAACTTACAAGCACAATAGATTAATCACATGTATATATATATATATATATATATATATACTAATAGAGCATGCCACATAAATCTACGGTGCTAGCATACTCTGTTATCAAGTCCTTGTATCTCTCGTACAAAGGGAAATACTAGTTCGTAGTCACTCTCGAACTGTATTAACAAAAAACACACATATTGGAGGCGAAGCATAGTTCCAATCCACTAAGAGGTCATCACATACCCTCACGTCTCTTAGGATTGTCTGACTATCGTTCTCGGTTAGCCTGTACCAAGGATCCTATGTTCTAGGGTATGAGTCAATATCCCCCATAAAGGTCACATCAGAATAAGACAGCCCCGACGCAGAAACCTCCGTGATAGCAAGTAGCACGAGTATGATTAAACACAAATATTCAAATAATATATATACATGCACTCATATATATATATATATATATATATATATATATATATATATATATATATATATATATATATTTACATTATTCATCCAGGTACTCCCACGACCCGTAACATATTCTAACCATCTGTAGCATATAACGCTCGAGTTCAACATATAAGTAAATCACTCTTTCTATTCTCTTAATTATTGCAAATCCTTAAGTACTTCTTGACTCTCGAAGTGTATCCTTTCGATAAACATAAAATCAGTAGGTGCACCCTCACTACTCTACTGGTCTAAGTCTTTCTAAATTCTCAGAAGACCTACTATAATGTACGCACGATTTCCCACTACATTTATATTCTCGAAACCCCACGGTTAAATCTCATATAAACTCGTATTACCCAGACCCTACTTATAACCTACTGGTACCTCTCATGTCCCATTAAGATATTTAAATTATATCCAAAGGTCCTTACACATTGGTATTTGACTAACATAAAAAGGGAAAAACATTTCAGTTTCAAAGTGGGGTCGATCGATTGATAAAAAGGGTCGATCGATCGATACAATTGATCGATCGACGTTCTTGAGTCGATCGATTGATCAAGAAGGTGTTGGCCCAGGTTCTGCAATTCTAGCCTACGGGCTTCATCCAATCTAAATCCTCAAACCTCCATTTACATGTCCCAAACTCCCAACCAAACCTCATGAATGTTATATAAACCAATATAGGAGATTTCTAACGTAAAACATTCGCAATTTCACCAAAAATTGTCATCAAAGGGAATTAATTCAAGAAAATAACGTCTAACCTAGTTCATCCAACTTTCTCAAGAATTCATATAAATTTCCAGATTTCTTTCTCTACTGGGCATAAATTTCGTGGCGACTATATTACACGTGACATATATCCATCCTACTATGGTTTCTACACCAAATTTGCAACAAAAACTCCCAAACAACATTTTATTTTTAAGAAAACATGAGAGAATAAATTCCTACACTAGCATGGATGTGTTATCAACTAAAGAACCTCAAGTTAGATACTTGCCTTGGAGATAAAAGTCTGAATTGTTGATGATGATGGGTATGGCTTCGTTCCTCGTTCCCCGATCTACGCGTTGGTGGTGGAATTGGTGAGGATGGTGTTGGCTAGGTGGTTTTCTCCCTTGGAAGCCTTCCCTCTTCTCTCTTTCTTAGCCTCTCTGCAACTCCAAAGTTTCAAACCCTCGAGGACCCTCTCTTCCCACCGATATAAACCCTCTATTTTCGTCATTAATTAAGTCCAAAAATGGAAAATTACCAAAACGCCCTCCCGGATTACCGGTTGGGCCTAAAAACGTCCCGAGACCCAAACTAAACCCCGGGGTACACTTTTCTGACTATCTTGACCCTTCCGGACACATTGGTGCACTCAAAATGTCCATACGACAACTTATAATTAATTTAGTTTTATTTCATTAATTTAGTCTCGACACGACACATGCGCATCACGACTTAATTTCTATAATTGTCGTATTATTCACCCGCAACAATTTTAATAAATTCAATTTCATATATTACTTTGCTCATCTAGTAATATTCAACATAATTCTTACTAATAATTACTAACTCTCGTCACGCTAGTAAATATTCAAAAAAAATCCGAATTAATATTAAATTAATTTATGCCAATTAAATTTAATTAATCCCATAATTAAATCCAATAAAAAATACGAGGTATTACATACTTTCACCTTAAAAATGGAATTTTATCCCGAAATTAGGAAAATAAGGCCCACCTGGTAAAACAATTATGGATACCATATCAGTACGCAAACTATCTTCAAAGTAAGGCGTTCAGTCACTATAGCCCCCGCCTCACAGCAAGCTTGTTTAACACTCTCATTAACAGCACTTTACATTGTGCTCCTATCCGATAACATTCTCATAAGACGAGCCTATACCTCATTGACTCCCATATTTCAATATCACTGGGAAGCCACACCTCACTACGTTTCAACTACTCATATTTATCTAAACATAAAACTCCCATTCTGAGAGAAACCATGCGAACATTTGACCACTCTTGTAAGTTCTTGAAATCTCAATTTTTTGTGACTTAACTCTTACGATAGTCAAAAGTCACCAAAAATAGTCTGGGTAATTCCACCATACATCAGAATCTAACCCGGTCAATTAAAAATTCTGATTATCCACTCACCTCTAAACAACTAGAGGGAGTATAGTTAAGGTTTTTTCGCACAAAATATCAATAAGCAGTTTGTCCACAATAAACAGGTATGAGTTTTTACACACTACATTAACATCCGGTAATATCTTCTCCCAATTATCGTAATATGCTTCACTTACTAACTATAATTGTTGCGGATATGAAATGACCACAATGAGTCCAAAATTACACTCGTATCGCACCAGTAGTCGTTTATCACCTTTCGCCTACCCTTCGGGCTATAGGTGATGTAACCTTCTCAAAACGAAACGTCATCTCCACTGCTTCCTGAAATCTTATATTGAAGGTAGGGTTCAATGATCTCATTCTAGTTCAGAACAATACCAGGAAGGACCATTTACCGACGCAATCCTTCTTTACAAAGAAAGACTGGGGCATGTTGTCTAATAGTGTATATCACCCAAAAGAACAATAATTACTTTCTTTTAGGTCAACTTGTTCCACACATTCTAAGGGACTCGTGACCGTATCTTGACGTTGGCATCCCATCCAAGAAATTTACCAAATTGACTGCCCTCTTCCATTATAGGAATCGTAGGCTTGCTACAAAATTCTCTCGTTGATCCACTTGTTCCAACCGATTTCTATCTATGAGTGTAGCCCGCGGAGACTACTCATTATTTCCCTCTTAAACATCGACTTCTACTTGTAATGTCTCATATTAAGTGACACTTAATACTCCCTTTCTTTCCTTGGCGTATACCGAAAGTTTCGACCCGTGCACTTTTCTCCATGATGTGCGCTGCTAGACCTTTTATACCTTACTAACATCGTCATTCTTTGAATGCGAAAGTCGCTCTCAACATTTTACTAGTTACAAATCCGCTCCGAGTGTTCTCCATAATAGTTAAATTGTATCCTTCTCAACGAATACCTCTTTTTAAATGGCTTCCCACAGCCTTTCAACAAAATTCGGGTGTGCTTATTCTGATTGCACACGTATATATGGATTATCGTCCTTCCCACACGATGGAGAACACGCCCTATAAATCGTGCATACTGGCATAAACTTCCCATACGTATCACACATAACACTCAATTCTTTGTTGTCTTTGTATTCACAACGTGGCTATAACACTTGGGTATTCTCAATCACCCCAGAAATTAAAATTTTAAATCCTCCTTATTATCATTCGACCCTTCAACTCGTGGTGATAAAACAAATCTTCCAATACTTCCATACCACACAATAAGCTCCACTGGCCTTAAATCATAATTTAACTTCCAACTTGCAGTTATAATTACCTGCTCCTATAATGACCGAGGTATCGCACTCATAGACTAATGACCAAACATCTCCCTACATCCAACCTTACGCTAAGTTTCATGCGTGGGATGTCTCACAAAGTGAAATCCAAATAAGGAACCCCCCCGATACACTACTACCTAGAATTTTCAGTTATCTAAATCCGTTAGGCCCTCCGTCCATAACATGTACCCCTATATTCCGCCTCTTAACAGAAAAGCTACGTCTCCTCCCGCTATTATACTAAAATAAAGAAATTTTCACCAATTGCACTATCACTCAGTATTTGTGGTAATCACATTCCATAAACCCCGTAGACATGCAATCGGGACTCTCAAAATCATGTTTCCAAACATATGAATATAAGTCTTAACTCCCACATTTCTAAAGGATAAATATGACAATGCGCTCTTCCTATCACTAAGTCCTGAATGCTAAACATAATAATGAGTTAAATCTTTCCACTCAATGGTAAATTCCAATACACACTGAATCATAAAAACAAAGTCCCTACACACCCCGAGATTAAACATTTTGATACCACTATACCCTTCGAAGTCTCTATAATATATAATATAAATGCGAGCCCGACCCTCTCACAGGTGAGGCTTCGCCAGAACAAAACATCCTGCACTAGGGCAGCAATCCCGATAGCCTTGCAATCACTTCCCACTATCGTTCTAACCATTACTTATAAAACTATAATCAGGATAAGGTCATACCCGTATCACGCATCACTAAGACGAGTATTCTCAATAAATTATATAATACTATTAATACGCCCATTCATCCTCCGAGGATAACACTAAAGATAATCCCGCTACACTAGGAAAAATATTCACATAATAATAACATTATAGATAGACGAACTAAACTTGTCTAACATGTGAATCTAGCAATAAACAAAATGTAGGGACTCGCTTGTGTCACATAAAACACGCCTCATCCTCCGAGGATAAAACTCATACTTCTACCTTGCCAATCGCCTTGGCTGCTCAAATGGTTTCCGGATATAACACGCCTGTCTAAACCAAAACAAAAACTACTTCAATCATTTTCCTTTACAAGGCACGATATATTATCCCCTTTACTCGCTTCGAGAAAAATTAACGCATGTGGTTTCACTTTCCACAAAGTACTTCTATGCATAATCCACTTACCACTGGTCATAATGACCATTTTAGGGTTGTTCTTCTCTTGGACTTTGGTAGGCGCAATTCCTGATGGTTACCCCAATTGTTCCCTTAACTTTATTGGCTCTAAGGAACACACTACAGGCTTCGACAACCCTTATTGAATTCATCATCACTTGGTAAGGATTCGGCAATCGGAATCATTTAAGTAGGTCTCCTGACGGGTCTCCCCCTTGCGGCGTTTCACTAACTGCTTTTCACCTAGTCTTACTCCCCAATTAAATCTTTCGATTCCTTTAGCTCCCTTCCCAAAGAAGCGTTAACATCTCTATGAACCATGCGTGACCTTGCCACCATATGGATAAACTGTCTAGTAGAATTCTCTTTAAGTGTTGTCAAATTTTCTTACGAATCGATTTCCCTTTTGAGATCCTCTTCTCCATTTGTATCTACTTCTTCCAGCACGAGTCTTGCTAAATAATTAAATTCATTTTCACACATGGACCTCTGTCCGTCCCTCCTAAGATGAGTTCAGAACAACATTCACATCTTAACGTGAACATCTGATGAAGGAACTTGCGGTCAAACTGTACGTAAGATCCTTACATTGACACAATATTCCACTACTAAATGTGGTGGTTGACTCCCATGATACGACGCAAATATTGCGTTTTTCATCCGTCGAGCCTACGCATTTTAGCCCCATCGGGTGCCTTAATCGCTATATTTAAGCCCGTTAAGAAGACAACCTCGGTTTATAATGTTAACATGCTACATGAGGTATAATTGGGCTTTCGTTGGTATTTAGGTACCAAGTATGAGATCCGGACGCATTCCGCGCAATTTCCGTACGCAACCGCACGTTCGAGGGCAATCCGTGTGACACCCCGACTAATTAAATACCGGGTAGCTACTCCTTTATAAAATTAATTCAAAATGCCAAGTTGGCTCAGTTAATAGCATCACTGTCGAAAACATTTTTATTATTACTAACCACCTAGTATTTAAAAATCAAGTTGCCAAATTTTAATTTAAGTCTGATTAACATGCAACAAGTGTAAAGGAATAAATAACACCATTCACCATACAGAAGTAAAACGAATAACCATCACAATAGGAATAAATAAAGTCTGGAGGAAAAACTCCTCACTACAATCCCATAACAGAAATAAATAAACTGAAATGATACATGCTAAAGTCTGAAGACTGAAATGTAAAAGATGCTCTAAATAGAAATGGGCAACATGCCCTACAACTGATAGATAGTGACTCTGGGATCCAAAAGAAAGAAGCGTCTATAAGCAAATCCCTGTAGCTTCCACAAACAGCTACAGCTCGTCACCTGAACGAGAATCCTATGCTTGGTGTCCCTGTGGCTGGGCACCTAAAATGGTTTTACAAAGAAAAAGAGATTTGAAAAGCAAACGGGTCAGAGCCCGAATGTGGAGTTATATTTTAAAAAAAAAACTGCAAGTGCTTTAAAAACATTTAAAACATTAAATGCAAAGTACATGTTAGGACGTGCGCTCACATTATATTCTCACCTCTCGTCTAACTGTGCACTCCTAACGCAATTACCCATCTATAACTACCCATACCACTGGCTAAATGTCAACGTATCTAGCTAGACTGACAAGGATTCTACCCATAATACTTGGTTCCATTTAACATAACAACGTTCGTAATTAAATAGGGGTTTAACGTGAACTCAGTTACTAAATATACCATAGATATAACTATCAGTTAACTCATTATGTAGCTCGAAATAATACCGTAATATTTTTACAATATTAACATGAGGATTCCCATTAATTAATGTATATTATTCACATCATAAATATACGATACAAGCACCCCGCAATCTAAGCTATGGTGCACACATACTCTGCTATCAATCCCGGTACATCACGTACATAAGGATCACATATTCCGAATCTCTCAGGAATAGTCCAGATAACACAATCACAAATAGTGGAGGCGAACACAGTCACCATCACGTGGGTCACGCACATACCTACGCTCCCACGGTCAGTGGACTTATTAATATCACAATAAGTCTTTCTATGACCTATGTTCATCAAGGTACCAGTCTATATCCCCCCCGTAGGCACACAAGGATTAGAGGGTCCTAAGCGAACGTAACCTCCCGTGATAGCAAGTATGGTAGGTATGTCATACACACAATCCATATACCAATACCAAGTAAACACACATCTTAGTAATACCGTATTTTAATCGTAGTACATATCGCATTCTCATACTAACTATACTTATCACAATTCGTACTATACCGATTTATAATCATACGTGCCATAATTAATTCTCACGTCGTAGTGGACACTCACGTCTCGACCCAAACCGTCCATGTAATACACTCTCGTATGTAAATTCCTTCTCATAAATATCCAAATGTCCCAAGTCTATCATTATTACATCTACGGAATGATATCTATATCCTCGAACAAGTTTACGGAACTCCAAAAGTCAAAACAGTCCAAAAAGGACCAAACTGCCAGCTCGTTAGAAGTCTCGTTCGAACGAGGCTTCGAACGAGTTTGGACTGTCAGGTCGTTAGAAGTCTCGTTCAAACGAGGCTGTTCGAACGAGATCCCAGTTCGTTCGAACGAACTGTCCCTTCTAATGATATCTCGTTCGAACGAGATATCGAGCGAAATCCCTACTCGTTAGTAACGAATGGTCAACTCGTTAGAAGCTCGTTCGAACGAGCTCGTTCGAACGACCTGGGGGCTGCTTCTAACGACTGGCCAGTTTCGGCCCAGATTTTTCCCCAATTCGTTTTTAACCATTTTTATCACTTCTAATCAATTCCAAAGTTCATCCCAACAACATTTTAGGGTCTATAATCAATACTAAACATATATAGTCACATCCTAACATGTTTCTAAGGGATCAATCCACCCAAATATCAATTAAATTTACAGCTTTCTACACTTTTTCCAAATATCTCAAGAACATGAACCCTAACTACATATCAACATCAAATCCCAGAATTTAATTCGTTTTTCTTTCACCCAAACATGTATTAACATCAGATTTATTGTCTCCAAACTATTCTACATGCAGTCCTTCTCAATTTCCTCAAGTTCTATGATCTAGACTACATGGGTTTTCATATTTATCAAGAACAAACCATAAATCCGAATTTTCTAACATGGAAAAGACATTCTCAGAAATTAAATGGAATAAAGTCACTTGCCTTGGTTTGATTTCTGACTTTGGTGTAGATTAGATGAAGTTTCTGCAGAAATTCCTCTCTCTCCAAGCTCTTCTCCAATGGTGGCTTAAGGTGGCTAGGGTTTGCTTTGGGGAAACTTATGAAAACCTAATTTTATAAACCTCCGTAGCTTGTTGGGTTAATAAGGGTTGGTTGGGTCAATTCCTTATCAGATTACAACTCTCAATTTTCGTCACTTTTACTTCCTCAAAATGTAAAATTACCAAAATACCCTTTAAGTTACCGGTATGGCCTAAAAATACCCCGGAACCCAAACTATACCCCCGGCTAGTGTTTTCTGACTATCTCGACCCTTCCGAACGCGTTGGCGCACTCAAAATGACCATACGGATTATAGATTTTAAATTCACTTTTATTATCAAAATATTATACCGTGACGCGGCGGTCCCACGCGTCTCAATAAAATTTCTAAAATGCCGTATATAAATCCCACGACAAATTTTATAATACCAAGTTCATATATAATCATATATGCACATAATCAAATACCAATTCGCATCTCATTAGTATTTATAACCCGGATTAATTTCCAATTAATACTCATTTAATTAATTAATCCCAAAAATAAATGTAGACAAAAGTACGGGGTATTACATACTTCCCCCCTAATAACTGAATTTCGTCCCGAAATTCGAAACTAGAAGGTACCTGCTAAAAACAGCTCTGGATAACGTTCGCGCATCTCATCCTCGCGCTCCCATGTGGACTCCTCGACATTGTGATGTCGCCACTGAACACGCACTAACGGGACTATCTTTGATCGCAGTTTGCTCTCGCTTCGGTCCAAAATAGCAATTGGCCCCTCCTCGTAGGAGCTATCCGGCTGGAGATCGATGTCCTCCACAGCAATGTGAGAATGAGCCAAATCATCTCTAAGGTATTTCCTCAGCGAGGAAATATGGAACACGTCGTGAATCCGATGCAAGTGCTCCGGTAGTCCAAGTCTATACGCAACCGGTCCGATCCACTCAATAATAGGAAACGGCCCCACATACCTCGGTGCCAACTTCCCATTCTTCCCGAATTGCATAATCCCCTTCATTGGAGATACCCTGAGCAAAACCTGGTCCCCTACTTGGAACTCCCTGAAAAACCTCTACGCGTCAGCATAACTCTTCTGCCTGTCTTGAGCTACCCGAATGCGACTCCGAATCAACTCAATCCTTGCCGAAGTATCCTGAATCACTTCCGGCCCAAGCAGTTTGTTGTCCCCCACCTCCAACCAACATGCTGGGGAACGACAAGGCCTACCGTACAACGCCTCGAACGGAGCCATGCCAATCGTGAACTGATAGGAGTTGTTGTAAGCAAACTCCACCAGTGGGAGGTACTGCTCCCATCCACCCCCGAAGTCAATAATGCACATGCGTAGCATGTCCTCCAACATCTGATTGGTGCGCTCTGTCTGCCCATCAGTCTGCGGATGATAAGCCGTACTCAACCGCAATTCCGTGTCCATGGCCTCTTGGAAACTCTCCCAAAACCTCGAAACAAATATCTTGTCTCTGTCAGACACGATATTTAGGGGCACACCGTGAAGTCTCACAATCTCTGAAATGAAGAGCTGGGCATACTGTCCCGTAGTGTAGTCAGTCCTTACGGGTAAAAAGTGAGCGACCTTGGACAACCTGTCCACAATTACCCATACGGAGTCGTGACCCCTCTGCGACGTAGGCAATCCCGTGACAAAATCCATGGATATGCTCTCCCACATCCACACCGGAACCTCCAACGGCTGTAGCAATCCTGATGGTCTCTGATGATCCACTTTTACGAGCTGACAAGTGGCGCATTTCGAGACAAACTCAGCGATATCTCTCTTCATACCGCTCCACCAATATTGCCGTCTCATGTCTTGGTACATTTTGTCCCCTCCGGGATGTACCGCGAACCGTGAGCTGTGCGACTCTGCTATAACATCGTGTCGTAATTCTTCCCCTTCCGAAACTACCAACCTCCCATTGAAGCGCAATCCCCCGTCTGAGTTAACGGTATAGGACTCGTCTCCCTCTGCTAGTAATCGAACTATCTGCTCCTGACAGAAAGAGTCATTAGCCTGTGCCCGTACTACCTTCGTGATAATCTGCGGTGTAACGGTCATCACAGACATGAAAGATCGGGCCACTGCATCCTGGTGTCCCAATTCCATCCACTTTGCCTTCCACACCTCTGCCACCTCATCTGCTGGCCTACGGCTCAACGCGTCTGCTACCACGTTAGCCTTACCCGAATGGTACTGGATGTCGAACTGGTAGTCTTTCACAAATTCAAGCCACCTACGCTGCCGCATATTCAGCTCCTTCTGCATGAACAGATACTGTAGTGACTTGTGGTCCGTGAACAGCTGAAACTTCTCCCCCAAAAGATAGTGCCTCCAAATCCGTAAGGCAAATACTACTGCTGCCAACTCCAAATCATGCGTGGGGTAATTCTTCTCATGAGGCTTAAGCTTACGGGAAGCATAAGCTATAGCCTGTCTCTCCTGCTGCAATACACCTCCAAGTCCTTGCAAAGACGCATCGGTGTAAACCAAATACTCAACTCCCGGTCTCGGCAATGCTAACACAGGTGCTGAGGTCAATTTGTCCTTCAATTCATCGAATGCCAACTGACAGGCATCACTCCAGATGTATGGCACACCCTTACGAGTAAGATGTGTCAAAGTACCTGCTATCTCCGAGAAACCCCGAATAAACCTCATGTAGTATCCTGCTAAACCCAAGAAACTACGAATCTCCGTTGGTGTCGTGGGCTGTCCCCACTCCCTTACCGCTGACACCTTCCCCGGATCAACCGATATTCCCCGGTCGGAAATGATATGACCCAAGAACTGGACTTCCCTCAACCAAAACCCCCACTTCTCGTATTTTGCATACAACTCGTTCTGACGAAGTGTCTGCAAAACCTGCCTCAAATGCTCGGCGTGCTCCTCCTCCGTCTGAGAGTAAACTAGTATGTCATCAATGAAGACAATGACAAACTGATCTAGAAAATCTCTGAACACCCTGTTCATCAAGTCCATAAACACTGCTGGAATGTTGGTCAAGCCGAAAGGCATAACCCGAAACTCATAAGAACCATATCTCGACAAGAACGCAGTCTTCGAGACATCCTCCTCCCTGATACGCAACTGATGGTATCCCGACCTCAAGTCAATCTTCGAGAAGAAAGAAGCTCCTCTCAACTGGTCGAACAAGTCATCGATTCGAGGCAACGGATACTTATTCCGTATCGTGACCTTATTCAACTCTCGGTAGTCCACACACAACCTCAGTGAACCGTCCCTCTTCTTCACAAATAAAACCGGAGCGCCCCAAGGTGAGGTACTCCTGCGAATAATGCCTTGTCCCAACAGCTGCTCTATCTGATCCCGTAGCTCTCTCATCTCAGCTGGAGCCATACGGTACGGTGCGCGTGCTATAGGTCTCGTACCTGGTAGCAAATCTATAACGAAGTCTATCTCCCGACTGGGCGGTAAGCCTGGTATCTCCTGAAACACATCCGAATACTCCCTGACGACTGGGATAGAGTCTAAAGGAATCACAACCTCCTTAGAGGTATCCTCCTCTATGTAATACAAATGAGCGGTCGATCCTCCCTCTGGGCGAGGCATCGCCACTACAAACATCTCTTGCCCCGGAATGGCAAAAACAATGCTCCCGTTGAAGCAATCAATCATGGCCCTATATGCTACGAGCCAATCCATACCGATGATCACATCGTGAACATGCATATCTAACACTAACATGTCTGCAGGCAATACCAGACCACCAACCTCTACTCCCACTCCCCGGCATATAAAGAAAATAAGTGACCCACTCCCTAATGGTGAGTCGACACACGTCACTGTGCTCTCTGTCGTAGCTAACAATCCTAAAGCTTTCGCGAAGTGTGTAGCTATGAAACAATGTGTAGCACCCGTATCAAATAACACCCGACCCATAGTGCCATGGATAGGAAACGTACCCTCGATCGCGGGCGGTGCCTGTGGAACTGCAGCCTGGTGAACGTTGTAGACACGTCCATACTGTAGCTGCCCCTGCTGAGCTGGGACTGCTGGAATGGGTGGCAATGCTACCATCTGTGGCGGTGCGGGAAGAGCGGCGGGAAATATAGGTCTTTGTGGCTCCTGGCGAGCACCCTGTTGCTGCTGCTGTGGGGCCCTGCCCCTATCAGGACAATCCTGCTTCTTATGGCCAGTCTTGCCACAAGTAAATCACTTTCCTGGGAAGTTCCCTCCCCTCTGCCCCTGCTGTCCCCGGCCCTGGTGGCCGTTACCATTCCTCCCTTGGCCCTGCTGGCCCTGATGAAACTGTTGCCCATTCTGCCCCTGCTGGCCCTGATGGCCGTTTGGACCCTGATGGCTCTGACGGAAACCTCCCTGTCCCTGTCTGTAGTTCCCTGACCGGAACCTCTTATTATCCCCCTGCTGGGTACCCTGCTCATTCTGTCTCTGCCCCTGACCCGATTGTGCCCCGCTGGCACTATGTCCTCCAGTCCTGCCCTGATGGCTAGACTCCCCCGACCGCTTGCCCTCGGCCATGTGAAAATGGTGGTCCTGGCAGTGTAATAATGCAGCGTTAACCACATCAGAATACGTGGCCAACGATAGGTTCCCTAGCAGATGTTGACGGATCCTCCAATTCAACCCGTCGGTGAACTTCTCTATCTTCTTCTTCTCTGTTGGTATCTCGTCTGGAACGATGTTCAACAGATTAGTAAACTCGGCCTCATACTCGGCCACTGTCTTGCCTTCCTGCTTCAGACTCATAAGCTTCCTCCTCATTTCTGTATGAACTGCGGACGGAAAGTACTTGTGGTCGAACCGCACCCAGAACTCCTGAATCGTGAGGGTATCCCTCTCCTCCGCGGTGGTGATAGACTCCCACCACTGTAGTGCAGATCCTACTAGCTTGAAAGTAGCTAGCACCTGTTTCTGAACGTCAGTGCACTCATGCATCCTCAAATGCCTCTGTATGTCCTTCCTCCATTGGCTCGAGACTACCACGTCTGAGCTACCTGCAAACTCTGGCGGATGCGCTTTCTGAAAAGCGTCACGTACACGCTCCCAAGCAGATGGGAATGCATTAACCTGTACTGGCGCGGCAACCGGCGCCTGTGGTGGTGCCTGCTGGATCACGGCAATCGCGGCATTCACCGCTTGAGCTACTATAGCTGCAACCTCAGCGGCGTTCAACATGCCCTGAACTGGAGCGGGCTGTGGTTCGGGCGTAGCATCCCTGGGAACTCGTCGTGCACGTCGTGGAGGCATCTGAAATAAGAACAAAGTTTATAAGTTCACGGTTTATAAACTTAAAATAGCTGAAGAACGAAGCATACACAAAAGAGTACAACAGTCCTAAAATATAGGGCTCTATATCAAAGAAACGTAGCAGAAACATAATAGCCGTACAGATCCTAAAGGACACTAGAACCCGATGCTCTGATACCACCTGTGACACCCCTACTAATTAAATACCGGGTAGCTACTCCTTTATAAAATTAATTCAAAATGCCAAGTTGGCTCAGTTAATAGCATCACTGTCGAAAACATTTTTATTATTACTAACCACCTAGTATTTAAAAATCAAGTTGCCAAATTTTAATTTAAGTCTGATTAACATGCAACAAGTGTAAAGGAATAAATAACACCATTCACCATACAGAAGTAAAACGAATAACCATCACAATAGGAATAAATAAAGTCTGGAGGAAAAACTCCTCACTACAATCCCATAACAGAAATAAATAAACTGAAACGATACATGCTAAAGTCTGAAGACTGAAATGTAAAAGATGCTCTAAATAGAAATGGGCAACATGCCCTACAACTGATAGATAGTGACTCTGGGATCCAAAAGAAAGAAGCGTCTATAAGCAAATCCCTGTAGCTTCCACAAACAGCTACAGCTCATCACCTGAACGAGAATCCTATGCTTGGTGTCCCTGTGGCTGGGCACCTAAAATGGTTTTACAAAGAAAAAGAGATTTGAAAAGCAAACGGGTCAGAGCCCGAATGTGGAGTTATATTTTAAAAAAAAACCTGCAAGTGCTTTAAAAACATTTAAAACATTAAATGCAAAGTACATGTTAGGACGTGCGCTCACATTATATTCTCACCTCTCGTCTAACTGTGCACTCCTAACGCAATTACCCATCTATAACTACCCATACCACTGGCTAAATGTCAACGTATCTAGCTAGACTGACAAGGATTCTACCCATAATACTTGGTTCCATTTAACATAACAACGTTCGTAATTAAATAGGGGTTTAACGTGAACTCAGTTACTAAATATACCATAGATATAACTATCAGTTAACTCATTATGTAGCTCGAAATAATACCGTAATATTTTTACAATATTAACATGAGGATTCCCATTAATTAATGTATATTATTCACATCATAAATATACGATACAAGCACCCCGCAATCTAAGCTATGGTGCACACATACTCTGCTATCAATCCCGGTACATCACGTACATAAGGATCACATATTCCGAATCTCTCAGGAATAGTCCAGATAACACAATCACAAATAGTGGAGGCGAACACAGTCACCATCACGTGGGTCACGCACATACCTACGCTCCCACGGTCAGCGGACTTATTAATATCACAATAAGTCTTTCTATGACCTATGTTCATCAAGGTACCAGTCTATATCCCCCCCGTAGGCACACAAGGATTAGAGGGTCCTAAGCGAACGTAACCTCCCGTGATAGCAAGTATGGTAGGTATGTCATACACACAATCCATATACCAATACCAAGTAAACACACATCTTAGTAATACCGTATTTTAATCGTAGTACATATCGCATTCTCTTACTAACTATACTTATCACAATTCGTACTATACCGGTTTATAATCATACATGCCATAATTAATTCTCACGTCGTAGTGGACACTCACGTCTCGACCCAAACCGTCCATGTAATACACTCTCGTATGTAAATTCCTTCTCATAAATATCCAAATGTCCCAAGTCTATCATTATTACATCTACGGAATGATATCTATATCCTCGAACAAGTTTACGGAACTCCAAAAGTCAAAACATTCCAAAAAGGACCAAACTGCCAGCTCGTTAGAAGTCTCGTTCGAACGAGGCTTCGAACGAGTTTGGACTGTCAGGTCGTTAGAAGTCTCGTTCGAACGAGGCTGTTCGAACGAGATCCCAGTTCGTTCGAACGAACTGTCCCTTCTAACGATATCTCGTTCGAACGAGATATCGAGCGAAATCCCTACTCGTTAGTAACGACTGGTCAACTCGTTAGAAGCTCGTTCGAACGAGCTCGTTCGAACGAGCTCGTTAGAACGACCTGGGGGCTGCTTCTAACGACTGGCCAGTTTCGGCCCAGATTTTTCCCCAATTCGTTTTTAACCATTTTTATCACTTCTAATCAATTCCAAAGTTCATCCCAACAACATTTTAGGGTCTATAATCAATACTAAACATATATAGTCACATCCTAACATGTTTCTAAGGGATCAATCCACCCAAATATCAATTAAATTTACAGCTTTCTACACTTTTTCCAAATATCTCAAGAACATGAACCCTAACTACATATCATCATAAAATCCCAGAATTTAATTCGTTTTTCTTTCACCCAAACATGTATTAACATCAGATTTATTGTCTCCAAACTATTCTACATGCAGTCCTTCTCAATTTCCTCAAGTTCTATGATCTAGACTACATGGGTTTTCATATTTATCAAGAACAAACCATAAATCCGAATTTTCTGACATGGAAAAGACATTCTCAGAAATTAAATGGAATAAAGTCACTTGCCTTGGTTTGATTTCTGACTTTGGTGTAGATTAGATGAAGTTTCTGCAGAAATTCCTCTCTCTCCAAGCTCTTCTCCAATGGTGGCTGAAGGTGGCTAGGGTTTGCTTTGGGGAAACTTATGAAAACCTAATTTTATAAACCTCCGTAGCTTGTTGGGTTAATAAGGGTTGGTTGGGTCAATTCCTTATCAGATTACAACTCTCAATTTTCGTCACTTTTACTTCCTCAAAATGTAAAATTACCAAAATACCCTTTAAGTTACCGGTATGGCCTAAAAATACCCCGGAACCCAAACTATACCCCCGGCTAGTGTTTTCTGACTATCTTGACCCTTCCGGACGCGTTGGCGCACTCAAAACGACCATATGGATTATAGATTTTAAATTCACTTTTATTATCAAAATATTATACCGTGACGCGGCGGTCCCACGCGTCTCAATAAAATTTCTAAAATGACGTATATAAATCCCACGACAAATTTTATAATACCAAGTTCATATATAATCATATATGCACATAATCAAATACCAATTCGCATCTCATTAGTATTTATAACCCGGATTAATTTCCAATTAATACTCATTTAATTAATTAATCCCAAAAATAAATGTAGACAAAAGTACGGGGTATTACAATCCGGTCATTTCACAGTTTGGGCACCTGGCCCGACATCTATACGGAAGTTGTAGCTCTCCTCTCTAGCTTCGCGTGGCTACGAACGGTGCGTGATTCCGAGTCCGTATGACATAGTTACGGCGATTTGAGCGACGATGGATTGTATGCCAATGCAGGGGAAATTGCAGGCTGCCACTGCTTGATCGATCGATCGAGCCTGAGGGTCGATCGATCGAGCCTTATTATTTTTTCCACGATTTACACTGTCGATCGATCGACCACATGGGTCGATCGATCGATCCCCTGTTTTTCCCCTGCAGATATTTTCTTTCTTTTCTTTCTTCTTTTCTTTTATTCCAACTTACTATATAAGCTTGTTTTTGTTGTAATAAAAGAGACTGACATATTCTGATTTAGATAGTTTTAGTTAGGGTTTGGTTTGGAGAGTTCATTTTCTCTTCTTCTTGGATTGACAACCCATGTGGTTTTGTAAGATTGAACTATTCACTTCCTCTCCATTAATATAGTTTGTTCTTCATCTTTCCTTGCCTTGTAATTTAGTTTCCATGCTTTCTAACTAGTTTACATGCTTTAATTCTTGCTTTCCTAGTCTAATTAACATAATTTAGTTTAACTCACCATGCACCCTTAGATAAATAAGGTCGGGATTTCATTTCCGCCATTTTCGGGCCCCGAGCTCCGAAAACTAGGTTTCGTGAAAAATCGCGTTTAATTGAAACCGCGTGTATTAAAGTTGGATTGTTATGCGTTTAACTTTATTTGTCACGCAACTTTAGTGTTTATAGCGACAATCCGAATTTAATCCGCGTGCGGACATTTTCCATTAAATGTTTAATCTCGCAACTTTGGCTTAAATTCCTTATTGTGTGATGTTTATGCTTAATTGGATATGCTCGATTAAATTGCTTTCGAGCCTTAACTCTAGTTAGTAGTTGTTTCGATCCGTGTGGTAGGATGCGATCCCTATCCTCGCTTTACTTTTGTGTAGCATAACTTATTCTTTTTCTTTGTCACCATTTCCAACCTATCATCTTTTACACTTTTATTCTTGAAGTAATTAAACAATTAACATCTAAAATTCAATCACTCCTTGTGGATTACGATACCCGACTTACCGCTGTGCTTGCTTGTCAAGTGTTGTAGTATCTTAGGTTTTATCTTTTGTATCGCGGCGGCGAAACACACGACGATTGTGTCCTCACACGAACACACTTTTTCCGCCCGATCAAAATGGCGCCGTTGCCGGGGAGTTTGTTTTAGATAGTAATTGTTTTATTATTTCGTAGTATTTTTCCTTTTGTATTTGTATTCTTTATTTTAACCTTTTTTGCAGGATAGCATATTTGAGCGCTAAGAAACTTTGATTCGTGGTTGCTCACTTTCTTGCTCGGATTCTCCATCTACAAACAACGAGGTAATCATGTCCTACTATTATAGTTATTACGGTCATTCTAATGATTCTTACTTTGGGGATAGTTTTCAAGTTTTCCATTTTGAAGAATTTCTTGAATTTGAAAGACTTGAAAACATTTATCGGAATGAAAATCGTTATTGGGAGCTTGAGTTGGATTCATTATTCGAATCCAATGACGATTCTTATTTCATTACTTTCGAAGACGAGTTTCAACCAAATGAGGAGTCCGATGCTCTTGAGCCGAGAAAGCCTACTTTGGAAGAAACTTTGCTTCTTTACTCCCAAGGTTTGGAAAGCTTGAATGATGCTGGAATGAGACTTGGAGCACTTTGCGATGAGATGCATTCTTATGCACAAAACAACGAGGAGGTGGAAACTTGTGTTTCACCTCAATTTTTCAAAGAATTTCTCATCGAATGTGAATCTCTCTCCCTCGAAATTCAATATCCTTCCAACGATGAGTCGATTGAGATTGAATTTGTTTCATCACCATATTCGTTTTCCGTGATCGAACCATTAGAATTACCGGTTGATTCCTATGAGTCGGTAGAAACTTTTAAAACTACACTTTTTGCCGATGAGGACTCTTTACAGGACTTGTTTTCGATGGATGGTATCCCGACGTGTGCACCATCTCCCATTCCATTTGAAAAACCTTTGGGAGATGAATCGATTTTTCTTGGACCTCAAGTGTTCTTTTCCCCCTTGTTATCCAAATCCCCCATCGTCCGCCCAGAATTTCAAATTGGCGATGGTTCATTTCTTGCACCGCCCACATGCCTTCCGTTGTTCAAACGGAATTCCTATTTTCCGGGAGGCATGCATGTTCGGGAGGGTCCACCGTTGATCCTTCAAATTCAAATTGTGTTTTGGATGGACCCTCAAAAGTTTAAACTTTTGATATATAGTTAGTTGCACATCCTAAGTGTAGGTTGTATATACTAACTTCTTCATTTTTGTTTTTCTTCATTCTAGCCTAGTGTAATTACTTAATCTCTTTTTATTTCTTTTTGTATGCTTGGTTCTAACTCTTCTGTAGGTTCAACGGACTTGAATTTGCGGAGACTATGCATCCCGGCACACATTTCTTAAGAAAACAATCAAAAAAAAATCGCAAAAACATTTTTTCCTTTATTTTTCACACGCGCATTCTCACGCATTTGCATTTGTTTTTCTTTTTTATTTTCTTTTATTTTTCATTTTGTCGTGACCATGCGTGTGTGTTGCTCATTGTACATATTTTTTTTTAGCATAGGCCTTTTTGTGTGTATATTTAAGCCTATGTGTAATTAATTTTAATTTTATTTTTATTTTTATTTTTATTTTTATTTTTATTTTTATTTTTATTTTTATTTTTATTTTTATTTTTATTTTTATTTTTATTTTTATTTTTATTTTTATTTTTATTTTTATTTTTATTTTTATTTTTATTTTTATTTTTATTTTTATTTTTATTTTTATTTTTATTTTTATTTTTATTTTTATTTTTATTTTTATATTTCTATTTCATATTTTTATGTATATATATATATATATATTTTATATTTAGACCCCATATTTATCCCTGAATTGCATTCCCCCCCCCCCCCCCCCCCCACATTTTAAAAAGGAATGCAGTGTGCCTGGCCCTGCTTGATCGATCGATCGAAGGCCAGGCTCGATCGATCGATCGAGCAGGTTTAAGCCGAGGGCTGCTACTTTAAACCCCTATTTTCTCTTATTCTCTCCTCTCCTCTCATACACGATTTTGCCCTAATTTCTTCCCACATCACATTCTCTCTTTTTCTTCCAATTACTACACATCCAAGGTATAATCTTCATTAATCTTACATGATTTTGAAGTTTTTGTTAGAATTCTGTCACTAATTACATGTTTAAATCATTTCTTGAAATTGTTTGAATGTGTTGGTGTTTGCCCCTGATTTTGGTTGTTCCAACTGTTTTTCTCATATTTCTTGTTGTAAATCCACTTATGAACAAGTATAGAATGTTGCATTGTTGTTTTGTTCATGAGTGGGGTGATTTCGTTGGTTCAAATCGGTATTTTCAACCTTGACGCACATTGCGCACGCCAAGTGTTTGTCAAAATGCCTAAAATAGATTTCAATCCAATTTTTGACGCACACTTGGGTGATTTTCATGCCTTGTCGCATTCCGACATTTTTCATCGCAATGTTGCATATTTTTACCTCGGTTTTGCGCACACGCACCACCATTTCAACTTGTACACTATTAACCATAAATTGTGCTTACACTTTGCTTTGTATTGTGTAATTCTTGTTTTGTAGGTTGAAATGGCACCAAAGAAATACTCGTCTACTAGGTGTGTGCCCGCCGGGGGCGTTGATGGTTTCCGCTGTGAGCAGGAGCGGGATTGGTTCAGTGCGCACTTTCAGACATCTGAGCGACCGCTTGGTCATCACTTTGCGTGGGTCCTTGAGGACATACCGAGGGAGGCGCGGGTTCTGTTGCGCCGTCAGGGGTGGGAGCCCTTTCTTGCTACTAACGGGCGCGTCAACGAGGAGTTGGTCCGAATATTCTACGCGACGTTAGTGGAAGTAAAGAGAAGCAGTGGGCCGACTACATATGAGGCCATGGTTCGTGGGGTGAGGATTCCCTTCAGCATATCAAATTTGGCAGATTTTATGGATGTTCCTCTCCCCGCGAATTCAGTCAGTTTTCTGGATGGGACTATTTTCGGTCGAGGGACATTGATAGAGGCCCTTGCACCGGGCGAGGCATGGAAGAAGGGTGCTTTCCGCTCAGCTACGATGGAGGACTTGCCTTGATTATTACACTACATCAATGTTCATTCCTTCATGGTGACGAACAACCGGTCTGAGGTTCGTCACAAACATGCCGCATTGATCTACACGATGATTAATGGATTGGGCAGTATCAGCTTGCCCAGTATTTTTCTAGACATGATGTGCGCTACTGCGAAGGAGATCGCCTGGAGATATTCCCTTCCTTTTACTGCCCTCATCACGAGGATTTGTACTTCTCACGGTTGCCCGGAGTTGGACGCTGAACGTAGGCATGACCCACTCGGGCTTCTCTCTAAGGACAACATCTCAAAAATGCTGAAGCACGAGTGGGGGCAACCGGCGGGTAAGAGACAGAGGGCAGAGATGGCTGACTTGTCGGACGATGAGGAGGATGAGATCAGATAGATGGAGATGGGTGAGGGTTCTCACGCGCCACGCACTGAGGATGATGCCCGCTTTGCGGCATTCCAGGCCATGCAGGACCAGCGCTGGGAGGAGACCCAGCTCAGGTGGGCGACTTGGGAGTCCCGCCTGGACCAGCAGCAGGCTCAGCAGGAGCAGTTTTATGCCAAGCAGCGGCAGGAGTGGGCCGTGCAGAGGCAGGCAAGGGCACAGCACAGACAGGATTACCGAATGATGCAGCGGATGATGAGAGATCTTTATCTGCAGCGCAGTGATTCCGACACACCAGTGCCTCCTCATTTTCAGGACCCCTCTGATCCTAGTGGTTCCGGCCACTAGGCTGTTGCTGTACTGGGTTTCATTTTTGTATTCTGGGATCGGATAGTATATTGTACTTTTTATTTTTATTTTTATTTTTATTTGTATTTCTTTTATTTCAGGAGTTGTAATGTATTAAGTGATTTTGTATTGAACTTATGAAATGAGAAATGAAAATGTAGTTTGTGGTTGTTTATTGGATTTTGATGTGTGTGACCTTCCATTTTTATAAAATCAAAAAGTTCACCATCAATTTATCTAGTATTTGCACTTCAGCCCCTCTATATTATTGTGACTTGTGACATAGATTCTCTTAACTTAATACATCGGTACATATTCTTCACATGCTTTGTACTAACTTGTTTTGCAGCTTCATTTGGACTTGTACTTATGGAGATCGCTCCACATGTGGGTAATATCATTCTTTTCGTAGCTTTGTGTTGTGTTCTTTAATGGACGCATTGGGGACAATGCAACATTTAAGTTAGGGGATGTAGGATATTTTATCCATTTTGCTGTATAGTCCTTGGATTTGATTACAATTTAGTTACAAAGCATGTTTTTGTTAAAAATTTGAAAATTTTCAAAAATATTTTCTTTCTTTTTTCTCCTTTATTGGGCATTTTGCCCTTGTTTCCGATGATAAATTTTAATAATTGCCCGATCAAATAGACAATTCAACGATGCATGTTCTCGATTTTAGAAGTTATTAAATTTTAGTCCCTAAATCATTGATATTATGACTAACTTCATGAATTAAACTTTAATCCGTGAGCACATGCACCATTCTTGTTATATTGATTTGGTTTAGATTTTTATAACTCGGTATGGTTTTCTTGCATTGTATATACTTACACCGAGTGAGATTAGAGACTTATCTTCATTTGTGAGTGTATACACTATTCTTTCCTCTTTGAAAACGTTACAGTCATTGGTAATCTCTTTATTCTTTCATTGACCGTTCATTAATTGAGTTCATCCTTGAAATGTGTTACTTGAGCATGATTTTCTTATATTGTTTTGACTCGAGAATTGCGTATACTTTGTGAAATGATCATAGGCCATCTTTGTTATATCACCCATATGACCTTGACCTCACCTTTTATATGTTCCTTAGTCAACCCAATTGAGCCTAAATACTAGCCTTTCTTTTCACTACCCAAAATCCCATATCCAACTCCAAAATGGAGTTTTATACCATATATATTACCTTACATACCCTTGTTTGGATTGTTGCTTGGAATTGAATGTTATTATAGTTGTGTGCTTGCAATTTGAGTATGAAAAGAGTAAGAAGTGAAAAGAAAAAGAAAGAAAAAGAGTCAAAAAGAGAAAGCAAAAAGCAAAAGAAAACAAAAGAGAAAAAGTGAGAAAAAGGAAGAAAAGAAAAAGAAAGAAAAAGTTGTTTATATTGTTTGTAGTGTTTCAATAAGCTTTGATTACTCTCTCGATTGTTATATCTAATGCTCGTTTGGACATCTTTGTCCAACTTTTGATATTGCCCACTTTTTCACATTATTCCGAGTTTCATTACCAAACACTTTGAATCCGTATATACATCCCTTTCATTTCTTACCTTAACCTAGCCTACATTACAACCCTATTAAAGTCCTATGTGATCTTAAGTAGATATAATTCAAATGTTTAAATAGTTTTGATAATCTGTGAAAATGCATTTCGCCTCTTTTATATGTGCGGTATCCTTTCACTGAGATTGCAATTTTTATTTCCTATATAGCGTTCTTCAATTGTGACATGTGCGCGGCCTAGTTTCCCTTTACATTTACTCCTTATATCCGCATGTCCCGTGTGTTACCTCCCTGTTTCAAGTGAATTCATTTGATGAGTGTAATGCCCGTGAGGATTGACTTTTATGCATGCTTTGACATTTAGTATCCGAGTTATTTGAGTTTTTCGCCAAATCATACTTTGCATA
Organism: Sambucus nigra; assembly: GCA_949130495.1. Taxonomy (NCBI): domain Eukaryota; kingdom Viridiplantae; phylum Streptophyta; class Magnoliopsida; order Dipsacales; family Adoxaceae; genus Sambucus; species Sambucus nigra. Next base: position 9,743,193 of record OX422223.1, read on the forward strand.
TGCTCACTCCCCTCCCACATGTTAGAGTTTCAATTCATTGAGGTGCATTTGATAATGTTAATAACTACGGACTTCTCATGCGAATTCGTTTGCTATGCTAATAACATGTTGAAATCTTGTTCGCACTGATGAGTTTGTCTTACTTGATTGGGCATATTTTGAGGAAACTTTATGATGTTTATGAGTTCCATCACTGAAAACCCTCACGAGATGACACTCGTCCACTAGGGTAACCTAGGGGTTTAACGGCTTATTGCATACGCTAAATACAATCGAATCGCCCGCGAAAGTGGCCTTATCTTTTTATTGCTTTTATACCATACTTTTGTACTCTCTCCTGTGTTGGTTTACTTGTTCTTCTTGTTGCATCCTATTTCATTGCTAGGGACTAGCAATGTGTAAGTTAGGGGGTGTGATACGACGCAAATATTGCGTTTTTCATCCGTCGAACCTACGCATTTTAGCCCCCTCGGGTGCCTTAATCGCTATATTTAAGCCCGTTAAGCAGACAACCTCGGTTTATAATGTTAACATGCTACATGAGGTATAATTGGGCTTTTGTAGGTATTTAGGTACCAAGTATGAGATCCGGACGCATTCCGCCCAATTTCCGTACGCAACCGCACGTTCGAGGGCAATCCGGTCATTTCACAGTTTGGGAACCTGGCCCGACATCTACACGGAAGTTGTAGCTCTCCTCACTAGCTTCGCGTGGCCGTGAACGGTGCATGATTCCGAGTACTTATGACATAGTTATGGCGATTTGAGCAACGATGGATTGTATGCCAATGCAGGGGAAATTGCAAGCTGCCACTGCTTGATCGATCGATCGAGCCTAAGGGTCGATCGATCGAGCCTTATTATTTTTTCCACGATTTACACTGTCGATCGATCGACCACATGGGTCGATCGATCCCCTGTTTTTCCCCTGCAGATATTTTCTTTCTTTTCTTTCTTCTTTTCTTTTATTCCAACTTACTATATAAGCTTGTTTTTGTTGTAATAAAAGAGACTGGCATATTCTGATTTAGATAGTTTTAGTTAGGGTTTGGTTTGGAGAGTTCATTTTCTCTTCTTCTTGGATTGACAACCCATGTGGTTTTGTAAGATTGAACTATTCACTTCCTCTCCATTAATATAGTTTGTTCTTCATCTTTCCTTGCCTTGTAATTTAGTTTCCATGCTTTCTAACTAGTTTACATGCTTTAATTCTTGCTTTCCTAGTCTAATTAACATAATTTAGTTTAACTCACCATGCACCCTTAGATAAATAGGGTCGGGATTTCATTTCCGCCACTTTCGGGCCCCGAGCTCCGAAAACTAGGTTTCGTGCAAAATCGCGTTTAATTGAAACCGCGTGTATTAAAGTTGGATTGTTATGCGTTTAACTTTATTTGTCACGCAACTTTAGTGTTTATAGCGACAATCCGAATTTAATCCGCGTGCGACCATTTTCCATTAAATGTTTAATCTCGCAACTTTGGCTTAAATTCCTTATTGTGTGATGTTTATGCTTAATTGGATATGATCGATTAAATTGCTTTCGAGCCTTAACTCTAGTTAGTAGTTGTTTCGATCCGTGTGGTAGGATGAGATCCCGATCCTCGCTTTACTTTTGTGTAGCATAACTTATTCTTTTTCTTTGTCACCATTTCCAACCTATCATCTTTTACACTTTTATTCTTGAAGTAATTAAACAATTAACATCTAAAATTCAATCACTCCCTGTGGATTATGATACCCGACTTACCGCTGTGCTTGCTTGTCAAGTGTTGTAGTAGCTTAGGTTTTATCTTTTGTATCGCGGCGGCGAAACACACGACGATTGTGTCCTCACACGAACACACTTTTTCCGCCCGATCATCCCACCATTATAACTTGTTCTGACGAGTCAAGAAAAGTTTACCCCAAATTTTCTATTTTGGTTAACCACACTCCGCCATATGCGCGAGCCTTTGGATATATTTTATCTATTGGTTAACACACACAATTCCCGCATTTCTAGAACTTCTACTGATGAATCTCCTCAATGTTTCGTTTGACTCTCTCCCAGTCCTACCACGTTGGGTGAGTCTGATTTGGCACCACTTTCGACTATAGCGACACTTGGAAATCATCTACTGCGCCCTAGTCATCTTTACCGTCCTGGCCTCTCGTGCTATGGTAGGGGTGACTTCGACTATGGTCATCATCCTCGAATATACTCTACAATCTTGACTAAGCCCTACCTCCTGTTGTCCGTCCAATGGCCCTTACCTGCTATACTTCATTGTTCGAACATGCTCGAATGAAAATAAGATTCACTAATATGCATACGTTATAGTAGGAGAACTAAATCTAACCATAGAAATCAACAATCCTAAACGTTGGGCTCTATATCAAACAAAGCAACGCTGGAGGCATAATTAGCTGCACAGATCCTAAGGACACTAGAACCTAATGATCTTATACCACCTGTGACACCCCGCCTAATTAAATATCAGGTGATCAGTCCTTTATTAAATTAACTCAAAGTGTCAGGTTGGTTCATTCTTAGCATCACTGTCAAAAAATAATGTTCTTATTTAATCACCTAATAAATAATTAAGATAAGTGTCAAAACATCTAATTTTTATAAATTAAGTTCGATTGTTATTATAAACTATGAAACCATTTTCATGAATACAAATGATAGTATCAAAACCAAACCATCCAATGAAAGAACATGCTACATAAATCAATCCAAATAAAATATCCCAAATCACCGGACAATGTAATAATCATAAGTAATCCCAACTAAACCGAATACTGACATAAGTAAAGAGTACAAATCTCTGGACTACATAAAAACTGGAAATGGGCGACACATGCCCAATCTAATGTGAACTAAATGAAAGACTGAGAATACAAGGATGAAGTCATCTACTACAAAGACCTGTAACTTCCACACTAGCTGTAGCACGTCAATAGTCCAAAGATCCACTCCTGACGCCCCTATGCCTGGGCACCTGTAATACATACGTACATATATATATATACGTACATATATATATATATATATATATATATATATATATATATATATATATATATATATATGCAAGAGAGAGAAAAGATGACAGGAAACGGGTCAGAGCCTGAGTGTAAAATAGCTTTTAAATAGTTAGCAAGTATTTAAAATGCTCACCAGTTGATATTATATACATTCTAGTACCTCGACACTCACTTGGGAATTCTCAACCCTCAACTAGTGTGCACGTCTAACGTAGTAATGAACTAATCTAGATGAAACTAACCTAATTCACCAGTCTAACCCAATACACTAGTTTAACCCAATTTCCCCTCACCAAATTCTATTTCAAGTAATCGCATGATTTTAGTATATACCAGATAGACTTGTCTTATAGATGTATTAAGACAATTATATTCATCTCAGTACAGATTTAAGTTCGCAGCCACTTGAGTTCATTTGATATTAAATATTCTATTCATATCTACTTACAAGCACAGTTGATTAATCAGAGGTATATATATATACTTATCACTCATAATATATATACTAATAGAGCACCCCACATAAATCTATAGTGCAGACATACTCTGATATCAAGTCCCCATATCTCTCGTACAAAGGAAAATACTAGTTCGTAGTCACTCTCGAACTGTATTAACACAAAACACACATATTGGAGGCGAAGCATAGTTACAAGCCACTATGAGGTCAGTACATACCCTCACGTTTCTTAGAACCGTCTAACTATCATTCTCGAATAGCCTATACTAAGGATCCTATGTTCTAGGGTACGAGTCAATATCCCCCATAAAGGTCACATCAGAATAAGACTGTCCCAGAGCGAAAACCTCCATGATAGTAAGTAGCACGGGTATGATTAAACACATATATTCAAGTAATATATATACATGCACTCATATATATAATTACATTATTCATCCAAGTACTCTCCCGACCCATAACATATTCTAACCATGCGTAGCATATAACGCTCGAGTTCTATGTATAAGTAAATCACTATTTTTATTCTCTTAATTATTGCAAATACTTTTCTGACTATCTCGGTCCTTCTGGACACATTGGCACACTCTAAATGACCATACGGCGACTTATAATTAATTCACTTTTATTTCATTAATTTAGTCCCGGCACGACACATACACATCCCGACTTAATATCTATAATTGTCGTATTATTCACTCGCGACAATTTTAATAAATTCAATTTCATATATTACTTTACTCATTTAGTAATATTCAACATAATTCTTACCAATAATTACTAACTCTCGTCACGCTAGTAAATATTCAAAAAAAAAATATCCGGATTAATATTAAATTAATTTATCCCAATTAAATTTAATTAATCCCATAATTAAAGGTCATAAAAAATATGGGGTATACAAAACGTAGTAAAGGTTCGGAGGCAGGGGCAGGCGGATTTGGGTGAATTAGGGTCGGCAAAACTGACTCAATCAGGACAGTCCCACCCATATTAACCCCCAATGGATTCAAATGGGTATAATAGAGTTTGCTTTAAGCGGGTCATATAATGGGCCTTCCAAACCTCACGATCTTTGGGGGATTTAGGCGGTTTGATGAATGACCCGTTATCCTACACATTTATACCCCAAATTAGGTTTACAATATTGGTTTGGTCATGGCTTGCAGTAGCCATATTCATCCTCTTCTCATTTCTCCCTCTACATTCTCCTGCTCCCTATAAAAGACTCAGGTGCGATAACTCTCTCTCTCTCTCTCTCTGTCTATCTATCTATCTATCTATCTATATATCTATCTATCTATCTATCTATCTATCTATCTATCTATCTATCTATATATATATATATATATATATATATATATACACACACTCACACTTTTTTTTGGCCGGTTCCATTTTTTGGTTTGTTGTGGGTTGGAGATTAGCAGTCAGCCCACACATTTTGTTCATATGCTTGAAGAAGGAAAAGCAGTTAAAACAAATAATGAAGTCGGGTTAGTGGATTAACCCTTAACCAAACCCAGATAACTCAGGTTGTGACCCATCACCAACCCGCCCATATCTAACCCTCACCCATATGCAACCCACCCAAATTCGCCCGTACCCGTCCATTTGTATGTCCTAGGGTGAATAGATGGGAACCGGGTAGGGAAGTTCGAAGGATCTGGATGGAGCTCAGTATTTAAGGGTTTAAATGGGCAGGAGGTTTGGCCAAGCACTGGGTCACGATTAGTTGTGGTTATGGAGTTAGAAGGTAGGGGAGAATTTGTTGCCGGATATGGAGTCTAAATAGGTCTCCAGTGACAGTTGTAGGTAAGTGGGTGGTGGTGTGATGGGTCCGATTTTGGTCATTGTCGCCTGAGTAAGTTAGATGGGTCGATAGATTTAAGCTTGTGGGTTATTGTCCGATATGTCTCCATGTTCACGGGTGAGGTATATTTGTTTGTCTTTTTGTGTTTATATTTTTTTCTAGATTGAAACTTAATCAGGTATACATTCCCCCTCTTTGATTGGTGTACATTTTTTGTATTTATGCACTTTTTCTTTCTTTATTTATATTGTGAATACCTATAGTTCTATGTATAAATGCGTACCTACTGACAAATTTGGTTTAGATAGCCTTTAGTGTGTTCGGGTTTGTTAAATTCATTTAGACAACCTTGATTATTTCAGTAAATATTATTGATTTTTTTGTGCAAGTTCCCAAAGCAGGTATTTTTGGCTAAGTTTTTTTATGACTGGTGTTTCCATGTTGAGTCTTACTATGATAGTTTATACTTGGTTATATTGAAACCATGTTAGGTAGAGATACCTCTGTTCCATCTACAAATTCAGCAAGTTTGTGGACCAATTCAGAAATTGAGCAACTTTATTTTTTGTTTTGCCTTTTTTTGTTTTGTAATGCAATTAGAAAACTTTGGTTAGTAATGAATTGAGCAGTTAAAAATCAGTTATTTTTGGTTTGTAATGAATTCAGTAGTTAGAAAACTTTGGTTTGTGACGAATTCAACAGTGCTCTTTATAACAATGCAATTTGTTTTGGTATTAAGCTTATGACCTAATTCAGCAGTGCTCTTTTTTTTAACAGTGCAATTTCTAACAAAGTTGGATATAGATTTGGACTCTTCTTATACATTTGTAACATGTTTCGAATTCAGCAATCCTTATATATAATTAAAAAACAGTTGAAATAACATTGCAATATATTTTTATAACAGGTATCGAAATTTGTATATAAGCAGTGTTATTTCAACTGTTCATAATAGGTATCAAAGTTTGGATATACAATTGGTATGAAGTTTGTAATAGGTATCGAAGTTTATAACATGTCTTTATCAATGTTTGTAACAGCAGTGTCAAACATAGCACTGCTTATACATTTGGATGGCTTGGACTGTTATTTTAGCTTGGTATTAAGCTTAGTATCAAACATAATAGTGCAATATTTGGTATAGCAGTTCAACAAATCATGACTCATAGGTTTAATCGATTTTAGGTTTTAAATTGCTTAATCGGTTTTGTTTCAAACTTTTAAATGCTCCCTCAATTGCTTTTCCTTTTCTCCCTTAATTCCAAATGTACATTTTATATCTACTATTCAGTTTTTTATACTTAAGTTTTATTTTTTGAGATCACTATCATAACTTCAATGGTTGTTTATCCCAACCCCAAAATAATTTTTTCTTATTATTGGCGTGCTCTACTGTTTTTAAGTTAAATATATACTGATGTTGCAGTTCTTCTCGACATTAAGATTATTTATGATATTGGACGTAGGTCACTGGACATTGAGTGCCCCACCTATACAGTTGGACATTGTAGTTCTTCTGAACAGATTGGTGTTGGATGCATACTCTGAGTTTAACACTCCTAGTGACAGTGTCTTAATAACTACATAATGACTTTGGTACGAAAATTATAGATGCGATAAGCTCCACTTTTTTGTGAATACACGAGGAAAATTCCTTTCTCACCTCGAATGTCAAATTTTGAAAGATGTTCTCTATCTTTGAAAATATAACTGGCACTCCCAAAGGTTCTAAAGTATTCAAATTTGGGTTTTTTGTTGTACGAAATTTTATACGAAGTCTGTTTGGCATTATTTGTAAAGTATACAAAATTAACGATATGACACGCTATTTGTACTGCCTCAACCCAAAAGTATTTTGGAAGACTTTTAGTGTGTAACATGACCCGATCCATCTCTTGGATTGTTCGATTTTTCCTCTCAGCAATACCATTTTGCTACGGGTTTTTAGGAGCACTGAACTCATGCTAATATCCATTACTAAAAAAATTTCATTACCCCGTTCTTTTTTAATTCTCCACCTCTGTCACTTCTTATACGTGATACTTGTGTATCCTTTTCATTTCAATTTACAAAAGGATCTTAAGAAATTATCATAATGTGTTTAATTTATTTTTCATAAAAGGAACCCAACTATGTGGTGTAAGGTCATCTACAATGACAAGAATGTACTTGCTACCATAAAGTCTTACAGTACGGGAGGGACCCATGAGGTACATGTGGAGAAGTTCCAGTGATTTCGAAGTCATAAGATACTTAACTTTCTTATGAGGTTCTTTAACTTGGAAGGGACCATAAATGATGTTTGAAGAAATTTTTATTATGGGTAGACCTCTAACTAACTCTTAGGAGCTTAATCTACGTAAGTTATGAAAATTAATATGACCCAGTATATTATGCCATATATCAAAATCATCTAATATTGTTAACTTAAAGGACTCAACATTAGGAATAACTATGTAACAATTATTCGGAGTTATGTTTCCCTTAAGGACACATTTATCGTCTTTGTTCAAAATTTTACATTCAGTTTTAGAAAAATTAACTATGTAATCAGAATCATAAAATTGAGATATACTCAAGATATTGACCTTTAAGCCTTTCACTAGGTCATTAAGGACAGGTAAACCATATTCTTTAACTTTTCCTTTACCAATTATCTAGGGTGAGTTCATGTCACTAAACAATACATTACCTCCTAAGAAGTAAGTTATGTTTATCAGTTAAGTATCTCTTTATGTGGCTTAGTCCATTACATCACACTGCACCTTTATGATTGTTATCAAGTCTTCGAATAGAAGAATATTTTATGATATTTACAAGATAGTAGGTCGTTTGTCACAACTTGACCCGAGAAGAGTTATGAGTTTGTTTGGTAAAGCTCAAAATATTCAAGGGCCATTTTTGAACGACTTTGTTTCTATAAGTTTTAAAACGTTTTTAAAATATTTTGAAATTTTTGCGAGGTCACTCGAACGAGAACATATGTCATTCGAACGAGATTTCGTTGGTCGTTAAAACAAGGTTCCCATATTCGAATGAGATCTGAAGCATCGCCTTTTGGCTCACCTCTAGAATGTCATTCGAATTATTATTGAAAGCCATTCAAATGAGATTAGGTAAGTCGGTCAAATGAGATATCATTTCATTCAAACGAGTACGTGAGTTTTTATTTTTCAAAACAAATCATATGCAATCTGTAATCCCTGTCTCCTTATAAAAATTTATCCTACAAATTGAGATCCAGGGATGCATTTATTTCTAAGCCTTTCTAGAGGTTTTTTTTATCATTAAACTATTTGATTTTTTATCCAAACCCCTTGGTTATTTTAGGATCACTTTTCCAAACTAAGAAGAACAAAATATAAAGTTCCAAACCCTTATATAGAATTTCTCTACTACAAATTTTTGGGGTTGAGGCTCTACGACTGAAGAAGACGAAAATTGCATATTCCAAAGGTTAATCGGTGTATACTGTGAGAAGATTTGCTTCCCGTGGATGGTGTTGAACTTCATCATTTTCTGTTGAAGATTCGAAGACACCATTGCATTAGAATTAGTGGATCGCTGAGTAGTTTATAAGTCTATCGTGTTGTGTTGAATATTAAAAAGTGTTGAATATAGGTTCCGAAAGGGAATTTTTCCTCCATCTCTTCTTCTTTATATTTAGGTTTAGAATTGTTCTTTACACAATCCATCTTGTTAACTTTAATTTAAATCAAAACAAAATTTGGTAAAAAATGAAGCTTTATGTGTGTGACCTATTATATGAGTGAATCCGTGTAACCCGTGCGTTTTCAAATTGGTATCCTAGCAGGTTTCTATATTTTTCATAAATGAATCCGGGAGGTTCTACGGATCATTCTTATAATAGGGCTCCAATATTTTATGGAACTAATTATTCTTACTGGAAAGCTCGAATGAGGTCGGTACTAAAATCGATTGACGAGCGTGTTTAGCTTGTATATAAAAGAGGGTAAACATCACCCACTATGACTAATAACGATATTATAAGTCTTAAACCCTTCATTTACTGGATAGAAGATGATTTTAAATGGAGTAACATCAACTATCACTGCTCAAGTGCCATTTTTAGAGCCATCACAACTAACGAGTTCAACCGCATCTTGACATGCACCATGTTTAAGAAGCGTAAAATATCCTCCAACTCAATCAAGAGGGTACCAATATTGTGAAAGAATATTAGATATAAAATCTCACCACACAATTTGTAACTATTCCCAGCTAGAGTTTGAGACTTTTGATGAGTTTTATGCATGTTTATTTGATATAGTCAATTATTGTTTTAATTTGGGTGAGAAAATTACTGAGGCGAGAGTGGTGAAAAAGATTTTGAGATCACTACCATCTCATTTTAAAGCTAAGGTCACGGTCCTTAATTCATTGGGAATTTTTTATATGCGTAGGTTAAAAAATCTCATTGGAGACCTTCAAACTTATGAAACCGATATGTGTAACAACCCACTTAATTAAATACCGGGTAACCAATCCTTTACCCAATTAACTCGAATTATTCATTAGGCTCATTCTTAGCATCACTTTCAGAAAACAATTTTCTTTCTTTATTAACCACCTAGTAATAAATTAAGCTGGTGTTAAAATTTCCAATTTTAATTTTTTTAATAAAATTCCTTTTTAACAATACCAACAATTTATAATATAAACCATTCCACAACAAAGAATAATGAATAAGTATCATCACAACTTAATTAATGTAACTAGAATTAACTTTCCAGTTTCAAACATCTCACTACAATAAACCAAATAAAATTAAATGTATTCAAAACAGACACAAATAAAACCACTGACTGAGATAGAATGAAAATGACAAGAATCCTCTATCAACATGCCATAAAAGAAATGACTACACAGTACATAAATCAATAAAATGATGCGTCTAATGCAAAGTCCACAATTCCAATGTATCTATAGTGAATAACTATCCAATCCTCTATGTTGGGCGTCACTGTGGTTGGTGATAGGCAGGGTTTCACCGCGGCGCGAGAGTAACCTACGCGCATGTCGTTTTGAATTCGGCTCACCTGAACTATACAAAAACCTAAATTACGACTACACTCAACGGGTGAGTATAGCGGTAAGTCAGGTATCAAAATATCCACAGAGACGAGTTGCTAGAATTTATAAGGTTCAATATTCCTAAATAAAAGTGTAAAAGATAAAAATGAATAAAAAGAAAAAGATGCTAAAAAGGGAAATGATTAATCTAGGCGAGTGTATTGAAACTAGATTAACAAAGCGAGTAAAAACTATAGGTTGCGTCGAATATCCCTCATCCGAGTTAATTAGTATAAAATGGTTACTTGGGTCGAAGAGTTATTACAAATGCGTCTCGTTTCGACAGTTAATTGAACCAAGAGTTGTCACACCCCTAAATTCGCATAACAACCTAATACGATTTTGGCGTCAACAAATACCTCGGAAATTACGCACGCGAGGTCCTAAGCAAGGAACATACATGATATGTCCCGTCAAATCTCCTAGGTGAAATAACTAGGACAACGTACCCGAAATAGACACGTAAAATTAGAGCTGTCAACGGGTCGTGTTAACCGGTTAACGGGTGAAAACACCCTTAACCCGTACACGACCCGTTAAGACTAACGGGTTAAATCATAATACCCAAACACGTCCTGTTAATATTAACGGGTACACGACCCGAATCGTTAACACCCGTTAATATTAACGGGTCTAAACGGGTAACGGTTTGGGTGACCCGTTAATACCCGTTAATACTCGTTAGTACCCGTTAATACCCGTTAGTATCCGTTAATACCCGTTAATACCCGTTAGTACCCGTGTAATATTGGTTCGGGTCACAGGACCCAATAAAACCCGTTACCACTAACGGGTGATAATGGGTATAAACGGGTTTAATCGTGTAAGAGTACAAACCCAAACACGACCCGTTATGATAACGGATCTACCGTGTTGACCCGTTAATGACCCAAACCCGATAAGACTAAACCCATTAACTTATAATTTCGTGTCGTATCGTGTCGTGTTATCGTGTCGTGCCTCATTTTTCAAGGTCTACGAAAAATCCATCACAAACAACACGTCAACCCGAGTCAGTTCAATTTAAACACGACCTAGACTAATTTAGTTAGAAAGCATGGTAATAATGTGGAAAAGGAAAGCGGTAAATAAACGCAATAAAACTACCTAGAAAGCAAGGAAAGAAAGCATGTATACCTAATTATGAAAGCATGTAAATTAACTACAAAGCAAGAATTAAGTAAATACACGTTATATTAATGGAGAGGGTGAATTAATAGTTAACTTACAAACCCAAAAGGGTGTTAATCTAAGAAGAAATGAAGAAGAACTCTTCAAAAACCCAAACCCTAACCTAAACTATCTTCTAAAACTAATTATATCTGATATTTACACAAAAATGGGTTATATAGTAAGTTGGAATAAAAATAGAAAAGAAAAGGAAAAAGAAAAGAAAAGGCAAAATATCAGCTGGAAAGAGGTGATCGATCAATTGATCCCTTTGATCGATCGATCGATGGTTGAAAACTAAGCCCATTGTCTTAGCTCGATGGAAAAAACTGAAGGATCGATCAATCGATCTCGATCAAAAGGAGGTCTCCATCTTTTCCTCCTATTTTGGTTGGATTGGTTTTCTCTTCCGCTAAAATCGTTGTAACTTCTTCGTTCTAGATCGGAATCGCGTACCATTTGCCGCCATGCAAAGATTGCGAGGAGGGCTACAACTTTCATGATGATGTTGGGATAGGTACCCAAACTATTAATTGATCGAATTTCCCTTGTACGTGCGGATATGTATGGAACTTGAGCGTAATGCGTCCGAACTTTACACTTAGTACCTAAATACCTACAAAAGCCCAATTATACCTTAATAGCATGTTAACAATATAAATCCGAGGTTTTCTGGTTAACGGACTTAAATATAGGTAATAAGATACCCGAGGGGGATAAAATGCGTAGGTTCGAGGGATGAAATACGCAATATTTGTGTATTATCACACCCCCTAACTTACACATTACTAGTCCCTAGCAATGAAATATGATGCAACAAGAACTACAAGCAAACCAAAAGCAGGAGATATTACAAAAGTATGGTATAAAAGCATAAGGCCACTTTCATGGGCGATTCGATTGCATTTAGCGTATGCAATAAGCCATTAAACCCCTAGGTTACCCTAGTGAATGAGTGTCGTTTCGTGAGGATTTTCAGGGATGATACCCACAAATATCGCATGGTTTCCTCAAAATACGCCCAAACCAACATGCTATAAGCCCAATAATAGCAAACAAGATTTCATACACATTATTAGCAAAGTGAATGAATTCACACAAAAGTCCGAATCATTAACATTATAGAATGGACCTCATAGAATTGAAAACTTAAAATATGGGAGGGGAGTGAGCACGTGCAAAATGTGATTTGGCAAAAACTCATATAAACCGGATACTAAATAAAGCAAGCATATATTCAATCCTCACGGGCATTACACTCATCAAATGAATTCACTCGAAATAGGGAGGTAACACACGGAACATGCGGTCATAAAGAGTAAATGTAAATGAAAACTAGGCCGCACACATGTCACAAATGAAGAACGATGTATATAAAATGAAAAACTATAATCTCAATGAAAGATACTGCTCACTAAAGGAGGCAAAATGCATTTTCACAGATTATCAAAACTATTTAAACTTTTAAATTAAATCAACCTAAGATCACATAGGACTTTAATAGGGTTGTACAGTAGGTTTGGCTAGGGTACGAAATGAAGGAATGTATGTACGAATTCAATGTGTTCGAAATGAAAACTCGGGATAATGGGAAAATGCGGACAATAGAAAAAAATGGAAAACAAGTTCCAAACAAGCATTGGATATAACAATTGGAGAGTAATCAAAGCTTATTGAGCTATAAACAACATTTACAAGTTTCTCTTTCTTTTTCATTTCTTTTTTTTCTCATGTTTTCTTTTGCATTTTTCTTTCTCTTTTTCACTTTTTCTTTTCTTTACTTTTCACACTCTCACATGCCTAAAATGCAACCACAACACAACAACAACATTCAATCCCAAGAAACATTCCAAACAAAGGTATGGATGGTGTATGTATGGTTTAAAACTACAATATGGAGTTGGTTATGGGATTTTGGGTGATGAAACGAAAGGCTATATTTAGGCTCAAAGGGGTTGACTAGGGAAAAATAAGGTGAGCTCAAGGCTAATATGGGTGATATAACAAGGATGGCCTATGATTATTTCAAAAGTTTACGCAATTCTCGAGTCAAAACAAACTTTGAAAATCTTGCTCAATTAATAGATTTCAAGATATAAACTCAATTAATGAACAATCAAATGAAAGAATAGAGATATTACCGACGAACGTAACGTTTTCAAAGAGGAAAGAATAGTGTATACACTCACAAAGGATGAAAGGTACAAAGCTTACTCAGTGTAAGTATATACAATGCAACAAAATATTACCGAGTTATAAAAATCTTAAACCAAAGCAATAGAACAATAAAAGTGCATGTGCTCATGGGATTAAAGTTTAATTCATGAAGTTATTCGTAATATCAATAATCGAGGACTAAAGTCTAATAACTTCTAAAATCGAGAACATGCATCATTAAGTTGTCAATTCGATCAGGCAATTATTGAAATTTATCATCGAAAACAAAGGAAAAATGCCCAATAAAAGAGAAAAAAGAAAGAGTTTTTTTTTGAAAATTTTGAATTTTTCTAAGAAAAGCATACTAACTAACATGTGAGAAAAAACATGGACTAAAAAAAGAAATGGATATAATATCCCACACCCCATAACTTAAAACCTGACATTGTCCTCAATGTGAGTTAAGAACCAAGTTAAAGAGAGAAAACGAGCGATATTACCCAAAAATGGAGCGATCCCCATAAAAACTAGTCCAAAGAATTTACAAACCAAGTTAATACCGAGCATAGCAAAAACAAATAACAAAAAGTTAACTAATTACACTAGACTAAATTAAAAAGGAAAGAAAAGATAAAAAGAAGGAAAGAATAAAAAACTAACTATATACAACCTAATATTTAGGCTTCACACTAACTATACACTAGAAGTCTAAATATTTTAGGGTCCACCGCAAAAATGATTTGACTTTGTAGGATAACCGGTGTACCCTCACTCTCAAGCATGCCTTCCAAAAAAATATGAATTTCGTTTGAAAAACGGAAGGCATGTGTAAGGCGGAAGAAATGAACCATCGCCAATTAAAAGTTTTGGAGGGACGATGAGGGATTTGGATTGAACGGGTAACAAAAATATGTGGGGACCGAGAAAAGCATAATATCCTCCCAAAGATTTAGCGAGAGGAATGGGAGGTGGCACACACGAAGGTAAATACGCGATCGTGGAAGGCGACTCGAGCAAGTACTCCTCATCGGCAAAAAGGTTTAAAACATTAAAGTTTGAAACCCAATCATCGGGTACTTGTGACGATGTGATACGAGAGAATGAAAATGGGGAGGAAAAAAATTCAAACTCAAGAGATGACTCATCATCGCTTGAAGATTGAATTTCGAAGGAAATAAGATCATTTTCAATGAAATGTTCTTCTTTGGGGGCCAAAGAAGAAATCATTTCATTGCAAATAGATATTACGTCATTTTCATACTCACTTTCAATATCTATTATGCAATAAGCAAAGTCAACAATGGTTTGTTCCAAAGTAGGCACAAAGTCCTCATTTGGTTCAAAACATTTCTCGACTTCAAAAGTCTCGGAAGCAAAATCGTCGTCGGATTCAAATAATAAATCCAATTCATGTTCCCATAAACAATTTTCTTCCCAATAACGATTTTCAAGTTTCTCATTCTCAAGCATACACAAGCCCTCATCGAGAGTCATAGGCCGAGGCGCGGATTCTTAAAAATGCGAACTTTAAAAATTATCATCGGACTTAAACTCAAACTCATTATTATAGGAATTTAGAAAACTATTGCAATTCATTTCAAAATTCCTATTATAAGGAGGTAGAGGCCCAAAATCATTATCCTCCTCCTCAAAATATATGCACTCCAAAGCTTGCCTATTGTAATACTCGCCCAAAGTCATTTTAGATGTTGCAATTTTTTGGGATTCTAAGTATTGATCAAAAGTTAAAGGTTTTGCAAGAATTTTGAGAATTATCATAATGATTACCGAAAGAATTGGAATAAGACATGCTTACCCCAAAAATGGCTCAAAGTGGCGAATTCCACAAAGTAGATGCGCGTGAAAAATTCAAGCGTTTCTAGGTTCTCAAATGTAGAAGTCCTGCAAAAAGGTTAGCCAAAAAATACAAATAGAAAGACAATACTACGAAATACTAAATCAAATAAATTCTAAAATAAACTCATCCCCGGCAACGGTGCCATTTTAATAGGCAGGGTTTCGTCGCGACGCGAGAGTCACCTATGCACTGGTCGTTTTGAATTCGGCTCACCTGAACTATATAAAAATCTAAATTACGACTACACTCAGCGGGTGAGTATAGCGGTAAGTCGGGTATCGAAAGATCCACAGAGACGAGTTGCTAGAATTAATAAGGTTTAATATTCCTAAATAAAAGTGTAAGAGATAAAAATGAACGACAAGGAAAAGATGCGAAAAAGGGAAATGATTAATCTAGGCGAGTGTATTGAAACTAGATTAACAAAGCGAGTAAAAACTATAGGCTGCGTCGAATATCCCTCATCCGAGTTTATTAGTATAAAATGGTTACATGGGTCGACGAGTTATTACAAATGCGTCCTGTTTCGACAGTTAATTGAACCAAGGGTTGTCATACCCCTAAATTCGCATAAAAGCCTAATACGATTTTGGCGTCAATAAATACATCGGAAGTTACACACGCAAGGTTATAAGCACGGAACACACATGATATGCCCCGTCAAATATCCTAGGCATAATAACTAGGACAACGCACCCGAAATAAACCCGTAAACTCCATCACCAAAGCAAAACAACACGTCAACCCGAGTGAGTTCAATTCAAATACAACCTAGACTAATTTAGCTAGAAAGCATGGTAAAAATGCGGTAAAAGAAAGTGGTAAATAAGCGCAATAAAACTACCTAGAAAGAAAGGAAAGAAAGTATGTAAACCTAATTATGAAAGCATGTAAATTAACTACAAAGCAAGAATTAAGTAAATACACATTATATTAATGGAGGGGGTGAATTAATAGTTAACTTACAAACCCAAAAGGGTGTCAATCCAAGAAGAAATGAAGAAGAACTCTTCAAAAACCCAAAACCAAACCTAAACTATCTTCTAAAACTAATTATATCTGATATTTACACAAAAATGGGTTAGATAGTAAGTTGGAATAAAAATAGAAAAGAAAAGGAAAAAGAAAAGAAAAGGCAAAATATCAGCTGGAAAGAGGCGATCGATCAATTGATCCCTTTGATCGATCGATCGATGGTTGAAAACTAAGCCCATTGTCTTAGCTCGATGGAAAAAACTAAAGGATCGATCAATCGATCTCGATCAAAAGGAGGTCTCCATCTTTTCCTCCTATTTTGGTTGGATTGGTTTTCTCTTCCGCTAAAATCGTTGTAACTTCTTCGTTCTAGATCGGAATCGCGTACCATTTGCCGCCACACAAAGATTACGAGGAGGGCTACAATTTTCATGATGATGTTGGGCTAGGTACCCAAACTATTAATTGATCGAATTTCCCTTGTACGTGCGGATATGTATGGAACTTGAGCGGAATGCGTCCGAACTTTACACTTCGTACCTAAATACCTACAAAAGCCCAATTATACCTTAATAGCATGTTAACAATATAAATACGAGGTTGTCTAGTTAATGGGCTTAAATATAGGGAATAAGATACACGAGGGGGCTAAAATGCGTAGGTTCGAGGGATGAAATACGCAATATTTGCATATTATCCCACCTGATATAGTATATACAAGAGGGAAGAGAATATGCAAGAGAAAATGGGTCAGCCCGATTGTATAAGATTTTAAAAATAGCAAGTGAATAAATGCTACAATTAGCAATTGTTATATACATGTTAAATTCTCGGATTCTCTTTTGAGATTCTCACCTCTCATCTAGTGTGCACGCCTAACATATCCCCAAATTATTCTAGTTATTATTCTCACTTTCACTAGATTATATCACTATGTCAACTATCCATATCCCTTATCTTCCCCACGTATTTTCTTCGCAAAACATTTAATAAATATATATTAGTTCAATTCTCAGTATAATTAAGTGTTCTCATACTTAATTAATTTCATATTTCACTATCTTTCATGTCTACTTAGATCACACAGTAAATAATACCACAAGTATATATATACATCCACTCTACTATATATATATATATATATATATATATATATATATATATATATATATATATATATATATAGTACTGCACCCCCAGACTCAGCTGCGGTGCATGCATACTTTGCTATCTAGTCCCAGTACATCCCGTCACTTTATAAAGGACTATTGGTTCGGTATATCCTTCGAACCACAAATATCAAAACACAAGTATTGGAGGCAAGCATAGTTCTAAGCCTTTAGGCTACACACATACCTACGCACCCAAATGACCGTTCAATACCATTGTTTTCACTAATGGCAATCCAACCTAAGTCCTATGTTCTGAGGCAACAAGACAAAAATCCCATATAACGCTCATCAGGATATGACTGCCTTAAACGCGCAAACCTCCCGTCGATAGCAAGTAGGCTAGGTATGTCATACACATAAATCATCAAGCAATAGGTATATACTCAACCTATATAATTATAGGTACAGACCCAACCTATATAACGTATTAGGAATTTATCCTACCCAAATACCCATGTATTTCTCGAATACCACCTGTATTTGATAATTACGATTTATTCTCATTATCGTATTATTTTATGTAGTTACCACTAACATAATTCCTTTCTTAATTCAATATATAATTTTCCAACATTAACCCAAGCCCCTCACTTCCAGCTAATGTACCAAAAATTATTCATAACTTACCATGGATCAAAATACAAATATCCAAACATTTATGGGCTAAAATTGAAATTCTAAAATCTCATTAGAAGTCCCTGAATTCTCGTTCAAACAACATCTCATCTCGTTCGAACGATATTGTATCTCGTTCAAACGACATAGAATCTCGTTCGAACAACATCGTATCTCTTTCGAACGATGTCATTCAAATGACTTCCCAGTTCGTTCGAACGTCTTAGCAGTTCGTTCCCAACCTTAGTTTTCTGCATTTTTTCCCATTTTCTTACACCGAAACCCATATGGAATATAACATAAGAAAACCCCAATATCCCCACATCATTTATACATGTTTATGGGTGGTTATAACACATATAAACCTTTTAATTCCTTAATTTCAAGAAGTTTTTTTTTGTCTAAATCATTATAATCCTTTAAAGCCTCAAATTCTATATTCACCATTTATGTTCTTCATAAAACCCAGAATATAATTTCGTGATTTACAATTCATATCATCAATATTATAACCTCAACATGTGGATTTCTCAACCACATGCAATACCTATCCCATTAATTAATTCATCCATCATTTCATGTCCAATTTCACAATTCTCATGGGTGAATATTGATCATATTCTAACATGGATATTATACTCACTAATCGGAATAAGAATTACACTTGCCTTAAGGTGTAGGTCTGATCCTTTGGAGAAGATATGTGTAGGATGTCCCCTCCTCTTTTTCGATCAGTTTTCCGGTGGTGGTGCAAGGTGGTTGTCCTTTGATTTGCTCTCAAAACCTCTTCCTTTCCTTAGAAAAATCTCTCACTCTCCTCAAATACCTTTCCTTTTTTTGGGTGAATGAACTTAAGTTCTTTAATGTCTTCACTTATATAATAAAACCCAATTTTCGTAGTTACTATTCACCTCCCAGATAAAATGGCCAAAATACCCCCCTAGGGGTGTCCTTTTGGTTCCCAATTGACCCGAGACCTAAATCAAACCCCCGGGTAGCCTTTTATACCTATTTCGACCCTTCAGAACTCAATGGTGCACTCGAAATGACCATTTGGATGACAGAGAAATATTTTACTTTTGATTCATTAAAATTAGTCCCGATACGACTCCTACGCGCGTCCTGACTTAATTTCCATAATTCGTGTATTATTCACACTCGACCATATAATCATATATTACTTTTAATCACTAAGTAATATTCAATCACATATTACTTTATTCTCTAGTAATATTCAATTCGAATTAATTTCAATTATTATTCATAATTAATTCCAATCAATCCCCATTTTATTTTTAATTAATCTGATATTAAAAGTCATTAAAATTACGGGGTATTACAACATGTTCCCCAAAAATCAAAAGAACAAGATTGCTTTGAAATCCCAATCTAAAAAGATAAAAGAGGAGGTATCTTCTGACTCCGATTTTGATTTTAATCTCGATGACCTTGCCTTATTTGCGAAATTTTTAAAAAAATTGTCAAGCTAAGAAAAGAAAATACTTCCAAAGAAAATAAAAGTTTTGAAAACGATAAAAATTTTAAGTCGAGAAAGAAAGGTTTTGAAAAAGCGAGAGGAGAGTACCCTAAGAAAATGAGGGGAGAAGCAATGAGTGAGAGGATAAGGATCAAAAATCCCACATGTGTGTTATGAGGCTAAACATACATGGCAAAGGCAAAGTCTCCTACAATGACACTCTTAGCGATAGTGATGTCGAGTCGATTGATTTCAGGGATGAATCACCGTATGGACATAACTTCACTGCATTCATGGATAGTCATGTTAGTACATCGAGTACTCACACGCCAGTAAGGAAGTTTCCAAACATGATGACCTCGACAGTGAGTCTAGTCATTCTAAAGAGAGTGAAGGAGATGATGTTTTGAGTGAGGGGAAAGTGTCCTTCAATTCTCTTACATCAAGTTTTACAATGAGTTCTTTAAAATAAAAATAAATAAATAACAATTTGGTGCTTAGGGTGTTAGCTTTAGCAAAGGAGTTGAGAGAGTGAAGAGAGAGAAAGTCCTCAGAGAGTGTTCTTTGGGGGAGCTAGTAGTTTTGGTGGAAAGGGAGAAGAGTGACTTTACTAACAAAGTGGCTAGTCTTACGATAGATCTCCAAGATTCATTACGGACTCGTGAGAAACTTAAATCCCTTGTATCCCAACTCGAGAAAGATATAGAACGTGCCTTGGAGGTCCAAGTTACTATCGAGGACACTTCAATAAAGGTAGAGCAGAGGTTCTTCATTCCCGCTTTATGTTTTAGGGAGAGGCAAGAAATAGGTTATGATGGTACATTCACTTCCCATGTCGCACCTGAACCGGTTCATAAATTTGTGGTAGATCCTTATAATCCTTTACCTAAATCACAAAAGAGAGTTCAACTTAAACGAGATAACCTAGATAGACCCAAACATGTCGATGTTTGCACATATTGAAAAAGGAGAGGTCACCTTCGGTAATTTTTCTACAAGTTAGGAAGAACTCCACGTATAAATACTACCGCACACCGCTATAGAAAATTTGCAAGTCTCAGAGAGAAAGTTTATAAGGACAAATTTTCAATTGAGTCAATTTCTATGTGTTGTCTTAGTTCCGAACAAAACACTTTGAGTCATAGGATATAATTTGAGTTAGTGACCTTTCAAGCCTATGACATTTTTGTTGAAGACGTAGTGGTCAAGTCAAAGAGATCACATCCTATACTCTGTTTTGTGGTATGTTTCGTCATCAACATTCCAAAGATATCTCAAGTACGAATGCATATTTTATGTGAGCATTGTATATTTAATTATTGGGTGTTAGAAATTTGTTAACTTGGTTTTAAAATCACTTTGCATTTTTTAGGAAAATGTTTTAATATTCTTACGGTGGTTAGAACGAATTTTCTAAGTCGTTAGAATGAGTTTTGACTGTCGTTCAAATGACTTATAATGAGGTTCTTTTTTGTTCTTCATTGACATCTCGTTAGAAGGCTCGTTCAAATGAGAAGGCTCTGTTATTCAAACAAGCATGTATTTCGTTATAACGACCGAAGCAATTTTTTTCAAAAATCATTTTTTTGTGGCAGTTTTCTTCTTAACTCCCCACTACTTATTTCCACCCTTTTTAGTAGTGCAGGATACCAGTTTTTGCAACGAATTTTACAATCCTCTTGAAAGCAAAAATATTTTTTAAAAATTCCAAGTAGTTTTTGTTAAATAATTTTGATTAATCTTTTAAAACAAAAACTATGTTTACACACAATTAGTTTCTATCCAAGTTTCAACACACACACACACATATATATATATATATATATATATATATATATATATATATATATATATATATATATATATATATATATATATATATATATATATGTGTGTGTGTGTGTGTGTGTGTGTGTGTGTGTGTGTGTTTTGAGATCAAGTTTACGACATCGGGTTTAGTCACTGCATTATTGAGATTTATTTTTTGCAGAGGATTCCATGCTCATTGGTTCTCATACGATGGACTCTGTATGCATGATGGTTGATGTGCCCCATCGGTGGACTCCAATACGTAGCTGGACTCCCGCGTTGTCACTAGACAGAGGTTTAAGGAATGAAGAGCGACGAGGACTTTGAGGGCGTAGAGTCAATGTATAAGTCACTTGTCATGTCTGTGTAGTAATTATGTACTTAGTGGACTTGTGGCTGGGATGTCTGAGATTTTTCATATTTGAGTTTTCCTCATACATCGGGCATTATGATTGTTTATTTTATCTTACAAATCACCTATGTGCATGCTTAGGCTAAAAGGATAAAATTGGTTGAACCCTAAAAATGGTTTAGTTGGTGCTTAATTAATTTGGGTAATTTAGTTTAATTTAATTAAATTTTGAATTAAGTTTTGTAAATTTAGTTTGTGAAAATTTGAACTTGAATTACTCTTGTTTAAGAGAAAATTAAATTCAAAGGACTTAAAAATTTATTTTTATGTGGGTTGTGTAAAACCATCATCCATATTCGGGTCATTTACATATGGTATTAGATCAAATGCCCTAAATTATCGTCTTATATCATTTTAGATTCGAATATGGAAAATTTATCATTTTTGAGGTTTTCGATTTTTTAAGGTTCTAACTACGCATACTGGAAAGTGCGTATGAGATCATCACTTAAGTCATTAGATGAGCGGGTTTGGCAAGCGGTTGTTAGAGGATGGTCACCACCAACGTGTTTAGTATGATATTTTCATGTTCTTAAACCCGTAGAAAAATGGAGTGAGGATGAGCATAAGCTATGAAACTCTAATTCTCGTGGTTTAAATACTCTTTTTGGTGCGGTCACACCAGAGGAGTTCCGTCGTATTATGATATGCAAAACTTCTAAAAAGGCTTGGGACACACTCCAACTCACCCATGAAGGTCCTAGTGATGCTAAGGCTTTCAAACTCCAAAACCCCATCACTCAATTTGAAACCATTAAAATGGATGAGAGCGAATCCTTTAATGAATTATATGCTAGATTGTCCGATATTGTGAACTCGTGTCTTAACTTGGGAGAAAAAAATACCCGACAACCGTGTCATAAAGAAAATTTTATGGTCATTACCCAAAAGGTTTAATCCAAAAATGGTCGTTTTGAATTATTTAGTCACTTTAAACTCTACGAAAGTTGAAAAACTTGTAGGTGACTTACAAACTTATGAACTTGACATGTTTACCTTCAAGGATATGAAGGAAAAGGATAAGGTCATATCTTTAAAAGCCTGAAAGGAGGAAACACATGTTTCATGTGATGAGTATGACATCAACTCGGACGATATTGCTATGTTTGCTAAGAAGTTTAGAAAATTTCTTAAATTTAATAAAGAGAAACTTAAAAATGATTAAAAGAAATTTTAGAAGTATAAGTATAACAGATATGAGAAACTCTCTAAAAATCATAATGATGATCTTAAGAGGAACGACTAGAATAGATGTTTTGGTTGTGAGGGTTATGGCCATAGGACAACCCAGTGTCTCACTAAACTAAGGAAGGCGGGCTAAAAACCAATTGCATATAATGCCACCCTTAGTGATAGTGAACTGAAAGAGGGACCCGATTCTCCCATTGAGCGCAACTTCACCGCGTTCATGGCTAGTTATGATAGTTTTTATGAGAAACCTTCCCATGAAGTTAGTTCCTTGTATGACCATTCTGAGGACAATGTTTGTGAAACCCAAGTCCTTGATGGAGAAGAGAGTAAGAATGAAGAAGATGAGGAGGACGTTAATGAACTCTAAGGTGCCTTTTATGAGTTATATACAGAATTATTGAAATGAAAAAAAGCAAACTTGAAGTTGGAAGCTAGGATGAAAGAACGTGTCATAGAAAGTGCTTGAATTGAAGATCTTAGGGTGCATGTGAGGACTCTTTGAGATAATCTAGAGTATGCTGAAGGTGGGAGAGATAGTCTTCGAGGTTTAATGGAGGTTATGAAGAAAGATCTTCTTGAGTTTAAAGAGACTAGGAGTTTACTTGAGTCTAGAATTGTTGATCTTGAAGAAAAATTGAGAGATTCGAGTCATGCCAAGTTTAATTTGGAATCAAGGTCCAAAAAATTATATAAGATGTAAGGCATCGTCCAAATAAAAAATGACAAGTGTGGTATTGGCTTCTATACATAAATGCTTTCGCTAATAAAGCCAAAATCATGATTTTGATAGAGTCAACCATTGGTAAGAGTGTTAAAATAGGTCAACCCTTAGATAATACTTATCATCGTGCTTTCACTTGCACACATTACAGTAGAAAGTGTCACCTTAAGAGGTTTTGTTTCAAACTTAGAAATGGTCCTAGGAAGTTTAAGGTAAGAGTCACCAAGGTCACCAAAACTCGAGAGCGTAACGTTACACCTGTGTGGGTTAGGAGATCATATTTGGAGGCTTTACATGATAGACTTTATGATTCTCATTTGCATGTACATGATACTTCCCATGCTAGATCTAAATATTGATTGTGTTAGCTTTATTTAAATACTCGAGTTGTGCTACTTGATATATGTGTTTTCTAGTTGTATGTGTTTTGAGTCTTTTATATTTTGATTTATCATTTATTGCTTCTTATTAAAAATACAAAAAGATTTTGTTTAACATTTGACTTGTCCTTGTTTTAAAATAATTATTAATAATATTAAAAAAAACTCAAATATTTCTTTTGTTTGTGTATTTTAGTTTTACACATATTGTGTTGCATATCCTTGTGTTTGAATCCTATATCATTCCCCGTACCCATGTGGGTAGAACTTTTTGTTATGGATTTTAATGCTTAAATTGTTCTTTATCATGATTGCATGGAGTAGTTTGAATTTGATTTAGTTAATGAACTCTCTTTGTATATGCCTCCTCACACACATACAGGAGCTCTTTTGAACTTTAGCTTCACATGTTATATTTAAGCTAAGTGAGATATTCTCCCATCAATTGTGTTATCTACATGTTTTGTGACTATGGGGGATTTGTCATTGTAAGGACCATTGCTCTTGAGATTTATTTGAATTATATTGAAAATAGACAAGGTTGAGTGGAAAAGGGCTACGAAAATAGCAAATATCCTTTATGGAAAAGCCACCGGTTGCAAGAGCCTAATGAAAAGATTAAGGCAATAAAAATAAAAATAAAATTGTCGAAGGCCAACATAGTTTTGTTTATCTAGTCTTTCAAAAGAAATATCTTCAAAAAATTTGAGAAAACAAAAGAAAATATGTAATATGTTTATCTTTTCAGGGTGTTTAGTTGAAGATCAACGGGTTTGCAAATAAATCATAGTTATGATTTTTTTGTCATGACGCTATTGATTTGTTAAATCATTAAATTTCTAGTCTTGTGTACATTGTGCTTATTTGTTCTTTAAATTTACTTAATCTTGTCACATGAGGCTAAATATAAGCTTGATAAATTTTTGCGATCAAAATAGAACTCTTTGAACATGTCTAAATGATTAGGTCATAATTCTTTTGTATCTTATTCACACCCCTTCACTCCATTTACCCCACGTTTATTTGACACATTTATGCCATATGAGTGTGGAAAGCTTATCGTGTTTAGTGTCTTTTGTGATGTTTATACCTATTTATATGTGCTCATGCTTCATTGATATATATATATATATATATGGTATCATTTATTTTGAATCTTTGCTTTTCATCTTATCCTTGTATGATATTGGTTCAAATCAGTATTTATCTTGTTACGACTTTTCATTGGTATCCCATGCTTATCTTATTCCATTCTAGGTGGTATAATTTTTCCATGATCTTTGTATGGATTAGTTGTTCTTATGTTATCAAGTTGCTCTGTTGTTTCTTGTATCACTATTACTAATTAATAAAATACTTAGTTTCCTTTATGTTTATCCCATGTTTCATTTAGGGGGGAAATGGTTTAACGAAGGAGAAATTTATTATTTTATGCACCTTAATCTTTGTCTATTCCTTAACAAAAAGGGAGAGAAATAGTATACAATTTTTTCATTTGGGGAGATATATCTTTGGGGAGACGTCCTTTCTTAAGTAGACATTGTTAGACAAAGGGGGAGGATTAAATTTTGCAATTTATATTGTTATATTCCCTATGCATTTATGGTGTATTGAAGTTTGCATGTTTGTAATCATACGGCAAAGTTTTAATGCAACCAAAGCTACTCAGAGTATGCACCGATCAAGTGTCCGTACTTTTTCCTTTTGTATGGGGATTGAGTCTTTTTAGATGAGCTTGATGACCCATAGGTATTTTTACTTATGGCTTTGTCCCAGGCTAGTGAAAGGGCCAGATTCTTAAGGATAAATTAACAATTAAATTAATTTGAATGTAGTATCTTAATTCTAGACAAAACACTTTGAGTCATAGGATAAAAGTTAAGTTAGCGACCTTTCAAGACTATGACATTTTTATTGAAGACGTAGCGGCCAAGTCAAAGAGATCACATCTTATGTCGTGTTTCGTGTCATGTTTCGTCATAAAAATTCCAAGGATATCTCATATATGAATACATATTTTATGTGAGCCTTGGATATTTAATTATTGAGTGTTAGAATTTTGTTAACCTGGTTTTAAAATCACTTTTTATTTTTTTATGAAAATGTTTTAATTTTCTTACGATCGTTAGAATGACTTTTCTAGGTCGTTAGAACGAGTTTTGACTGTCGTTCGAATAACTTCTAACAAGGTTACTTTTTTATTTTCACTGACATCTCGTTAGAAGGATCGTTTAAATGAGAAGGCTATATCGTTCGAACGAGCCTGTATTTTGTTCGAACGACTCGAGCAATTTTTTTGAAAAAATAGTTTTTTGTGGCAATTTACTTTTCAACTCCCCACTACTTCTTTCCACCCTTTTTATTAGTGCGGGATATTAGTTTTTGCAACAACTTTTACTATCCTCTTGATATCAAAACATTTTCCAAAAAGTCCAATAGATTTTTGTTAAATGATTCTTGATTAATGTTTCAAAACAAAAACTATGTTTACACCCAATTAGTTTTGATCCAAGTTTTAACATATATATATATATATATATATATATATATATATATATATGTGTGTGTGTGTGTGTGTGTGTGTGTGTGTGTGTGTGTGTTTTGAGATTAAGTTTTCGATGCCGGTTTCGTCTTTAAATTATTGAGATTTGTTTCTTTCGGAGGATTCCGTGCTCATTGGTTCTCATAGGGTGGACTCCATATGGGTGACGGGTATTGTGCCCCATTAGTGGACTCTGAGACATAGGTGGACTCCTACGTTGTCACTAGGTAGAGGTTGAAGGAACAAAGTGCGTTAAGATTTGTGAGGGCATCGAGCCATTTGTAAGTCTTTTGTCGTGTCCTTGTAGTAATTTCATTCTTTGTGGACTTGTGGTTGGTCGTCCGAGGTTTTTCCCATTTGGGTTTTCCTCGTATATCAAGCATTGTGGTTGTTATTTTATCTAGCAATTCACCTAGATGGATGCATAGGATAAAAGGATAAAATTGGTTTAACCACAAAAATGGTTTAATTGGTGCTTAATTAGTTTGTTTAATTTAGTTTAATTTAATTTTTGAATTAAATTTCTTAAATTTGTTTTGTGAAAATTTAACCTGAATTAATCTTGTTTAAGAGAAAATTAAATTCAAAGGAATTAAATAATTTATTTTATTTGGGTTATGTAAAACCATAATCCATATTCGGGTTATTTACAAAGTTGAGTTCCTAGTCACCACTTCTCATAGCTTAATTAAAAAATTTCAAAGGATGTGTATGCCTCTTGAGAACCCTTCCAACTCTATGACTAGAGACAAAGACGATAGGGTTAAATAAAATGAATCATCCACTTGGATACCTAAGCATGATGACAAATTCCTTATTAGTCACATTTCTCCTAAGGTTTAGGATATTTCCTAATGGTATTTTGATAGTTGGTGCTGTGTGCAAATGATAGGTGACAAGTCATAATTTATCGACATTATGGACCACAAGGGAGGCAAAGTAACCTTTAAAGATGGGAGTAGGTCTAGAATTTCAGGACGTAGTAGTGTTGAGATACCCAAACTACCTAAGCTAGATAATGTGTTGTACATTGAAAGGGTGAAATATATCTTTATTAGAATAAGATAACTTTACGACGTAAACTTTGTAATAAAGTTTGATCGGTCTGAGAGTAACGTACATATGGCCATCCAGGATTCCTTCGATATGGGATAGCCTCGAAAGGATATAAAATCTCTCTCGATGCATACGGGGATTTGAGGATGGAGGTGCTCTTTTTTCCACTCGTGCGATCTTTATAGGCTACCACGGATATAAATCGATCGTCATCAAAAGAGGAGTAAAAGATAGAAAATGGAGATGCCATCCTATTTTGCTCAAAATAGGCAAAAGAATGTATCCGTCCCTGAAAGAATGACATCAAAGATAAACTGATGCATACGAAAGTAAATGAATCGAGGGTCCAAGGACTAAGTTACATAATGGAAAGGTGTTAGGTACCTATTCCTCCCTTTTAATCTCTCATGGCCTATAATAATGTTATCCTTTTTCTCTAAGATATGACTCATGAATAAATTGTGTGTGATGTGAAAAAGAGGTGAAAAAAATAAATTATCCTACTCACATCATGGGAATGATGGAAAGGAATCATTCCAAGGAGTATACGAAAGAAAAAACAATACGAAAACACGGTGTTCGTGACCAACAAATCACAATTCACTATGAGCAAGTGAAAAGGTATGTCGAATAGGAAAACTAATATGTAATCATATACATACGCTCAATATTACTAAATATGATATTTAAACAAAGTATGGCAATGAGCAAAATAGGAATTTAATCCCAAAATGGTCTGGGACACCTATATAGCCATAATAATTTAGGATTTCTCTTTTGTTGGTTTAAAGAAAGCGTGCTCAAGTGTAAAAGTGTAAAAAAAGTGAGAAATTTTACTTTGGGTTTTATGAGTGAACCCTCTTTTGGGGTTTTTTTAGTTTTATAAAAATATATTATGTTATTAGTAATAAAAAGGGTTTTATTTGATGTGAGATAATGGAACAAGACTAAAAGATATCCAAAATGCAAGAAAGCTCAATAAACCCACTAATTAAATGAAATAGAAAAGGATAGGATCAGACCTCCTAGAAGATTTTGCATAATGATTTTTTTTGAAGAGGAGTAGGCCGATTTTATGGTGGTGGGATAATGATGGAGTAAGGATGAGGTATGAGGCAAAAAGGTAGTATAAAATTGAGATAAAAAGGTGAGGATAATGCTGGAAATTTGGAGCTTTTAGAGGGGTACACATTTATTTTGAGGAAGGAATGTTCTGATTCTAAAAAAGGAGTCTTGGGAATGAGGTCACGACCTCATTAAATAACAAAAATTAGGGTTAATGGGGTTTGTCGATCATCATAGGTCCTAGTTGACTATCGTTATACCCATGTCTTGATGGTAAAGTAAAGTAAAACTATGCCTATAGGAAAAGGGTCTAGGGTGCCTATAGGCAGTACAAAAAGGTCTTTTTCAGAAAAATGAGTATAAAATGCAAATCATAAGCCCGAATCGTGCACGGTCGAATTGTTGGAAAGGAAATTTAGAATTAGGGGTGGGAATTCAGGTTAGTCGTGTCATTTTCGAGTCGCGTTGATTTTTATTTTAGTATAAGTTTTGGGTACTCCTAAATCTATACAAGCAAATTGGGTCATATTCGAGTCATTTCGGGTTATTACCGTAAACGGGTTATCGGGTTAAAAATTTTCAGCTCTATTCAGAATCCTATCAGAATCTATGTTGCCACTCTCAGGTTTGAGAGTTTACCACAAGTCAAGCGGGGCTTGAAAGCACTCAATAGCCTCTAGACATGATCTCTCAGAATAAAAAGGCAAGTATGCGTGAACTGTAAGGTTGGTTCGTGCACGAGATAGACCATTGGAAAGGGTATTCAGAGCCCTATGAAGGTAAAATGACCTTCACTCGGGTTGGAGAGTTGACTGAAGTCAAAGGGTGATCGGGAGCCCCCGATGGCCTTTTGATCAGGGTTTGGAGTAAAAGGTGAGTATGCGTGAATTATAAGGCCAATTAGATCACGATATGGACCCTTAGAAAGGGGATTCATATCCTAATGAAGGTGAAATGAGCTTTGCTCGGGTTGGAGAGTGTGCTGAGAACAAAAAAGGCTCAAGAAAATCCTGTGGTCTCCAGATTGGAGTTTAGAGTAGGACATGGGGTCTGAGGGTGTTAGGGACCTAAGGAGGTATTGGTTGGTACTAGGATGGCGTGTCTATGCATCCCCTTGATGAGCAAGCTTAGAATAAGAGAAGGTCGTCGAAAGATAGATAACTCATCAAATTTAAGGTTTGGAGGGTAAAGGCATAAACTAGGGATTGAAGGAATGGTTCAAGGGCTGTTCTGAGGACCTAAAGAGTGAAAACAACTAGTTTATAGTATCGAGGAACATTTTATGAGCCTGTGTCAATTTTGCGGATTCATCGAGTAGAAACGACCAATTCAAAGGATCGCGCCCAATTATGTGAACCTAAATGGGGGAAGTCACCAATCCGGAGGGTTGAGGTTAATTTTGTGGACCTGTAGAGTGAAAGTGACCAATTCAGAGGGTCAAGGTCGATTCTGTTAACCTAAAGATTTTGAGTGACCGATTAGAGGACTAAGACCGATTATATGTGTCTAGTGATTTGGAGTGACCAATTCATAGGGTCAAGAACAATTTTACAAATATCTGGAGTTAAGTTGACCAATTCAGAGGGGTGGGGCTGATTCTGCAGACCTATGGAGTTAAGGTGACTGATTCAAAGGGTCGAGGTTAATTTTACAAACCTAAAGTGTCGAGGCGACCAATTCAAATGCTTAAGGTTGATTTTGCGAACCTAAGGAGTTTAGATGACCGATTCAGAGGGTCAAGGTTGATTCTGCAGACCTAAGGAGTTGAGGCGGCTGATTTAGAGGGTCGAGGCTGATTCTTTGACCTAAAGAATCGAGGTGACCAATTCAGGGGGTCAAGGCCGATTCAGCAAACCCAAAGAGTTGAGGTGACTGATTCAGGGGGTCAAGGGCAATTCTATGAACCTAAGGAGTTGAGTCGACTGATTTAGAGGGTCATGGATGATTATGTGAACCTAAGGAGTTGAGGTGACCAATTCAGATGGTCGAGGCAAATTTTGTGATCCTAAAGGGCCAAAAACGACCGATTCAGAGGATCGAGGATAATTCTGCAGACCTAAGGAGTTGAGGAGACTGATTTAGAGGGTCAAGGTCGATTATACAAACCTAAGTAGTTGAGGTTATAGATTCAGAGGGCAGAGGACAATTATGCTAATAAATAGAGTTAAATCGACCAATTCACACAGTGTAGGGTAATTGTGAAGACCTATATATTTGAGGCGATCGATTCAGAGGGTCGAGGTCAATTCCACGGACCTAAGGAGTTTTAATGATCAAGAGGTATGACGGATTACATTCTTCCATTCTGATTCTGTTGGAGAGTATACTAGTGATGAGGGTTCTATCTTGTTTCTGATCCTTCTAGGGAGTATGCTGGTTGTGATGGATTTTCAATCATACTTTAGTTTTAAAGTTTTTGTGCATATGATCCTCTGAGGATTTTCACGCAGATCTATCATTGTGATCGTGGGAGCTTGGCATTGGCGATATTTTATGCTTGACTTTAATGTCTTTTCTTTGTACCTAGAAATAGATTCAAAAGGCAAAAATTAATGAATTTTTATTCAAAAGTCTTAATCTACATGCACTTTAATTTTCCACTGAGCTTCATTTGAGAAAAAGTAGGAAAATGTGTTTTTTAGATTTTTTTTTAATGTGTTTTTGGCGTATTTGAATAGAGGAAGGCCTTGGAGGCTTGGTTCCAAAGAGATTCCCTTTGAAGAAACGTATATTGAAATGAAAAAGGTTATAAAAGAAAAATATAGGTTTCCCAAAATAGGGTGAGATCGATATATCCCCGGCCTGCTTGTTGCCTTATTAGTGCATGAGAAGAGTATTATCCTCCCGTCGGTGATGAATTTAGTGTGTCAAAGATACTATAATGATCATGGCTTCGATTGACTACCAATATGCTTTTAGTAATCGATGGTATAACGATGAACCCTCATGTTATCGTGATAGTCTTGTGGATGTGTCATTGTTGTAATCATACGGTTATCATACTGACTGAGACCCTAATGGCCTAGATAACTGGAAGGAGGGTCGGGCTAATTTTTTACGGGGCAGCCTCATGATGTTGTTCATGTAGTTTTTGAAGATATTGCACCCTGCAGCTCCCTCTAAGTACCCTCTGGAGGGCATTCCCAATTTTTTTATATGGTCTTTTTTTAGCTTTGGCCCATCTGTGGAGAATTAAGTGAATTGGCTTGATGAGTATGGGTCCAAGAATCTTCGTTAGTCAGTGCTATGATGGGGTAACCGGAATCTTGTTCTATAACTAGGCGACTATCGGTATGCTTGCTTGGTAGGTCTTTATCAAACTTCCTTCTATTTTCCTTGGAGACTTCTGCGCCAAGTAGGATGGTAGAAGATTGTTCCTCCTCATGTAACCAACTTCTTTCCCATTGATGATCAAATTAAATCTTTGAGGATGATCCTGGTACCTTTGTGGTAGCATCATCGACCGTCTACATGTTCATCCTAGTCCGTTGGGGAGGTTGGATTGGTACCTGGGGACTATTTAAAATAGTAATGGAAGAAATTGGTTATGAATGTCTGCACTAAAGAGACGGTCCAGATGTGTCTTGTGATGTTTGATGCTCTAGAGGAGGTCGTTGTATTTTCATCCAAACTGATAAGGTCATATCATCGCCTGCAGCTGACACGGATGTTATTCCTCTTATTGGGATTCATGGTGTCCTCCAAAGACTATAAATGATGATGAGGGGAGTCCATCAGGCAGTTGAAGCAGTTCTTTTAGGGAACACGACGCGAGAGTTTTTGTAATACATTGATTTGTGTGTAGGTTTAGGGAGTTTGTGAGGTATTTATAAGGTGCTTTGTTATTTCTCATTCTTATCATTGATGTTTTATGTAGCTTTCATATTTCATTTTTTATAAAGATGATGATGATATCGACGTATATTATTGTGCTTTTGATGAATTTCTTTTTGTTTGAACTATCTATATCAATCGCTAAGACATAGATAATCCTTTTATTCATTTAAATGATGAGAGATACTAATGTTTTCGGTGGAAGAAAAGAATATCATTTTGTGAAAGAGAAAGGATCGTAACTAAGATATTTTTATGGGCTGCCTACGTACCACTCCAGGATTTTGAAATTCACATTTTTTTCCCTTTTGGAAAGGTGAGTTTTTAGAGGATCGGGTCCTACGTAGTTTTGAGTAGAGGGGGAATTTTGTTTTAGAATACAAGGTATATGAGAAAATTTATTGTGTGGCGAGAGTTGGGACTGGGGGTAAAATTTCTTAAGACAGTCCAAATTGACTGGACATGCCATATCCTCTCTATCGAGGTTTGTGAGCATAAAGAGGCCTCCTGACAAAATTTTCTTTACAATGTAGGGCCCGCTCCAGTTAGGCTTGAGTTTCCCTCTTGGATCCCAGATGGGTTCTATGATTTATTTGAGGGTGAGATCTTCTTCTTGTATACCATGGTCCTTGACCTTTTTGTTGAATGATTGTGCAATGCGGCGATGGTACCCCTGTATATGATATAGGGCCTTTAGTCTTCTTTCATCCAAAAGTAATAGTTCTTTATAATAGATTTGTTATCAGTCTTCTTCGATAGCTTGACTTTCAATCATAATTTGTAGGGAAGGTATTCTAAGTTCGAAAGGTAAGATGCCTCCATTCAATAAACTAGGGAGAACTGAGTAGCCCTTGTGGGCATTCTGATGGAGGTATGGTGGCCTTAGAGGGTCATGGGATCCGACATGCCCAATCTCTACAACTTTCGGTTATTTTGCTAATGATGGTGTTGAGGCTTTTGTTGGAGGCTTTGACAACCCCATTAGTTTGCGGTCGGTAGGAAGATAACTTATGCCTTTAGATTCTGTACTCGTCAACTACTTCCATGACCTTAGTGGCAAAACAGATCCCATTGTTTGATACCAGCTGACGAGAAACTCCGTAGTGGTAGTTGATGTTTTTCTGATGAACTTGGCTAACTTTTTTGCATTCAATACTATTATGACTCGGCTTCAACCCATTTCGTGAAGTAGTCAATGGCGATCAGTATGAATTCATAATTATTTGATGCTTTGGTTGTAATTTTCCCAATAATGTCAATGCCCCAAGTGGAGAAGGTCTAGGGAGAGGTCATGTTATACAACTCTCGGAAGGCAAGTGTCAAAGATTGGCAAACTGTTGTCGTTTGAGTCATCTTTTGACGTAAGCATTGCAATCTTAAACTATAGTGGTCCGGTAATATCCATGACGAATGATTTTATTAGTAAGCATATGACCATTTATATGAGGTCCACATTCCCCACTGTGGATTTTATGCATCAAGTTTTTGTACTCGACCCTTGTTATGCAATGCAAGTGGGTTCTATCAAAATTTATTTTGAAGAGTAAGGTACTGAGAATCCAAACTACAAAGGGTCACATGGCATTTCTTGTCAGCGTCCTAAGGATATATAATATGCTTGAAGAGGCACCAACTGTTATAATACCACAATCATGTTATGCCCGAATCTTCTTCTGTAACAAGCTCAATGTGGTAGCAATGAAAAGATGCTACCTGTTTATGGACTAGGAAGAGGGCAATTATTATCCCCGTGGGAATGTCAACCATGGAAGCTAAGGTTGCTAATGCGTCAACTAGGCTATTACTCGAATGAGGAAGGTAGTGGAAGGTGACATATTCAAATTAGGAGGTGAGCTCTTCGAGTTGAGCATTTAAGGGTAGGAGATTTTTGTCTTTGACTTTCCATTTTGTAAGAATTTGTCCCACAATGAGACAGAAATCTCCATAAACATCTGCAATATCCTAAAAAGCTTTAGTCAATGCCCAAATAAAACATAAAACCAAGACCACGAAGTTTTTTTTATGCATCATAATGGTCTATTGAAGTGCCCTCTGCGATAGAGGTTCTCCTCTAATAGGTAGAACCTTGGGCTCCTTCTCCTGATTCATATGGCATTTCTTTTTCTATTAGAACAACTCCATTTCTGAAAAAATCAATATAAGGTTGCCTCTAGTCCGTTTGAGTTTCCAAGAAGTTAAACTCGGTTGGTTGAGATAAATTTTGACACTTAGCACATTTTATTTGCATTGTTCTTGTATCTTGAATCTTGTTTCATTGTTGGCCAGACATATCCCTTTATTTGAATTCTTTTGTAGAGGGGAATCTTTGTTTTCGCAATGCACATCATGAGATTTCTTTAACCATTTTCTTGCTTCTTCTGGACCTATACAGCTAGACAACATGCACCCAGGATTTTTATAGTACAAATTCCATTAAAAAGGGAAATATTTTGCTAACTTAGTGAGCTTCTGCGTGTCATCTGTCTTATCCAACTGCTTCCTTATCTCTCCTCTATAATCCAAGTCATCATCATTAAGGAAGATTTGGAGCACAGACGAGG
Source organism: Sambucus nigra (assembly GCA_949130495.1). Taxonomy (NCBI): domain Eukaryota; kingdom Viridiplantae; phylum Streptophyta; class Magnoliopsida; order Dipsacales; family Adoxaceae; genus Sambucus; species Sambucus nigra. The sequence goes on from OX422223.1 coordinate 9,778,588, forward strand.
GAAGTTTTCTTCAATGGATCACCACAGTTTATATTCACCATCCATAACCACCTTTAATACAATTGTGGCATAGGAATCAACAGGACGGTTCATCGTTCTTGGGTGCCTTTCCATCTTAACTTCATAAACATTGATCCAAAAATCTTTATATAATCGTTCTATAAGCTGCTAAGATGAGGTGTTTCAAAGCATATTCCCCATTCACCGATTTTACTACTAAGTTAGAATCACCTTTCATGCAGAGGGAATGGATGCCTCTTTGCAGGGATTCGAGCAACCCTAGAATCAGTGTTTCATACTCTGCCTAGTTTAAATTCTGTTAAGATCTCTAAACTCTACACAAATGCGAATTTATGTTTTATCTTTCTTCCCCATGGAATAATGCTAGAAAGCCAAATAAGATGTTGAATTGGCTTGATAAATACATCTTCCAATAACGGTTCTATATCACCCTTAATCTTAAGATCCAACTCAGTTTTAAATGTTTTGGTTTCCTGTTTGATCGGGATTGTTGGGGGAATAACATTCAGCTTGTGGTAACTTATATCCACATTGTACTTCTATGCGAAGACATATTTAAACTCTTGAATGAGCTTGATAAACTATAGCTTTACGCATCATTCAGGTCTTTTAAAATGAAGATTAGCCTTGGTTCATCTTCCCGACTCAGCTAGATCAATTTTCTCTAACTCTTCTACTTTATAATTTGGGTGATCTTTCATACACTCAGGATCATCTTCAATATCATCCATAAATTCCCAATTGTTAGAATTATTAATGACAAGACATTGTCCTTGATTATCCACCATAAATCACTCATGCTTCAGGTTAGCTTTATCAACAAACTTAGTTGCCCACTCACACCTTTTGAGGCAATAGACCACCCGTCCATTACCAAGTTATTTTTGTTTACATATCCTCTCAGGAGGTATAGGTTCCTTCCTCTTCTTGGAGTTTTCCATTTTCTTCATCGTTGATCAGATAATTCTAATTAGTGCATCATGGAATCTTTTATCCTTCTACATTGGGTTAATCCTTAGTTTTATTCTATCCTTAAGTTGTTTAGAGATAACATGACTTTTGGTAATGACCACCTTCACTTTATCAACTTGCATAACTTCCTGTGGTTCCTCCTTTTGATCTTCTCTAGGTCCCAACTTATCCTTGATCATGGTAACCCTTAGATCTTCAAGAATTATAACGATGCGTGTATCCTTGTTCAACTTTGTGTATAAGGCTTCATCCATCGAGTGAGATTCATCTATGGAAAAATTCTTACTGGTTTTACAGAGTAAAATCTCAGTCCCCTTGACATTGGCTTTGTCACATTGATGGTATGTCGAAGGAACCAACCCATGGTCATGCATCTAAATTCTTCCAATTGAAATATGGTAAGAGGTGGATGACTTAATCACATAAACTTTGATGTGTGAAGTGAGATTGCCCGTCACTACTTTAACGTTCATATAAATTATGTAGTTGGAAGTTTGGTTACCATAGTCTGATATCGAAATAGGTATTGCTATCAACCTAGACTTTAAAATATTAGTTTCATATAAAGAGTTAATTGGCATTATATTGACTAAAGCACCTCCATCCATTAATGCTCTGGAGAATCTAGTTTCATTTATACTTCCCATCACATATAATGTTTTATTATGATGGAGTCTCATTTGTGTATCTTCGTCTGAGAAAGTTATATCAGACACAAACTTAAGCATTAACCTATCCATGGTCCCTTTCCATATAAGCGAAGGAGTAGTATTTTTCTTTGATATGTCCAAAATAATCTTATTAGCCTCTACCCAGTTCTCCTAGGGAATACCACCCTGATCAAAGAAACATGCAAACTTTGGTGACTTTTCATAACATGATATTCTATTCTAGGATTTACTTCATAATCTTTTTTTTGGTAAAACTGCTCGCAATCTTTGATAATTGGTTCAGCATAGGAAATGATCACATTGGACATTCCTAGTATACAACTTTCATACATTCTTTGGAGATCCTCTTCTTCTCTTTTCTCCTTTTTGGTTTTACCTTCCTCCTCCTCATCAAAATCACCCACTATGTGTGCCCCATATGCTGGCAAAGTATTGTTGTTGATGTTGCCTTGAGGAATCTATAGGTTCTTAGCCAACATGAGCTTCTGAAGGATTATCCTTAAGGTGATGCAGGAGACCGTGGGATAAAAAACACGATAATGATAAAGGGATTGATAGCCACAGGTGCTTCAAGGTTGGTGTGATGATAGGAGCAAGATTAATCACGAAGGGACCAATAAGTCTTGCTAGTGGAATGGGCACTCCTGTCAAAGGAACGACATGTAGTTCCGCTGGATAATAAGGGAACTTGGATCCATCATGGAACTAAACATCACCATTTCTTATTGAGTTTATAGAAATTCCATGAATTTGTCCATAAGATTAGTCATTTGGTTGGGGGCCATCACAGTGCTCGTGGAAGCTTGTCTTGCTTGAGCATTCCACATGAAATTAGTTATTAGAGGAACCTCGGTAGTAGTTGTGAAAGAAATCTACTCTTCTCCATGTTAAATATCAACAAAGGAAAGTGTACGATTCATATTCTCGTTCACCATTTCAAAGAGAATACCTCCCCAGCAAAGTCACCATATGTAAGAGAATAGTTCTCTTTGCAAGGGTGTTCATAGATAAACTGAGACATAACACGTATTAATAGTGATAATACTATAGTAAATGAACTCTTGATGATAATGGATAAGCTCAACCATATATCTCAAATGATAAGTAATAAATATAATTTTTTGGATGACAAATGAACCACTATTGGAAGTTAGTTAGAGGGAAAGAGAAGCAAGCACTCTAAATACACCCAAGTATACATATAATGTTGGGAACATAGGGCGCAATTTTAAATTTTTAAAAATGAATATCCTTATACGTACGGAATAAAGATGGTTCAACACAACACACACAAATGACAAATTTTAAAACTAAACCAAATTTTAATTTTCACATAATTAAAATTATACTTAAAATCCAATTTTATCTTTTCACCCTAAGCATGCGTTCTAGGAGATTTTGCAAAAGATAAAATAAATTCACAATCCCACAACACGTCGATGTACAAGGAAAAACCCAAATCGGGAAAAAACTTCGGACGACCCTGGCCTAACAAATTCACTAGGTATGGTATGAATTTTACAAAGACTCGAAAAAAGACTTACACAACCGACTCGACTCCCTTCAAGCCTTGACGCGCTCCTTCGATCTTCAACCTCCGCTTAGTGAATAATCCCGGAGTCCAACGAAACCTTGGAGTCCACCAATTGAGACCAAACAACCATCAACCACACATGGTGCCTTTCACCATGTGAGAATACCACAGCAAAACAAAAGGTTCTTCTTCTTTACGGGATGTAGAAGTAAACCCAAACAACTCTTCAAACGGTAGAGTAGAACTCGGTGCCAAACAAACTCCAAGAAAATAATATAAATGTAGGAGCTTGGATAGAAACTAAACTATGTGTGTAAACTCATGTGTTTTTAGAAATATATCTTTGAAATTCAACACATAAAAACATGGAACTTTGGTTGATGTATGTTCTCTCAAATGTACTCTCAACGAAGGTACCAAAGTCTATGGAAAAATCTGTCTCGGGTAAGTTTTAAACTGCCAAAAATAAGTGGGACAAAGGAGTGGAAAAATTGGATCAAACTACCAAAACTGTTCTCGCCCAGAAATCTCGTTCGAATGACTTTTTCGTTCGAACGACCCATCTAACGATAGTCCCGTGTAAAATTTGTAAAGTCGTTAGTAAACTCGTCAAAATTCTCGTTCAAATGACAATTCGAACAATATTCCAGTGGCCAAACAGGGAACTCGTTGGCAAAACCTCGTTCGAACAAAATTCTTGTTCGAACGACATTCTCGTTGGAATGACAATTTCGAATGAAATCCCAAATTGAATATTTCATTTTAAGCCCAAAAATATTTCTGAAAATTATTTTAACAATAAAAATTACACCCTTTAAACTTATTCCAAGTCTCCTACATATATACAGAGTTTGCATTCATACCTTTTGGAGACTTGAATTATGATGTTGATGACGTGAAACGAGGCACTTGAAACTCGACAATGATATTTACTTGGAAAGCAGGCCGCTACGTCTTCAACTTTACACTTTTCATAGGCTTGAAAGATACTCAATAATACCATCCTATAACTCAAGTGTTTTTGTCCGGAATTGAGCCAACACTACATTTAGACTCAATTAGAAATTTGTGTCCTTATATATAAACACCAAAGTACGAAGGAATAAAGTTTTAAGCTTGATAAATGATTATGTTCTTGGGAAGAACTGTACAAAGCATAATTAATGGAGGGATGAAAGTTATGGTTTATGATTAATATCTCTCTCAAAAAGGTCTGTTGGTTCAAAAGTCTCCTCTTTCTATCAAAGGATCAATGTGTTGGGGTTCTATACTAAAATTCATGGTTCACTAGTGAATTTTAGTATGTCTATTTATTGACAATCTTCACAAGTGATATTTTCATCATATTATCTTATATATTTATGCATATGTATCTTTTATTCTACACAGTAGATGATTTGGTTTGTAGAGTTTGGCTTACACACGGAAGATCAGATCATCGATTCTTGTAGAATATAAGTCTGGTTCACAATCTTAGATGGATATGGACACACCATCAGTAGGATTGTAGCACACTATTTTAGTAGGTCTATCTTGATTATGAAAAATGGTATAGTTTCGGCTTATTGTGCTAGTATCATTTGTGTGTATTGAACGGTACTAATTAGAGATAATTGTCTTTATACTATCTATATAAGATAATGCACATCTCATGGTTGTTATGACTGCTTAAGATCTTAATCCAAATAAAATTGATGGACACATGTATCAATTGTTCATTACTTTGACCTATTGGGTGAGATTCATTTATGGATCAATAAGCTTGGTAGATAGGGTAATGTTGATTAGTATACGGTGAAAGTTAATTATGAATGGAATCCATGTCTCTGTATAGAGATTGATGATACCCTCTTGATGTAGCTTATAAATTTTGATTATGTCGAACCCGGACGATGGATTTAATTATTCGATATATCAAATAAGTTAAGTGAACGGTCTCAAGAAATTTATAAGATGTCGATTAAATACAATTGTCACTAATTTAATTTAATCAACGGGTACCTGTAATCTTAATGTGGAGATATTATTAAGCATTTAATAACAAGGATCTCGAAATTATAATTTTGAGATAGTAGACTAGAGTGTAATTATTATTCTTTAGTGGAATGGATAATAATTTATAGAATTATGGAATTAATTACAGAGTTTAATTAGGATTCCTAAATCTGTAGGAAGCTAGTCTTCTACTTCTCCTGGGGTCCCCTGCTAGCCTATATAAGCAACCCCTTATCTCCTAATAATTGTAGGATCAATATAAATCATAAAATACATTAAAAAAAATGAGTGTTAGGGTAGTGATCATTGGTGCGCACACACCAATGACATGTATTGTCTTAAAGGAATAGCATGGAAGATCTCGAGGTCTCTTTTAAAGCTCTCATATTGTAAAATCTATTGCGGGTAATTGGAGAGTCCAAAAATTTCAAATGTAGAACCACGGGCTCCTCACATATAGAGGAAGAGACAGAAGAAATTTCATATCATTTAGAGATCCTTTAATTCGCCTGCTTCATGCATTTTTACAAAATTTCATTTGCCCAAACCGATGTGCGACACGTCATGGTATCTACTTGTTAGAGATATAACTTGAGAATCGTTAATCGAATGGGGCTGAAATGTTTCTACAGGTTCCATAGGTCAAAAGACATAAAAAATAGCGAAATATCTTATTTTCATGTTGTTATGATTTTTGGAAAATATCATGTCGATTTTGTTGCTGCAACACCGTTAAATTTACGACACAGATCGGTGTGACACAAAAGAGATCAAATCTCTACAGTTCAATACAAAAGGAACCGCAAAGCTATGAGATCTTGAATCTATTATGTAAATACACCATGTGTAATTTTTTTGTCCTTCGATCCATACGCGTTTTCAATAGACCCTTGGACTTCTGTTCCAACACAATGGGGTATATATAGGCTCAGCCCATGCATGTGGAACCTCATACACCATCTCTTATACTATATAAGAGGATACAAACTCCTCAAATTGTGGGAGAAATTTGAGGAGGTTGGGCCATACTTTCCAGTACCGTCGAAAGTAAGCGAAAAACGTTTTATGTTTACTTTTTCACTTTTTCAACAATCACACTCAGACTCATTATGGAAATATGCTACTTTCAGAGCAAAAAAAATTTAATTGATTAAGGTCATAGCTACTAATTCAAGGTTGCTCGAGTAATTCTTCATACATCAAAGTTAGGTGTTTTACCTAGTGTATCTAAAATGGTTAAGGCATGCCTTAATGGTGACTTGCTCTCTTTCGTAGTAATTAGTTCCCTCACGATTTCCCAAGTTAGGTTGCCCGATAGAGCATAAAATCTTTTCCAGTCTTTCCAGACCTATTCCATTGCTGGTGTCGAGTAAGTTCATCAATATTACAACATAACTCATAATTACATAAAAATATACAAAGTACATGATAGATCAATGAGCTTCTTCTAGAAGTATTTCTTAATCTTCGATTAATCTAAACTTTCTCTTGATCTTTAATTAGTCCCTCAATGAGGAGGTTTATCTCTGAGTAAGGAGGTTTTTCGATAAGTCCCTCCTATAAATAGTATATGCATTAACCATGTTTTATTTTAAAAAAAAGTCCTTTGCTTTGTTTAAAAACCATGAACCCTTATTTTTCTTTATTTATCATTTTATTACAAAAATGTTCCCTTAGTCTAATAATCCACATGATTAGTATGCAAGAAATTATATTCCCTTATTCTGCCTTTGCATTAATCCAATTTCCTTTAAAATTTATCAAATCACATTTAACCGCCATGACACAACATTATTTAAAAGTATCATTAGACACGCACCTAGTGTATAAATAGGTTCATTCAAACTTATACACTAACTCAGGTTTATAACTGTTATAGATTATTTGAGCAGCTGATTATGGTCTTTACTACTTAATTCCCTTTACCCTTAACTTACTAACACACTGTCGTGTCAACTCATTATAGTCCTCAATTTGTATGTTACGGGTTTATTAATTAACTAAATTTCACACCACACTATAGTCACATCATATACCATATAAACCAGGAATGACTCGTCCGTATACACTTACTAACCGTGAATTTTCCCAAAATTTATGAATTTTATATCTTGTCATTTATTTCCTTATTATCATGGAGTTAACTGCGATGAGTGTTGAAATTGTAAGAGAACTCGTACCTAATAGGTGCTCGTATAAGGATATTAGATAGGTTAAAGGAGATGAGTGTCAAAGTGTGAGACAAGGATATAAAGTAGTTCAGAGCTCAGTTAATGATCGTACATCTAATGTAAAAGGGTGTTATATGTTTACTGGATTATAAAATAGTTAATACAACCTATAAGACCTCTTGGGCTTTGGACAAGAGAGTTTTAGGCCCTTACGGTCTTTATTAACAATATAAATGACCTTGGAAAGTAATTGATGAACTTCTCTAAGGGTTCCCAAGTATTACTTTAGGTCTTAACATGGGATGAAATATATAAGAAAGCTAGATGTGATCCAAATTATCACCATATGCTTATAATAATTGGTTTAAAATATATAGAGAAACGAGTAAACACTTGTATAAGATAAAAATCTTTTTTCTCTAGAAAATAGTGATTTAAAAATGTCTTCAACCTTCCTTCAGGTTCCCTTATATAGACAAACTCTGGGATAGAGAATGAGTGGACTATAATAACATGGCTACGGTGTCTTTGAGGTCTAACGAAATCAGCAAGGAGGTGGAGTATAGGCAAAAAAAATTACAGATGGTGTGAGGTAATTACTGAATGCATTTAATGCGGATGGGAATCATCAATGCAAATGGAGATTAGTGGTGGAAGTAAGTAGAACATTGTTGTATTTTTCACTTACTAGCCAATCAAGCCATAGGGGTTTCGCCACAGGCCTAAGAGGTCTAGAACCTCCTAAGGTTGGTGTTATGATGTCTCATAAACATGTTGCAATGATAAACCTCTGGGTTGATGGATTTATGAGTTATCGTGGCCATTTCTCTTCAGATTGAGGTATGTTATGTATATCAGACTTAATACAATGCAATTGTCTAGGTCTCTAAGCTTGATTACCAAGGCCTGCTGGAATGACTAACCAATATTAAATTAAGAGAATCCATTTGAGGTATGTGGTACCTATGTCATCAATTATTAAAGCCGGTAGAGGTCTTGGGGCTTGATAGTGTCTTGGTTGAGGTCAGTAGTTAACCTTGTGACCTTCGTCCTAGCATAGGGGAAGTTGGGGAATCCATAACTCTTAGAATATAAAGGGTGAGATACGATATCATCAGTAGCTCCTTCTTACTCCATGTAAGGATTTTAAGGAGCAGCACTTATTTTTCACATAAGTTGGGGTAAGAGCGCAGCTAACCACTTATAATCTCAACATAATTAGATTACATTGGGAAGGAGCTGACAAATGTATGAGAGCATTGATGGGGCGTACTTTGGGGGCTAAAAGGATTGAAGTTTCAGAACTTTGGTCCTTTAAAGGATCCCTTTGTTCTAGCTTGAATACTTCACTATTTACTCCCGCTATTTTAACTTTCTAAAATTGTTTATCAAGAAACCTCCTCATTTACCTCAATCTTTCGATAATGTCTGTTGAAAACATTTCCCCTTCCAAGGTCTTAGACCCAAAATGTCTGTCGATAATAAGCCCTCATGTCTCCCTTCCTTCGATAGAGGAGAAAGGAATTGAGGCCTCTGGACACCTTCTTACATGGACAATTTTTTCTAGTTCTTGGGTAATTACTTACTTTAGGGACAACTACCTGAACTTATTGGGTGGGTCCCATTCGACTTCTCAAATTATTGATCAAAACTTAGTAGATATTCAAAAAATTACCAGAATCTATCAACTCTTGGAGGTATTTAATGGCCAAGCTCTTCTCTTTCAGTTAATAAAGTGGGGGATGTGACTCCAACCCAATTCCTTAAGTTATACTAGGTTCAGGAGCATAACAAGACAAAGGATAAGGGGTTAAATTACTTTTCCCCAGGGCGATTGTGGTTTTCACGAAGGATATACACAATGCCCTTAAAAACTGGAAGGAGAGAATCTTCTTCATTGGTGGATCTTGTGCCACCCTAAACCCTTCCGAGTCGATTGGTTGCCTTACCCTTTGGTACACTCCTCTAACCCTAGTTAAGTCAAACTTTATTTTTTCTTTCCTATTTGAGTTTTGTTGACTAAAATTTTCCATAAGTTTTAATGATCCTTTTTTCGTTTTACAGGAGGAGGGGGATAAGATAGTTGAGGCTCTAAAGTTTGCATTCATCCCTTTTGAGACCTTCATCATTAATAAGCACCTTTTTAATAGTGGGTCAATGCCTAAGCCCAAGTCTTTGACATTCAGGGGTGTTCTTACGGCTCCCAAGATCATAGTTGAAGAAGTATTAGGGTCTGAGCGCTTCATCATGGTGACACGAAAGAAGAAATATGTTGTTGAGGTCTCTTCTAAGTCCCTAAGGCCTCTGAGGTTAAGGATGACCATCTCCTGGATAAGGCTAAACTCCCTGTCAAGATTGAAGATTTTCTCCTCTCAGCCATGACTAAGGTCTCTGAGGTTGGACTCTGACTATTATCCCATTAAGTAACTTGACTTTCTTCTAAATTCATTCTATTACTATCCTTATTATTATCTCTTTGGAAACGAACTTTAGTTTTATTGTTGATCCGGTAAATGGACAGGAGGAATGGAGGATAGAGAGGCAGTTTGCCAAGGAAGCCCCTCTTAGGGACGCAAACAGTAAGAAGAAGAGTTACAAAACCACCAAACATTTGAATTTCAGTATATTGGTTTACCTGCCAATCCCTAGTGTCAAGTTGGTGGAGGAATCAAGCCTAAGATTTGGCTCAGGTGAGGTCTCATTATTAGAGTTCGTAATTAAAAACCTTACCTTATTGTATGAATTATCGTGTCCATGTGGAACCTATGGGAAAAACCATGGTCGTTCTTTTATTATGGGGGACTTTTAACCCCCGGTATCAAAAATTGATGAAGTTAAAGAGAAGGTGGTGCCCCCTCGGAAGGATGGGGTTCTAAAAATTACAACTGAGGTACCTAATCAGTCGAGGGTCCAGTTGCTGCTGATGGGTAAGATTTATTATCCCATAGAGTGGAGAGGTACCCAAGGCCGCCGTATGCAAAGGTGATGAACTCATATGCTTTATATATTGACTCTCTTTATTTAATAGCCAAAATAAATCATTCAAATCTGGTGGCCACATTGAGCGACAGGGGTACCTCTGCCAATGCCCCAAGAGTTGCACATCTCATGGGAAGGTATTTTTGCATTTTTCCTCTGACGTTCCCTTAGCATTTTTCTCATTGTATTTTGTTCTCATACTTTTCCTTTCTCTATGTAGGCCCAAAATCTAACGGAGGCCCACTTGGCGAATGCTATTAATGACAGTAGAGGGTGGAATAAAGCTGTGGAGATAGCAGACAGTTGGTACCTTACACGACTATATTTGGATTAAATGATCAATAACCAGTGGTTGGAGGTGGAGGCTTTCATGAGAGAGATAGAGATAGAGAGAGAGAGAGAGAGAGAGAGAGAGAGAGAGAGAGAGAGAGAGAGAGAATGCTTCTCTATTATATACGGTAAGGGACTCCTTAGACAAGGTTGAGTAGGTTCATGCATTATCTCATATCGAGCATAAAGTGAAAATGGAGGTTCTTCAAGGTCGAACTCTCGAACTCCAAAGTGCTCAAGAGAAGCTTCTTCGGGATGACAATGAGGTGGAGATTATGAAACAAATAATCAAATACCTCAACGATGTGAAGGACCAATTGACCTCCAAAGGTCAAGATTTGTGTAAGGACACTGCTGAGGTCCAGTGAAGCATTCTGAGCTACAAGGGAAGATCCATGCCTTAGTCAAGAGCAATATGGATGATTACCTTCGGTTTGATCCATACAAGAAATTTACTTTCCATAACTATAGTTTTGGGTTTGAGGCTTGCAAGGCTAAGGTTCAAAAACTTTTTCATGTCATGGATGTCTCTAGTCTATTTATTAAAGCCCCTAGTCTGGTGAAGAGATCTTAGATTATGAAAGAAGTAGTGATGATGATTACGCTGAAGCCTCTGCTCCTTTAGTCTAAGAATAAGCCAAGAAATAAGCCTCTGCCTTCGCATATCAAATAAATCCCCCCCACCCCAAAAAAAAAAGTGAAGCTCATGTTGACCCTATCAATCCCAAGTCTTTATAAGGATTTTATGTAATTTTTTTGTTTTTGTTTTGACTTGTTTGTAGGATGTGGCCCAATGATTGTAACATTTAACTTTTATCATCAAAAAAGGAGCAATTCTATAACTTTTGACTTCATGGTTCTTTACTTTGCTTCATACTTTACTTTTTCTTTGTTAAGAAAATTTTTGCAGTCTTCGTCTATGTGAAGTCTTCGAATAGGTAGTATGACCTTTAGCCCCCCAATATTTATTAATAAAGCAAAATAATCTTGAGTAGCAAATTTGTTGAAGTAGACCCGAGGACATATTCCATGTGATCACACATCTTGTTTAAGTATAATTTAGAGTTCTAAGATGGGTCATAACCTTAAACCATATTTTGTCTATACTTGTGCGATTTTAGGACTGAAAGCCCAAAATTTTAAACAAACAATTAGCCCCCTAATTTTTTTGGGCACGAAGGCCTAAAGATAAATCTATCAAGGTACCTATGATCTTAGATTTAAAATTCAGACTTAGGATCTATTTCAATAAGGGTCTTAAGACCTCCCAAATGTATTTTACTACAAACAAAAGCCTTAGAATAGGAAACATAATTTTGTTAAGGGTCGGAGACCTTAGAACTTAGGGATCTATTATATTTGCAACTCCTGCATTGGTTCATATGACCTCTCGATTTTGAAAACTAACAAATCATAAAGTTCTCAATTGGGTTGTAAGACCTTCGGACTTAGGGATTTGAGATTTTAAAATCCCACGAAGGGTCCTAATACCTATGGACTTAAATGTTTTGAACCCTAAAGTCCCAAAAAGGGTTTAGATACATGTGGACTTAAAAGTTCTAAATTCTAAAGTCCCACAATGCGTCAGAAGACCTCTGTACTTAAAAGTTTTAAATTCTAAAGTCCCATAAAGGGTGCGGAGACCTTTGTACTTGGAGATTTTGAATTATGAAGTCCCACAAAGGGTGTGAAGACCTTTGGACTTATAGAGTTTGAGATCCATAAAGGTTCCTAAGACCTCTTAACCTTTACTTATTAAGATAAAAGTCGTGTGGCAAAATCTATAGGTTTCACAATGGGCCTTATGGCCTCTGAACCTCTGCTCATAGTTTTTAGACTTTGAATTTTTTATTAAACAAGAATTTTGGACAATTTTTTTCATGGAAACACTTAGCCCCCAAAATAATTTCAAAAATGAAAGTTTTTTTCTTATGTTTTGAGCCTTTTCAAAGATGGATTTGAAGGATGTCTTGCTGACATTTCTAGATTTTTGCATAACTCTGTATTTTTTTTAATGTGCAAAAAAAGTGAATTAGTTGTTATATGTCCTTTTACCTTAGCCAATTTAGGATGGAATTAAGAATGAAAATATTAGTAATTCTTTCATTTTTTTCGATCTTCAGACCTTTGAATGACCTTTTTGGGTCATTTGAACATTTGATTGTAGTCTTTTTGGGGCCGTTTAGACCTTTAACTACACTCCAAGCCAATGTTGTAGTCCTTAGAACTTGATATTTGAGTCTTTCGACAATAACTTAAACCCATAGACAAGGCTAAAGTCCCTGCAACTCCATATTTTGGGTCCTTGGACATTGGCTTAAGTTTAGAGCTATTACTGAACTCCTTGCAACTCAATCTGTGGGTCCTTAAACCTTAAGTTTTTAGAGCGGAGACTGAAATCCTAGTAACTCTTAAATAATAATCATTTTGAACATCGTGAGTAATAAAAAGATTATTTTCATTTCATTTGAGTAGAAAATTACATCATTGGTAGTACTTTAGAGGTTCTCTACATTCTAGGGGTGAGGAAGCTTGTATTATTCCATATCTTTAAGGTAATAACACCCTGGTATCATAATTTTGGTTACCACATATGGTACCTATCATTTGGGACCCAACTTTCCTTTATTTAAATTCTTGGTTGCAATGGTTACTTCTCTTTAAACTAATTCCCCCACTTTGAGTTCTCTATGGGGAACCGTTTTGTTAAAGTAGGAGATTATCATCTATTTGTAAGCAGTCATTCGGACCAATGTGGATTCTCTGTTTTCCTCCAATTCATCCTAGGTTTTCTTCATATCATCGCCATTAACTCCTATTTCAATTTGTGATACCCTATGTGTAGGCACTTCAACCTCTATTGACATCACTACCTCAGTGCCAAATGTTAGAGAGAACGGGGTTTCCCATTTCGAACCACGGATAATGTTTTTGCAGGCCCATAGAATGTTCAGTAGTTCTTTAGCCTATAAGCCTTTGGCCTTTTGTAAACTCTTCTTTAGCCCATGGAAGATGGTTATATGGGTCACTTATAATTGACCATTGGCTTAAGGGTGGCCTAGAAATAGGTAATGATTAGTTATGATATAGTCTAAGCGGAACTCCTTAAAGGTCAGGTTTTAAAACTATTTGTCGTTGATAGAGATGATGGCCCTATGCAACCCAAAGCTGTAAATGATGTTCTTCTGGATGAAGTTGGTCATCTTGTTCCCCGTAATGGTGGCTAAAGGTTCAGCCTCTACCCATTTGGTGAAGTAGTCAATGGCCACGACATATAATTTATTTTAGCCTTTGTTAACGGATAAAGGTCTAATTAAATCCACTCCTCATTGAGCAAAAGGGCAATGGAATGAGCATTGGAGCCATCTTTTATATTGGTTCTTTTGGTACACAGGCAAACCTCTGACACGTATTATAATGCTGAACCTTCTCTTTTACTTATTTCCCCAATATTGGACAGAATTACCCTTATCTCAATACTTTGTAAACCAATGTCTTTGGGCCTATATGGGCACTACAAACACCGTCGTGGAGGTCTCTAAAGACATAACTAGCCTCTAAAGTCATCTTTATGGTGCTGAGCGGGATCCATTTTGGAATAGTAATCCATTTTTCATGTAGTATGTGGAGGTAATAGACTTCAAATGCCTGGCATGAATCTTTTCCTTAGGAAGGACTCCATCTCTGAGGAAGGATTTAGTGGGGGCACTCCAGTCTGAGTTTTGATCGACCTCTGCAGTGTTTATATGTAGTTGAGTGATGCTTGGCTGGTCCAAGGTAATAATAAAGACTTATAGATCAATTTTATCTGATGAGGCCACCCGTACAAGCATTTACCATTACCAAGTACCCCAATATTCGGTCTTCTTTGAACTCATAGACCTCTGTGACTTAGTTAACCAAAAAATGAGAATCGTTGATGGCCTCCGCCTATTCTTCTTTTAGATGGATGGATAGGCCTAATCCTGTCATTATGACTTCACAATTTTCCTCATTATTAAAGGATTTAAATTGGAAATGGAGAGAAAGAAAGATAGTACCTCCTTATGTCCAACTTTGCTTTCTGATATTTTAGAGGAGCCATCTACGTGCAGGGATTAGGTGGGGAAGCTAGAATCCAGTTCTTAAAATAGTGCATTCTTACATTTCTTGGCTTTATCAGCCTCAGGCTCTGAGATTTTAGCCTGTTACTCTACCTCGTCTAGGTTATCGAACTCCGTAATGAAATCGTCCAAGGTCTGACCCTTGATATCATTTCGTGGTTGATACTTGATATCAAACTCCCCTAACTCTACAAATCACTTGTCAAACCTTGCTGAGGTATCAGTCTTGTGAAGGATCTGTTTGAGTGGTTGATTTGTTATTACCACAATAGTATGAGATTAGAAGTAGGGCCTCAGGAGCTTGGCCGAAATGATGAGTCAAAAGGAATTTTTCCATCCTTGAATACTTCCCCTCTACTCCTTATAGAGCTCAAATAACATAGTATACAGGGTACTGAAACCTAAATTATTCCCAGATCAAAGCTGAGTTGATTATAGTTTGAGAAGAAATAACGTATAAGTAAAGTCTTCACCAATGATGGTTCGTGATAACAGAAGTGGTGAGCCAAGGTATTTCTTAAGGTTCTATAAATCTTCTTTATCCTTAGGATTACATTTAAAGGCGTTATTTAATATTTTGGGAAGGAATAAGCATTTGCCCATGGCCTTAGAGACAGAATAATTGAGGGAAATAACTCTCATATCTAGGCTTTAAACTTTTTTAACTGTCCTTGAGGACTCCATGTCCAGTAAGGCTTGGATCTTCTCTAAATTGGCCTTTATGCCCCATTTAGTGACCATGAATTCCAAAAACTTTACCCCACCAACCCCACAAGAACATTTCTTCGGGTTAAGGAATATTTGGTTTCTTATAAGGATGACGAAGCTTTCTCTGAGGTTCATCACATGATCCAGAGCTTTCATGTTTTTTACCAACATCTCATCAACATATACCTCCATGGATTTACTAATGATGTTTTTGGAGATGGAGTTCACCACACTCTAATATGTTGCACATATATTTTTTAATCTGATGGGAATAACTTTCTAACAGTAGGTACCTTTATTGATGATGAACGAGGTATTTTTTTCATCGGTAGGGGACATTCTGATATGACTGAACCCAGAATAGGCGTCCATGAATGAGAGGAGCTCATAACCTACTATTGAATCCACCAACATGTTAATCCAAAGTAGAGGGTAGAAATATTTGGGCCATGCCTTATTAAAATTTGTGAATTCAATACACATCCTCCATTTTTTTGGCATTGGACACAAGTATCACATTAGAGAGCCATTTTGGATACTTGACCTCTATGATAAAATTAGTTTCCAAGAAATTGTTAACGTCTTATGATGTATTATTTTTCCTCTTAAGTTTGAAAAATCTCTTATTTGGGCGGATTGGCCTGTGGTTTGGGTCGACGCTGAGGTGGTCGACCATAATCTTGGGATCCATCCGATCATATTTGAATACTTCAGGAAAAGACATCTTTATTTTCTTTTAGGAGAGGAATTACCTCCTCTCTAAGGGGGAGGCTTAAGCCAGCTCCTATTTTTACTTATTTGATGGGATCTTCCTCATCAATTCACAATGTGATCAATACATCAGTCGGATCACCCCTTTGCTCTTTTTCTTTATCTTATGGATCTAATGTATCCATATTCATCATATCTATGCACAGGCTCCCCAATGGAAGTTTATACAAATCTAGAGGAGGTGGTAAGATCTCTGTTGGGGATCTAGAGCTCCCTGTGACCCTTTTGAGGTCTAAGACAATCTTAGGGAGGCTTCTGTAAGCTTTTTCTTATCATTGAAAGAGGTGTTGCAGCATTTCCTAAACTTATTATGATCCCCAAATGCCTCCCCCACTCTCGAGGAGGTTGGGAACCTCATTATCAGTCGTCGTGTAGAAATTATAACATTTAGATCGTTAAGTGAGGATCTGCCCAAGATTATGTTGTAATTTAAAGGAAGATCCACCACTATGAACCTTCTCTAGATCATGGTGTAATGATATATCGAGTCAATTATGAGGGGGAGAGTAATATATCCCAGAAAATAGGTCCTCTTGCCATTAAACCCAATCGGAGGAGTAGTAACGAGATGTATAAGCTTTGGGGCAATGATCATAAATCTTAAAGCATAAAAGAATAAGATATCCGTTGAGCTCTGGGTATTAATGAATACCCTCTTAATGTTAGCATTCCTCGTGATCATAGTGATGATGAAAGAGTCAGCACGAGGTAGACATGCCCTCCTGAGGTCTATCTCTATGATGACCATGATTGGAATTCCCTCTGGAGTTGAGTTGGAAGGGAAACAATGTTTATTTTGCCTCTTCTTGCTGGATACTTCAAAGTGGGATTTTCTTATTATGGAAGAGAGTCCGCCTTCGAAACAACCATCAAAGATGTTATTGACATCAGTCATAGGGGCCTCATATTTGCTTTTATTGTTGTTTTTATTTCTCTTTGGCCACAAATTCCTTAAGGTATCCCTTTTTAATCACCTTTGAATGGCTTCCTTAAACCCGTAGCAATCGTTGGTGTTGTTATTATGGTCCATATGAAATATGTAGTATTGGGATTTATCCCTCCGATCATCAGTAGTCTTCATGGACTTGGGAGGAGGTGCGATATACTACATATCTGCTCCTTTAAATACTTTGTCTATAGTGACAATGAGAGGGGTGAATGTTTGGCCTCTAGGGGGCATTTTTCTTACCCCAATTCTTCCTTTTCTTGTCTCACTAATCTCAAGATATTACTAAATGAGAGATAATATGTCTTTCCTAAGGGGAGTGGCAATAGTACTGCTTGCTGAGATGGCATCGTCAACGTTCATGTACTTCTGTGCTCTTTTAAGCAGCTCGGTCATGGATCTCAATGGGTTCTTGCTAAGAGACCTTAATAAATATTCAGAGGTGAGGCCTGAGATAAAGCCTTCCACATAGATAAGGTCATTCAGTTCATCCACTTTGACGTCCTCTTAGTTGAACCTCTTGGTGTACTCCTTGAGAGTTTTTCGATTTTTATCTGAAGTGGAGAAGTGAGGTGGAAGGATTTCGTATCTTTTGAGATCTTATAAAATAGATAACAAAGGATATCCATGGCTCAGTAAAGATTATGATGGTCTCTTTCTTGATCTTGCCAAACCATTACCTTGTCATCCCCCTCAAAGTAGTAGGGAAATCTCTTCACGATACCTCGTATGTGGTATCTTACGAGTGCATAAGTGACCTGTAGGCCTCCAAATAATCAATGGAATCTTTGGTCCTATAAAATGGCTCGATGTTAGTCATCTTCCACTTTGGGGGAAGAGTGTAATTTTGAACATTGTTAGATAACGGAGATAGTTTCTTCTGGAGTGCTAACTCAATGGTATTTGGAATCTGCGTCTTATATTGATTAAGGAAATTCTCCAACCGGTCTTGTATCTTTTTTATCTCGTTATCCCATGGCTTGCTACCTTAGAATTGCCTTGATATTGATCTCCCGGGAGTGACAACCTATCTTTGACAGGAATAGGTATTATTGATTGTTGGGGATATCTAGGTACACCCGCTAGATCATTTTATCCTTCTAATTGGGGATCTTAATTCTCCCAATTCCACTATGTTCTGGTTCGATCGGTTCCTCCATTCTTGAAGATATTTCTATCGAGCTTCCAAATTTTTGAAAGATCAAGACAAAGAAACATTGGTAGGCATCTTGAAAAGAGCCAAGCTTGGATATGAAATATTTGAAACTTGTTCCCACAAACAGTGCCAAACTAGTAAGCCTACCTCAAACCCAACAAGGACACCCCTCAAGACCTTAAACATGTTAAAAAGGAGGTGTCAAAGTGTTAGACAAGGATTTAAAGCGGTTCGAACCAGGGCTAAGGATTATATATCTACTGTAAAAGTGTGTTATATTATTTATTAGATTATGACAAAGTTATTACAACCTAGAAGACTGCTTAAACTTTGACCAAAAGAGTCTGAGGTCCTTGCTGCCTTTATCAACATATAAAGGACTTGAAAAAGTAATTGATAGACTTCTCTAATGGTTACCAAGTATTTCTTTAGGACTCAACAATGGATACAACATGTAAGAAAGTTGTATGTAATACAAACTATCAATTTATGTTCACAACAGTGGGTTAAAAATATATAGAGTAATGAGCAAACAATTTTATAAGCTTAATCTCTTTGTTCTATTGAAGTATGATGATTTGAACATGTGTTCAACTTTGCTTCAGCCTCCCTTTTATATGCAAACCCTTGGAGCGAGAATGAGTGGACTGCCACAGTATGGCTATGGTGTCTCTGAGGTCTGACGGCATCGGCAAGGAGGTGGAGTATTGATCGAAGGCTTTACTCAAGGTTTACGAAAGTTGCCAGGTGCATTGAATGCGGATGGGAGTCATCAATGCAATTGGATTTAAGTGGTGGTGGTAGGTGGAACAGTTTTATGCTTTCATATACCCTCTAGTTAAGCTGCAGGGGTTCTACCAAAGGCCTGAAATAAATGGAACTTCCTAAGGTTAGTATTAATATGTCTTATAAACATTTTGCGATAATATACCTCCGAGGGCTATGTGAGATCTGGAGGTCATTTTTCTTCAGATTGAGGGTTGGTTTGTACATTTGACTTCATGGAATGCAGATGTGGAGGTCTCTGAGCTTAGTTACAGAGACTTGTTGGAATGAATGACCATCATAAATGGAGGAGGGTCCAATTGAGGCATGTGGTACCTCTGTGATCCATTCTTGAAGCCCGTGGAGATCTTGGGGCTTGACTGTAACTTGGTTGAGGTTAGAGGCCTTGAGACTTTTCCTAGCATGGGAGAAGTTGGGAAGTCCATAAACTCTTGGAATAATAAGAGTAAGATATGGTATCATCATGTTGTATCCCATTTAGGTTTATGGGTTTTTATTGTCTGCCATAAATGTCACATTTGTTGCTTCCCTGACCATTGATTTTGGATCTAAGTCGAACCCGCACCCTAGGGCTCCGACCCTTCTTAAAATTTTCTAGTGACTATTTAACTTTACATTTATTCCATTTATATGTGGTTCAATAGCTTTTATATATCGTTGTTCTTTATTTTACAATACTCCTATAAGTTTTCTTTAATCACTTTACCCGACTCGAAAGTACTACCTTGTAACCTTTGTTAACCCTAGATAGTCCTTTAATTTTACTGTTGATACCAAGACTTGGTAATTCAATGTTGTTTAAGATAAGGACTTATCATATCCATTTAGTGTTCATTTCATATTCTTATGTAATAAATTCCTTTTCCTTTACCTTTAGGGTTCAAACTCCGCATTTCAAGTCATTATCACATGTGCTAAGATCATCATTTAAACCTCATTTGCTTCATCATCCCATCTTACTAGTGTGTAACCCGCGCGATGCGCGGGCGGTTTAGAACTTCATGTACATACTATATTGTCATGAAAATCTCTTGCACAATTATACTTGCAAAATTATCCCACGTTAATTGATAAGAATACCTAATAAAATGATGTTAATATCAAATTATTTTTAATAAAATCCTTAACATTCTATTTTCCATAGTAAGTTATTGACACTTTTTTGGAGAAATAAAAAGGGGTAATTATATCTAGGTCCCATTTATTGGGTCAACAACCTTATAAGTCCTATTGACTTTTTAATAATCCCATAGGTCCTATTCAAACTTTTTAGGAAATTTTTTCACAATTTTACCCTTTTAAAACCAACCATCCGTAACTTCCTTGAGGAAGTTACATAAGTGGTTGGACTTTTTGTTTTAATCTTTAAATGATCATAACTTTTGATTCACAAATCCGTTTTTTGCAAAATTATTATTTTTGAAATCTGCTCGACGAGATCTATCAAACAAGATCCATGAAGACTATAAAATTCCAAAGAAAAAAATTTACACAAACAGTAAACTTTACTGTATGCACTAGAATATGAAATAGTTTTATATCTGTGACATTTCACAAACAGACAGTAACATTTACTGTGGTAATACTACACAGTAAATATATATATATATATATATATATATATATATATATATATATATATATATATATATATATATATATATATATATATATATCCGGTGGATCCAAACCCTCTTTTTTCAAAAATACCTTATATTTAAAGGTTCGCGCTAACGGATTCCAATCCTTACCACCATTGTTGGAGCTTCAACGACCTTCGTCAGAGCTCCGATTTGGGGTGGGTAAGGGTGGCATGTGGTGCCGCTGGCGCGGACCTTTGAAAATAAGAGACTTTTGAATAAATGGGCTTTGGATCCACCGGAGTATCATAGGGTGCCGCTGGCGCGGACCTTTGAAAATAAGATTGGATCAATGGGATTGGGATCATCTGGAGCGCCAATTTGGGGTGAATAGGGGTGGCACAGAACTTTAAAAATTTACGAGCAAATTGGATATATATATATATATATATATATATATATATATATATATATATATATATATAGTTTGTAAAAATGTCATAGATATTAAACTTTATTGTATACACCAGAAAATGAAATAGTTTTATATTTGTGACATTTTCACAAACAATAACATTTACTGTGATAATATATTTATGAAATAGTTTTATATATATAACATTTTTACAAACAGTAACATTTACCGAGTTAATATTACACAATATATATATAACATTTTCACAAACACTAACATTTACTGAGTTAATATTACACAATATAAATATAACATTTTCACAAACAGTAACATTTACAGAGTTAATATTACATAATATATATATATATATATATATATATATATATATATATACACACACACACACACACACACACGGTAGATCCAAACCACTATTTTTTTTTCAAAATTACCATATTTTTAAATGTTTACGCTAGCGACATTCAATCTCCACCACTACCCAACCCCATTGTCGGAGCTTCAACGACTTTCATCAGAGCTATGGTTTGGGTTAGTAGTAGTGGCATAGGGTGCCGCTGGTGCGAACCTCTGAAATTAAGAGAATATTAGATAAATGGATTTTGAATCCACCGGAGCTCCGATTTGGGGTGAGTATAGGTGGCATTGAGTTAGGTTTATATCTATAACATTTTCACAAGCATTAACATTTACTATATTCATATAACACAGTATATATATATATATATATATATCCAAACCTCTTTTTTCTGATATTATCTTATTTTTAACGGTCTGCGCCAGCGGCATCCAATCCCCACCACCACCCACCCCCTTTATCGGAGCTCCAACAACCTTCATCAGAGCTCTGATTTGAGGTGGCATGGGATGCCGATGTAACATTTTCACAAACAGTAACATTTATTATTTGTGAAAATATTACAGATATAAACCTAATACAATGCTATCCCTACTCACCTCAAACTGGAGCGCCGGTGTATCCAAACCCCATTTATCCAATATTCTCTTACTTCCTAAGGTCCGCGCCAGCGGCACTCCATGTAACCCCAAATCAGAACTCTGATGAAGGTTGTTGGAGCTCCGAAAATTGGGGTTGGTGGTGGTCGGGATTAGATACCGCTAGCGCGGGCCGTTAAAAATAAGATAATATCAGAAAAAAGAGGTTTGGATCCACCGTATATATATATATATATATATATATATATATATATATATATATATATATATATATATATATATATATATATATATATATATATTGTGTTATAACACGGTAAATGTTAACGTTTGTAAAAATATTATAGATATAAACATAACCCAATGTCACCCCTACTCACCCCAAATCGGAGCGCCAGTGGATCCAAACTCCATTTATCTAATATTCTCTTAATTTCAGAGGTCCGCGCCAACGGCACCCTATGCCACTACTACCCACCTAAATCATAGCTCTGATGAAAGTCGTTGAAGCTTCGACAATTGGGGTGGGTAGTGGTGGGGATTGAATGTCGCTAGAATAAACCTTTAAAAATATGGTAATTTAAAAAAAAGAGGTTTGGATCTACCGTGTGTGTGTATGTATATATATATATATATATATATATAAACTCAATAAATGTTACCGTTTGTGAAAATGTTATATATATATTGTGTAATATTAACTCAGTAAATGTTACTGTTTGTGAAAATGTTATATATATAAAAGTATTTCATAAATATATTATCACAGTAAATGTTATTGTTTGTGAAAATGTCACAAATATAAAACTATTTCATTTTTTGATGTATACAATAAAGTTTAATATCTATGAAATTTTTACAAACTATATATATATATATATATATATCCAATATGCTCCTATTTTTAAAGTTCTGTGCCACCCCTATTCACCCCAAATTGGCGCTCCAGATGATCCCGATCCCATTTATCCAATCTTATCTTCAAAGGTCCGCGCCAGCGGCCCCCCATGATACTTCGGTGGATCCAAAGCCCATTTATTCAAAAGTCTCTTATTGTCAAAGCTCCGCGCCAGCGGCACCACATGCCACCCTTACCCACCCCAAATCGGAGCTCTGACGAAGGTCGTTGAAGCTCCAATAATGGTGGTAAGGATTGGATACTGCTAGCACGAACCTTCAAATATAAGGTAATTTTGAAAAAAAAGGGTTTGGATTTACCGTATATATATATATATATATATATAGAGAGAGAGAGAGAGAGAGTGTAGTATTAGCACAGTAAATGTTACTGTCTGTTTGTGAAAATGTCACATATATAAAACTATTTCATATTCTAGTGCATACAGTAAAGTTTACTGTTTGTGTAAATTTTTTTCTTTGGAATTTTATAGCCTTCATGGATCTTGTTTGATAGATCTCGTTGAGCAGATTTCAAAAATAGTAATTTTGTGAAAAACGGATTTGTGAATCAAAAGTTATGATCATTTGAAGATTAAAAAAAAAATTCAACCACTTATGTAACTTCCTCAAGGAAGTTACGGATTGTTGGTTTTAAAAGGGTAAAATTGAAAAAAAAGTTCCAAAAAATTAGGAATAGGACTTATATGTAAGGGAAAAACATGATGGGACTAGAATGTATATAAGAAAGTCTAATAGGATCTAAACGTAAATGCTCCAAATAAAAAGTGTTTACCCCCTGTTTGTTTTCTTATTAAAACAAATAAAAATCCTCTTCCACTTCCCCTCCCCCCCACCCCCCACCCCCCCCCAAAAAGAATCCCTATAGAGCTTTAGAACCAACTTCCTATCAGCCTTATTTATTTGAACTTTCTTTGAGGTATCTTAAAGAGGTGGTCTGCACACTGTTACAGAGGCCATGATAAACAATCGTAGTTGTTTGCTTAAACATAAATCTGTAAACCATAAAGTAATAAACACCCAACAAAATTGTGGTCGTATAAACTAATGTATTTATTACTTGAAACCCATTCCAAATGAATAATAGATCCGGGATATAAAGAGATATGCGTATATAGAACAATGAATACAATACAGAGATTGAATCATCAAGAAAACTTCATTTTTGTACATGAGAATTATGAAACAAAGTCATATGAAGATCAATTTTTTTTAAATAAAGAAAAAATATAGATAAGAACTTGAGGAATACATAAGAGCATCCCTTATGGGTAGGGTAAACTTCTATATACGCGGTTTATATGTATGTTATGCGTAAGGTAAAATGGCATATATACACATTGCTAGGTTAAAAAATAACAAATATAGAATTGGACTAGTTGAATTTTTTGTGGGACCCAGGTTAAACGGAACATCATGTTTCGCGTAAGAAAAGAAAAAAAAAATTGCCTTAAACGGAACATCATGTTCCGTCCAAGACTTAAACCCAAATGTCCTTATTTCTGTTTTTATCCTCAAAAGATTGCAAGGGCTATATTTGTTATTGAAAACATTATTTTTATATTCCGCCCAACATTTTTTTTATTGAAAACATTGAGGTATTAAATGTTGGGGCTAAACATAATAACATAAGACTTTTGGAGAGGGAAAATGAGTTTTGGAGAACCCTTAAGGGTTTTGACATTTTTACACTGTTTGTTCTTTTAAGTGCTTTCCAGCGTTGTTTTAAGTTGCTATATTGTATATATGATTTAGCCCATAACAATTTTTTTAGTTTTTATAGGATGTTTTTAGACTAATTAATGTATTTTTGCTATGTCCGTAAGAGTTGCTCTAACACGTATAAGAAACTGAAAGATTCAAAGGGGAAACCTCTTTATGATTTTCTTGGTCATTAAATCTTCATTTAGAGAAAAGTTTTTTTTTTCCCTGTTGTTATCCGAAGTAGGTATTCTGTACATAGAAATCTAATCATGACCCGTTAGAGGATTTCATTCTCCGATTAATTTCTTTGTCCAACTCACCACATCTCATGGGCCCCATCACCAGAAAAACTATTAAAAATAATAATAAAACAAACTTGAATAAAAATAGAACATAAAACAGAGGAAAGAGAGGACCACCTTTGGTCCCACGAACAACCCCTATGGCACTCCGTTGAATTTGTTCGAATGGTGAAACTAAAATCCAGACATCAAATCGAAGGAGATCGTGGAAGTTAGGAACAGTAGGAATATAATATTGATACAAAAAAGGGGGAAAAAGAGGGTCTCACTTCCATACCTATATCTCAATCATTTTTTTTCAATGTTGCTCAAGTCATGTTCAGGAATGGAGCTCAAAACTTTAATCATCACTTTTTTTGTTTTTTGTAAGGTATTTTTCATATTACGAGGTGTTCGGGCAGCTTACGCGCACCTCGACTAATTTTTGCTCGTGGTTCGTGGATTCCGCTGATCAAGCATTATTTTGACGCTGTCAGGGATCAAACTCAATCCACTCCCAAATAATGTCTCAGAGTCAGCGTTATACCACTGGACCAAAAAACTTGATTTTAATCCATCACTTGATGAGTAGAAAGGAGATGGTATGAGGTATAAAAAGTGATATGAGTGGATGCAAATATAATAATAAAGAGGAGAAATATGAATGGGCAAAATGATAGACACTTTGAGAGAGAGAGAGAGAGGGGTAAAGATGCAAAATGACGAAAAAAAGGAAGAGATGAGAGAGAATGATAGCATTAACTAGATATTAACATCTCTAATACTACTCCAATAGAGTTATAATATAAATATATGCCCTTATTAAGTTAACACTTAACGATTATAGTCATTAAACAAAATTTTGATAGTTTTCTTCCACATAGGGTTTGCATTTACCAACCCGTCTTACATTCTAAAAATATTTTTTTTAAAAAAATTCACATTAAACTAGTTCTTTTGAACTTCCCCTTTTGGTGTCATCATACTAACAAATCATCATTCTTAACATTTTCATATAAAGTCACAACCTTTGAACATTTCTTCCCAACACTTTTAAGTTTAACAATTTTTATCTGGAATAACATTATTTCACATGAAATAATAACCTTTGTATATGATTATTCCATAAAAACCACTACTTTAGATTATGAAATTTATCCATTTTGGAAACACACTTTAAACAAAATTTCTGTCTACATTTCTACAGAAAATCAAGGTTTTTCATGTTTACTTCACAAAAACATAATTTAATCTATTCTGAAATCTCTCACGCTTTACTTGTTTTCTTTTATCTAATATATCCATATTATTTTCTTAACTATTGACATTTAAACTTTGGGTAGTTGTTGTGTATATTTCATGTAATTACCTACTAACATGCATAAAATACTAAAATTTCATTTTATAACCTGAATATATATATAAAACCCCACATTAGATGATCTGAAAGCCCTCTTGAAGATGATGGTGATGATGAAATGTTTCAAGACTCCATGAATGCTTCTTAAATCCAAGCGTTAACCCCTCTTCATACTCCATTATGCACACTATAACAACATAAAACAGCCCTCACAATCACCTCCAAAATACATTAAATGATATTCATGTGTTTATAATAATCTACCAAAAAAAAATTCTCCTCAAAATCCATCATTAATATCATTCCATGCACCCACATATGTCACCACCAAAACGTTGGCCAGCTTAAACCTCAAGTACTATGGAGATGCTCCTCCATGAAAATTGAGTAAATTGGGTTTGAAATGGTGGCTTGTGTGTTAAGCACCCAAGGAAATGGTGGTACATGTGTGAGGGAGAGAGGTTTATGTTTTGGTTCAATTTCCTCTCCTTCTCAGCTAAAGGTTTCATTTAAATGTGAGGGTGGATGAGACTTAGGACGCTTGGAAAAATCTCGTGGCCTCCGGGAGCCACGTTTCGAACGTTCAATGGGATTGATCCCGTTTCTAAGCAAATCCACAAATGCGGCTTGTTTTACCCTGCAGACACGGCCTTCTATCAGCCGCCACCACGGTATACCCTTCCTAGCGGATGGAAACGCCGCTACAGCGTCTTCATTACCTTTTTTTCTTAGCTGACGAAGTAGTTTGATTTGGATCTTAATTCACATGCACCCTAGCCAGCAAATGCTATTCTTCCCCTAATAGAAGTTTGTACCAATAGGACCAATGCTAATAATAGCACCCAAGTCCTTGAACATTATGATTAGAAATTTCTTACTTAATCCTTGTCCCACAACCTTTGTCATCATATTACATGCAATTCATTTAATTGTATTCGACATCCTATCTTATTAATTCATTTATCTCATAATGTCAACTTCATGCTCTTTGTATTACAGCACTCATTATTTAATATTACTCCTAATTAAAATCCGTATTAAATCGCGCCTCATTATATATGCAATTTCCTCCAAGTCCTGGCCATGGGACTCCACGCAACCCATATTTTGTTCGCGAATACTCCATGCGAGTAATGCTCGTACACTTTTTACGTGAATTTTTTAAGATCAACCCACTACTACGCGTAATCAATCACTATTTCAATCATTTAATCACAGACCGGGGTATTACAAACAATGATCGTTCCTGTGCAGTTAGAGAAGCTTAAATGATTATTCATGAAAAATATTTTGGATAAATGCTTCCAAATAGTTGTGGCACATTGGCTGAAGGAAGGTGTGGTTGATGGTTTCTATTTGATTGGCAACATCTACATTTGGAAGCTAGTTTCATTCCCAACTTTTGAATGACCTGATCAATTGGAATTTCATTTTGGACAAGTCTCCAGTTGAAGATTGAAATTTTAATTGGGCAAAACTTGGTCCAAATGCAGGTTCATATGAGGGATGAGGGGTGTCAGGTATGGAAATATTAATTGCAGACTTGATCTTCAATTATAAAATGAGAAGCCAAAGTTGAAATAAATCTTATTCCTTTGATGGGTTGGGAGCCATTAATCCCATTAAGCAATCTATTCTTGTACTTCCTCTTCATAAACCTTGACCAGAGGTTGCTGTTTGTTTTAAGATGGCATAAGGCTTCATACTATTAGCTTTAGACAGTGTGTGCAAATCTCTACAGTTCAGACCACCTTCAGATAGAGACCAATCAATCCAATAAATTAGTCTTTCTTCCACATTAGGACCATTCCAAAAGAAGTTTAAGAATAGTTTATGGATCTTATTTATGACAAACTTTGGGGGATTTAGAGCAGCAATTGTGTAGATTGGGATAAAAGCTAGGGTCGGCAATTCGGGTCAACAGGTTGTGTTTTGGATCAATACGACAAGGTTTGTTCGGACACGACACGAATTCGCGTTTTTTTTAGTTGACACGAACACGACCCGAATAAAAAATAACACGACACGAATACCATAATTTCTTAAATTTCACGCCTAAAAACACGATAACATGACACGACACGACTCATAATTCAGACATGACACGAAGTCGTGTAAAAAAAATACAACACGATATATCATGTCAATTTCGAGTCAATTTCGTGTCGTTCCGTGTCATTTTTTTGTGTCGTTTCTAAAATTGCCACCCCTGATAAAATCTAGGACATGTTTAATTAGGATAAGCCTTCCTCCATGGGACAACAGTTCAGAGTTCCAGCATTGCAATCTAATTCTGATCTTGTCAATTAGTTCAGCAAAATGACAAATTTCCTTCCTGCCATTGAAAAGAGGACATCCTAGGTACTTGATTGGAAGAGGTTTGAAATTTAATCCCAAGGTAAAAGTTATTTTTGATCTTTTGGCCATGGAGACTTTCTTGTCTACAGTGAAGGACCTTTATGTTCTATTAATCTTTTGACCATAGATTGCTTCATATTCATCTAGGAATTTCATCAGTTTTGCTGAACTCCTTTTGTCTCCATTGGTGAAGATGATGATTCCATCATCAAATCTCAAGTGAGAGATCAATTCTGAATTACAGGGGTGACAAAAGGGCTTTACCTTTTTTATGATCGTAAGAGAATTCAGACCTGAAGGTTACAATTTCGAGTCGCGAAAACAGTCACTCGCGGGCGTGGACTAGATTTTCTCTTTTTAAGAGAATTCAGATCTCTGCTTAGAAATTCTTGGTAATTATGAACAGACTTAGGGACAATGGATCCCCTTGTCTAAGACCTCTACTAACTTTGAAATAAACTACCATTTATAATGATGGAGAACCCATTTTTTTAGATTAATCTCCAAATCATGTGAATAAAAATTTCTGCCCCCCCCCCCCCCCGACTTCAAAGAATTTCAAATTTTAACCTTATAATTTTAAAATTTTATGAAAAAAATTATATTTGGTTTGCAACTATAATTCTGTTTTCTGTGTTTAAATACAATTCTAATAAGAATCTGCGTTTGACAACCTGTTTTTAAACACATAATTATAATATTTCTATGTTATAATCAAGTTTTTCAAAAAACAGGTTTAGGGTGTTTTATAACTTCTGTTTTTTATTTTTCAACTCAAAATTATTCATTCTTAATATTTTAATACAGTTATACCTTAATATATAATATACATACATAATAAGGGATTACAAATCCGTTTCATCCAAAGTTCGAAAGCCGATGCTTCTTCCTAATAAGGGATTACAAATCTGTTAATGATTTCAGCTTTTGCAAGTGTGCTTAAAAGTATTGAAGGTGAAGGGTGGCTTTTGTACAATTTGCTCTTTTGTTTTTATGCATATTTCTAAAATGATATGGGTCCCCCACACCCCATTCGCTGCATTGCATTACATCTATGACATTGGGATGGAAAATAAGAAAAATTCTATTGTGAACGAATTTTAGATAAACTTTTCTCATACACTGACGTGGCTGCTTGCTATTGGTTGGTTTTTGGGGTTCACGCCAGTGGGACCTACAAACCAACCAATAACACGCCGCCACATCAGTGTATCTGAAAAAAGTTTGTCTAAAATTCGGTCACAGTAGAATTACTCGAAAAATAAAATCAGAGAGGGAAGCTAAGGCTACAGTGCACGTGAGAAGACAGTAAAGGTTTTGTGCTTTTTCTGCTTCAAAAAGTCAGTTCCTCCCTCTCTCTCTCACACAGAAGTCCGTGAATTTTTTGCTCCTAATTTATGGACTGTTTAATTTTTTTTCGTTTTTATCTAACTTTGTTGAAGTTCTTATTTTTTATTTTATAATTTAAAGATTTGGGATTGCTTTGTTACGCATCATTTTGTAGTGTAAGATTGGGTGTTTAATAAGTATTTTTTATTTCTTGATTTTGTGAATTCCACTAGAAGATCTTGAAAAAATGATGTTGGTGGATTGACATCACGGAAATATTTTATGTTATTATCCCGTTGAGAGTGTTATATTTTTTTTTCTTATTTATATTTTATTTAGTAATGGGTCTTTTTAACAAAACTCTAGATCAAATTGAAGATTTTGATTAATTTTTTTTCAACTCACATCATAATATAAAAGTCTATAAAAGAACATAGCCTTATTTACTCATACTTTCATATTTGTATAACAAATTTATCAAATATACTACATAGAAATAACTAAAAAAACACCTGCGCATTGCATGGGTTACATGCTAGTATATATATAAAAACTCCCAACAGACTTCATTAAATATACCTAAAAATACATGATATTAAATGTACATGTATATAATTTATGATGTATGTATGTATATATGTACACATTCATGTATCATGTTTGTATAAAAGTTTTATGTATGTTTATATATGTATATATACATATGTATAATATAAATATACATGATTGCCAATTTTATCAAATTTTCAAAAAACTGTATTTAAAAACAAGTTTACCAAACGAACACCAATAATTATAAACACAAAAAACTGAATTTTAAAACTGTATTTAAAAACATCGTTTAAATTGAGTTTTCTGAGTAGCGAACCAAACGGGCCATATATTTTTATAGTTTTGGCTCCTACAAAAATAGATATTTATTATTTAGCCCCCTCTTACTCACATTTCTGGATCTGCCACTGTCTCTTGAGCTAGGAGGATATTGTCCACTATACCTTTGCCTTTGGTGAGACCACTTTGGTTTGGGGATATGATGAATGGGAGAATGGTGGATAGCCTTGAGTTTATGATATTTGACACAATTTTCATGTAGAAATAGCATAAAGTTATTGGTTTAAATTGATTACATCTTTTTGGATGATGAACTTTTGGGATAAGGACAATATTGGTGTTAGACCAGATGCAATGAAATGAAGCTTCAACAAGTAAATCTTTAAATGGCCTTAATTATGTCCACTTTTATGGTGTCCCAGAATGATTGATAAAGTTTCCCCCATAACCATCAATCCCTTCTGCACTATCCTTCTTTAGATCTTTAATAGCTACATATATCTCATTTTCGTCAGGCATTTTGGTTAGGACCTAGGAAGCATGGATAATGTGTCGGACACCTATGAAGCACGGACACTCTCCCGGAAGCCGCGAGTCAACTTTGACTCAAGTCGAACACGCGACACGCTCCGACATGTTTCCGACACGTTGGGACACATAAGTCCTTTTTTATTTAGAGTGGGCAAGAATTGGACACATAAAAGGACGCGCGGGGACACTCTTTGGACGCATGATTTTTTTTTATTTTCTTTCTCATGTGATGGTGATTCTGCTTTATTTATGATTCTTAAGGTCAAAGTTTGTTTAAATTTTGTTTTGTATGGTCCATTTTCTTAATTTCATGTTAAGAATGCTCTAATAATGTATTTTATGAAAAAAAAATTGTTTTATTTCATTAATATATATATATCTATATAATAAAGTAAGAAAATTATGTATGTCATAAGATTTAAGGATGATGTCATCTTTTATGATTTGTGAATTGATGGTTGAGATTGCATGTGTGGGATTTAAATCTAATGGTTGAAAACATTGAAACACCAATGGTTTGGATTAAGTAACGGGTTGTAGCCAGATTCACATAGAAACTCATAGTCATAGAGTGGTTGCCGTACATCCTAAGATATGGACTCCATATCTTTACATCAACCATGTACTTCATTTGAACTCCTCAACAACCAAAGTGACAAAGCATCTTCGGAGGAAAAAATCTTCACCAATAGTAAAGCTCAAGCTGCTTCCATTACTGCTCCTTACGGTGAGTTTATTCCCATCATTATTTGTTTAAAATCTTTATTTTTCTTTCAATTGGGTTTATGGGTTTGCGACTGAACTGGATTTATGGGTGGGTTTCTTTGTTTATAACAGCGTTGGGTTTACACGAACTGGGTTTCTAAAATGTTTGTGTTTGTAAAATGTATAAAATGTTTGATACTCTCAGAGCATCCGTACTGGTGGAAGTGAGCGAATGGTAAATTTAAGAGTGTTTGAAGCGCGTGTGTGAGTGCTACCTATCGCCCAAATGGGCAGCAAATAGTGGTGGAGTTATTACGAACTTCTATAGTTCGTAACAACTTCTTACGAACAAATGAAGTTCGTAGGAAGTTGTTACGAACTATAGAAGTTCGTAAGAACTTAACGGTCGAATACAAACGGTAACAAACGGTAACATTCAGCACTTCATATATTCACCAGACTTCTTCTTCCTTCTTCATTATTCTCCATTATTCCTATACTTCTCACCAGACTTCTTCTTCCTTCTTCATTATTCTCCATTATTCCTATACTGCTTATTTATTCGAGCTTCTCCTTTCTTCTCCCATTTGTCTACTGCTTTCTCTCCATTTTCATCTTCCTCCATTTTCTTTTCCATTTTATTTTCTTCATTTACTCAATATTTATTTATACCAATCTCATATAATTCGGTCCAAATTTTTCATATACTCTCAAAAATCATTTCATTTATTCCCAAATATAATTTCAAATCAGTCCCAATCTAAAAAATCCTCCAAATCATATCTTGTCAACAAGATGGAATTAGGTAGAAAATGGAAGAAATATATTAATATCGGGAAATCGAAAAAACACGGGTCGACTTCAACGACAATTCCCGATTCTTTCGCGCCGACTCAACCGTCGAATCCCGCAATTGACAACTATACTCGTATTTACGACGGAGTATCACACGCGTCGGACGGCGAAACTCCGATAATAAACGTAAACAAATTCGAATTTCGGGGGAATTGGGCGGGGCCAATGAAATTGTACAAATTGATTCAAGAGAGAAAGCCTGATATCAAAACAATTATCGACAGTGTCGATTTTATGTCGAATTTCTTTTCTGTTGTGATGCCCAATTCCGATCAATGTATTGTGACGGCGATGATCGAACGTTGGTGGGACACGACGCATACCTTCCAGCTACCATATGTCGAGCTTGCGTTCACTCCGCTGGACTTCACAATGCTTTCCGGTAATAACTTATGGCTTATTTCGATTTCTACTTATATTCATAATTGTATAAAAATGTGAAAATAATATGTTGTACTTAAATTCATAATTAAATGTTTGAAAAATATTTTTAGGTAATTATATTCATAATTATTTCAATATACGACAAATAAATTGAAAAATGTACCCGCATTCCGATTATGTCAATATATGAAAATAATTATTCATATTCACTTAATGTTTCAATATGTGCAAAATAAATAGTTGTAGTTAAATTCATAAATGATTGTTTGAAATATTTATTATGGTTTTCATATTCATAGTTATTTAAATATATGACAAAATTTTAACCTTCGTGTACCGGCATCATAATTGTATAAAAATGTGAAAATAATATGTTGTACTTAAATTCATAATTAAATGTTTGAAAAATATTTTTAGGTAATTATATTCATAATTATTTCAATATACGACAAATAAATTGAAAAATGTACCCGCATTCCGATTATGTCAATATATGAAAATAATTATTCATATTCACTTATTGTTTCAATATGTGAAAATAAATAGTTGTACTTAAATTCATAAATGATTGTTTGAAATATTTATTATGGTTTTCATATTCATAGTTATTTAAATATATGACAAAATTTTAACCTTCGTGTACCGTCATCATAATTGTATAAAAATGTGAAAATAATATGTTGTACTTAAATTCATAATTAAATGTTTGAAATATATTTTTAGGTAATTATATTCATAATTATTTCAATATACGACAAATAAATTGAAAAATGTACCCGCATTCCGATTATGTCAATATATGAAAATAATTATTCATATTCACTTAATGTTTCAATATGTGAAAATAAATAGTTGTACTTAAATTCATAAATGATTGTTTGAAATATTTATTATGGTTTTCATATTCATAGTTATTTAAATATATGACAAAATTTTAACCTTCGTGTACCGGCATCATAATTGTATAAAAATGTGAAAATAATATGTTGTACTTAAATTCATAATTAAATGTTTGAAAAATATTTTTAGGTAATTATATTCATAATTATTTCAATATACGACAAATAAATTGAAAAATGTACCCGCATTCCGATTATGTCAATATATGAAAATAATTATTCATATTCACTTATTGTTTCAATATGTGAAAATAAATAGTTGTACTTAAATTCATAAATGATTGTTTGAAATATTTATTATGGTTTTCATATTCATAGTTATTTAAATATATGACAAAATTTTAACCTTCGTGTACCGTCATCATAATTGTATAAAAATGTGAAAATAATATGTTGTACTTAAATTCATAATTAAATGTTTGAAATATATTTTTAGGTAATTATATTCATAATTATTTCAATATACGACAAATAAATTGAAAAATGTACCCGCATTCCGATTATGTCAATATATGAAAATAATTATTCATATTCACTTAATGTTTCAATATGTGAAAATAAATAGTTGTACTTAAATTCATAAATGATTGTTTGAAATATTTATTATGGTTTTCATATTCATAGTTATTTAAATATATGACAAAATTTTAACCTTCGTGTACCGGCATCATAATTGTATAAAAATGTGAAAATAATATGTTGTACTTAAATTCATAATTAAATGTTTGAAAAATATTTTTAGGTAATTATATTCATAATTATTTCAATATACGACAAATAAATTGAAAAATGTACCCGCATTCCGATTATGTCAATATATGAAAATAATTATTCATATTCACTTAATGTTTCAATATGTGAAAATAAATAGTTGTACTTAAATTCATAAATGATTGTTTGAAATATTTATTATGGTTTTCATATTCATAGTTATTTAAATATATGACAAAATTTTAACCTTCATGTACCGGCATCATAATTGTATAAAAATGTGAAAATAATATGTTGTACTTAAATTCATAATTAAATGTTTGAAAAATATTTTTAGGTAATTATATTCATAATTATTTCAATATACGACAAATAAATTGAAAAATGTACCCGCATTCCGATTATGTCAATATATGAAAATAATTATTCATATTCACTTATTGTTTCAATATGTGAAAATAAATAGTTGTTTTTAAATTCATAAATGATTGTTTGAAATATTTATTATGGTTTTCATATTCATAGTTATTTAAATATATGACAAAATTTTAACCTTCGTGCAGGCATTCCAATTGGACAAGGACGACGGATTGAAAATCTACGAATTGAACAATATACAAATTTTGTTAATACCATTAATGAATTTTTCCCAGAAATTCATATACAGAGATTTACTGGTGCGGGAATTCCAGTTTCTGACCTTAAAAAATACATAGAAAATTTTGTCAAGGTTGACCCTCTACCGGATTATATGTCCCCAATCATAGCTCGGGCATTTTGGTTTTATGTATTGGGGAGTGTATTTTTTCCAAATGCTCACTCCACTTCCGACCTCGGCTATTTACATTATCTGGAGGATATTCCTGCCATCGGCACATACGACTGGGGTTCGGCTATTTATGCCCGTATTTTATGGTCTTTGGACAAAGCCAGTCAAAAATCGTTGACTAGCGTTGAATGCATGTGGCAAATACTCGAGGTATATTTTTGTTTCTTCTTATTTAATGAAATCTATGTTTCATTACAATATATGTCAACTTATTCTAATGAATTAAATTTATTGACAAATTTTACAGTATTTACATCACGAGTACATGGCCACGGCATGTCCTATTCTCATTGATCCGTCTATTGATGTGTGGCCCCGCATTTTTCGTTGGTCGAGGGTGAATAGAAAGAAAGTAAAGGGAGCACAGCGATTTAACATCTCAAGCAGTCAACATCAGCTTGAGATGCGGTCACCCGAGTCCATTATATGGCAGCCATACGAGACTTCTGCCTACCGTGACTCTGATGTCATCTTATATTCTCGAGAGATATCGGGGTTACGGATTATTTTTTGGGATCCCCTATTTAAGGGTTTTTGGTACTTGGGTGATCGGGCCATCCGGCAATTGACTGGGAGGATATGTATCGCAGACAACCCACCATCAAGTTTGTGTTGTGCCTCAGAAAATGATTTCCAAGCAGCTGCCGCCCAAAATTGGCCTATCGCAAATCAATACGTAAGAGATGTGTCACAAGAAGAGTATAATGCATATTGGAAGGCAGTAGCACTCGGGCCAATACTACCGCCGATTGCCA
Source organism: Sambucus nigra (assembly GCA_949130495.1). Taxonomy (NCBI): domain Eukaryota; kingdom Viridiplantae; phylum Streptophyta; class Magnoliopsida; order Dipsacales; family Adoxaceae; genus Sambucus; species Sambucus nigra. Next base: position 9,815,151 of record OX422223.1, read on the forward strand.
GATATGTTAATGTAGATTTGATTGGAGTTGGTTCAGTGGCACCTTCGACGTTGCGAATCCCGCAAGCACCAGCACCGACAAATGATCCGCATGTGTATGAGACACAGTTCTCTGTGGGTGGTTCTACGCACATCCAACCACCGAGGCAGAATTGGACGGTTGACGTAGGCCTACCGGAGGGGGCTTCATATACTATAGATGTGCCGAGACCTGAGTTTTCAACCAACGCACCTCCAGCTCAATCTTTGACGCAGTTAGAATGGCGTCAATCCTACGTCGAGGCAGCAGATAACATTAGAGGTCTACGCCATTTATTATTACACGAGACACGTCAGCGAGAGGATCAACTCAAAGCACGTGATGATCGCATTGATGAGTTGGAGCGTAGATTAGCACGTTTTACTATGCCTAGTCGAGGGTTTGAGGAGGGTGGTACTAGTTCTAGTCGTCCGAGCGTTTACAGACCAGCCCCACCCTCTGACCCGGTCCCGTCATATGAGGCCCAACAAGGTTGGGGTAATTTATTTGGGTCTGACCCTTACACGGGTTCACATGCAGATTTAGGTGCTGATTTTGAGTTCGGCCCGGGGCGCCAGTGATGTATAATGTACAATTGAAAAATATTAAGAATAAATTTTCTTATTGTTGTCTTAATGTAATTGTGATGATAAATGTTTTGGTGTCTCCTATTTATTGCGATTGCTCTGATATCATTTTTTATTATTGACTTAAGTAGTAAAAACAATAATACACGATCAAAATGATTAAAAGGAGTATGTGTTCAAACGCTTAGGTCGAACCTAGTAGAAGTACAACAATATGGTTTCCCATTGCGCACTAAACATTTAGGTAAGTAAGATCGTTGCGTATCTGAATCAACATATTCTTCGTTGTAGTTTGATATATTTGGTTCGTACTCTGCCCCATCATTTTCATATATGCATTCCGAAAAGTAATCATAACCGGAATTCGTGTAATCTGAAATATCGTTATCTGATGCCAACGTAGAGTCGTTATATATGTTAATTAATTGTTCTTGAATGTGACGACCTGATAGCATCGTGCGTTGTGCTTTGTGATAACGTTGTAGGCGCCTCTCCATCTGCCATATCTCTTCCTCCAATAAATCAAGACAAAACATATCCGCTTCTTCGGGATACGATATTGGCCAAAGTGCGGCAGCCCGATTTTTTGGCACGGATATGTGATGGTAATGGCAAAGCACCTCCAGGTCACACCTTTCATTATATTTATCTGGCCATGTGAGGTGTTCCCACGGATACACAACTCCGTCTTCAGGTTCCGAATTGGGAGAGATTATGAATATATGACCAAAGTCATTGAGAAAACGTCGAGAAGTATCAATTGGATATGTTTGGAAAATTATTTTTTTCCCATACCAATCGTTACCAACAATATCTGTGTAAGAGACATTGTAAATGGATGAATAGTAGGGAGATGAAGCCATTTTTGAAATATAAGATAATGGTAGATAAATAATTGTTGCAATCCTTCTAAAATATTTATAGGTAATTGTAAAGGCACACATACCAATATCATGTGATGATAATTTTTACGGAAGGTCAGAGATATTTATAATTGTCAAGGCAGACATATCCAATGTAGAAGTAAAACTATATAAAGGCACACATACCAAGCCACACATAAAGCTGTATAAGGTAACTTTTTCAATTGTCACTTATTTGATTGCCTGAAGAACCTGTACAAGGTAACTTTCTAAATTAACACACATACCAATATCAATCATGAGCACACTTACCAATATCATACAGTATAAATTTTACGGAAGGACAGAGATATTTATTTTACAATGAACAATTTTTTTTATAATAATTGTTAAGGCAGACATATCCAATGTAGAAGTAAAACTATATCAAGGCACACATACCAAGCCACACATAAAGCTGTATAAGGTAACTTTTTCAATTGTCACTTATTTGATTGCCTGAAGAACCTGTATAAGGTAACTTTCTAAATTAACACACATACCAATATCAATCATGAGCACACTTACCAATATCATACAGTATAAATTTTACGGAAGGATAGAGATATTTATTTTACAATGATAAATTTTTTTTATAATAATTATTAAGGCAGACATATCCAATGTAGAAGTAAAACTATATCAAGGTAACTTTCTAAATTGTTACTTATTGATTGCCTGAAGAACCTCTACAAGGTAACTTTATAAATTAACACACATACCAATATCAATCAGTAGCACACTTACCAATATCATACAATATAATTTTTACGAAAGGACAGAGATATTTATTTTACAATGATAAAAAATATATATAATAATTGTTAAGGGACACATATCCAATGTAGAAGTAAAACTATATAAAGGCACACCTACCAAGGCACACATAAAGCTATACAAGGTAACTTTCTAAATTGTTACTTATTGATTGCCTGAAGAACCTCTACAAGGTAACTTTATAAATTAACACACATACCAATATCAATCAGTAGCACACTTACCAATATCATACAATATAATTTTTACGAAAAGACAGAGATATTTATTTTACAATGATAAAAAATATATATAATAATTGTTAAGGGACACATATCATACAGGTAGAGTATAATTTACTCGTCTACATCTAAACTTATAAATACGTGTGTATCGTAAAACTATACAGGTAGAGTATAATTTTTCATCTGCACCTAAATTAATTTGTAACCATATTATATCATGGACTCCTCCAGTTCTAGCGATGAGGGCCGAAATCTTATGCTACAATATGCACAATTTAATGACGGTCGATCATCCGATGATTCAGACGAGGAAATGATTATTATTATGGAGATTACCAGGTGGTGTGCTGAAAAAAATATAATTCGCGATGGGAAAGAACTCGAAACGAGGCGTCGAGTGAATCGTAGGAGAGAAAGGGGACATGCAACACTATGGGATGATTATTTTGGGGAAGATAAGGTATACAATGAGTATTTTTTCCGAAGGAGATTCAGGATGCGGTATAGTGTTTTCAATCGCATCCTTGAATCTGTTTGCCATTATGATAACTACTTTGTTCAGAAGAATGATGCTTGCGGTCGTCAAGGTTTAAGCTCTCATCAGAAAGTGTTGGGGGCAATTCGACTGTTAGCTAATGGGGGTTCCCATGACGTGTGGTCTGAGCAGTACGCTATGAGTGAAACCACTCTATTAGAAACTGTTATTAGATTTACAGAGGCAATTGTACGAATTTTCGGTCCCCAGTACGGCAGAAATCCGACACAAGGCGACGTTACAAGGTTACTCGAACAAAATGCAAATAGAGGTTTCCCAGGAATGCTAGGGAGCATAGATTGCATGCATTGGCGTTGGAAAAATTGTCCAACAGCATGGCACGCTCAATATAGTGGTCGTAAAGAGTCACCAACTATAATCCTTGAAGCGGTTGCCTCCTACGATCTTTGGATTTGGAAATCATTCTTTGGGGTGCCTGGTTCTTGCAATGATTTGAATGTCTTGCACCGATCTAATGTCTTTCAAGAATTACGCAATGGGACGGCAGCTCCCGTTAATTACAATGTTAACGGAAATTCTTACGACATGGGCTACTACCTTGGAGATGGCATTTACCCTCCGTACGCTTCAATAGTAAAAACATTTAGGAACCAAAATGGTATTACACAAAAACATAAATTTTTTTGCAAGTACCAAGAAGCGTGCAGAAAAGATGTAGAACGTGCGTTTGGTGTATTACAAGCTCGATTCGCTTTTGTTCGGGAACCTTGTAAATTATGGAATAGGGCGTCACTATCAACCATTATGAAATCGTGCATTATAATGCATAATATGATTATTGACGATGAACGCAGAGATTGTCCATGGCAAAATGAGTACGAACAGAATGATGAAACACCTGTAATTATGAGGGGCCAAACTAATTTCTACGACTACCTCATACGGGATGCAAAGATAAGAGACGTAAGTAAACATCAACAGTTACGGAATGATTTGGTAGAGCACATTTGGAACACCCACGGTGATGAAATGGTCGGATGATGAATTTATTGTATTTTTTATTTTAACCGTGGTTAAATGTTATGTTTGTTCCATTTTCAATTTGTATTTGTAGGATTGTCGTAGTGATCATATACCTGTTATTTTATATAAAATAATGGTTTAACCGACAATATTATATAAGCGGACAATTATTAAACAATAATCACATTTCATCTATTTAAGGGTGGCATTTCATTTATTAAGATGGATAGTGAATCACTCTCCATATACCGAAAAAAAAACGAATTACAATCATGAGGGTTCAATACATCATTTAAAAACACTACTAATCATTAATTGAACCGCTTGGACCAGACGACCCGGCGGAGTTCGATTGCAACTCAGATATCGCAGCTTCGGTCGCAACAACCATCGTTGTTAGGTCATTGAACCTTTTAAAATGAAACTGCTTTTGTATTTCATTCATATGGGTCATATCCAGCTCCATGATGTACGATTGCTCTCGACCTAGGCGCACGAGTTGATCCTGCTTTTTGGTGAGTTGATCAGCTCGCTTCATCTGAATGAACGCATCCATTTGAGAGTCAAATTTAAGGGCACGATCATTCTTCCACTCTTGCTTGCTTTTAAACATTGCATTGAAGTCTTCGCAATGTTTGAGTACTGTCGTGTTGCAATCCAAGCTGTCAGAACGCGCTCGTTGACGTGCACGTTGTTTCTCACCCTTTCTACCTGGGGGTCTATCCGGTACGTCTCGTACCCCCGGAGTATCATCTTTGCCAACAGATGTAGGGTTGTCGTTGTTCCCCGCTGTATTTTCCAAGTCAAATTTTGGCAAATCTTTTAAAATTTGATAGCAGTTATCGAACGTAAAATGTTTGTTGGTTTCGGCGCGGTACGCGTCGCGTGCTTTAGTAACCGCTTGGAATTCGTTCATCCCGCTTCCTATATTATTCTTTTGGTGAGAAAGCTTTGCAATATATAGCATTATTTGATGCGATATATGATTATAACGTGTTGATAGCATGGATCTCGTACGAGTAATTGTAATTCCATGCGTGACGTTATACTCATCTTTCACAGTGTCCCAAAATGTGCCCGATGATATTGAGTTTCCTTCAATACTTCGAGCTGTATATTTTGCATAAACAGTACATAATATTTCATCCTCAAAAGGAGTCATATTAGGTTGTCGAGATGTACCAGAAATAATTGGTTGAGAAGAAGACATATTTTTTATAAAAATATAATATATTTATAATGAAAATAAGAAAATGGAAGAAGGATATAGGGTCTGATAAAAGAAATGGAAGAAGGAAGTGTGCTATTTATAAAGAAATCTCTCCCAAACGGAGTTAGTTTTCACTGTGGTAAAAAGGGTTTCCTACGAACTTCTTTTCTTCGTAGGAATTCTTACGAACTTCTGAAGTTCGTAGGAACTTCTTACGAACAAAAGAAGTTCGTAGGAAGTTACTACGAACTTCAGAAGTTCGCAACAAGTTCTTACTGATTCAGTAGCCATCCGGTAAATTTACAAACCCCTTACCATTCCTCTCTCCTCTTTTGTTACTTACCCATCCCCACTGTATGCCTACAAATGTGTAACTTTACCATTTTTTTTGTCCATACCTTCCACCATTGTGGATGCTCTCATAGGTCTTCAAACCCATCTATGTACTTCAGTTTCACCAGACATGATGTGCTCTGCAAACCCATATATGTACTTCACTTTTACCAGACCTCGAGCCATGTGCTAGCAAACATGATGTGCTCTGCAAACCTATATAATACGTGCAATGTTGTAGATTTACTGGGTGCCATCTGTTGTAGATTTGGTAGCTAACCTACCTCCTAAACAAACTTCTTTCCAAGAAAGCGTGTCAACTTATACTACTAGCACGAATGAAAATGGGAACCAAGCTCTCACTAGGACACTCTCACTACCATGAATATCTCTGATCGTCACGGATTCTCCCTCTCTTTACTTTTTTTTGGCAGTGCAGACGACCCATGTTTGTCATTTATTAGGGCGATCTTAGGTTAAACTTGAGATTAGGTCCCTCAATATTTGCATGAAAGCAGTTCAATTGGGTACTATCTCTCTCTTCCTCACTCTTTTTAAAAGTGGGTTTTGTTTTTTATAAAGTTTTTTTCTTTCTGTGAAGTGGTGTTTGTTTCTTAACATTATTAGAAATATATCAAAACTTGAGGTGTGAAGTTCATTTTACTCTTTATTATTATTGTGCATCTCTGGTGATTGATATTGTTCCTTTTTAGACCCTTTCTACTACTTTACATGTCCTAAGATTCGTAACTTTGATCAGGTTGTACCATCTCCAGTTGTCTAGCCACAAAATCCAAGATACACTTACCGACTTTTTTACAGCAACTTCTACCGCCGACGGTGAAGTCCGATCAGAGACTACAACAGCGACGAGGAACAGATTCATAGAAAATGAAAGGAGGGAGATGATGATGAGAGAGAGAGAGAGAGAGAGAGAGAGAGAGAGAGAGAGGAGTTACATAGAGGGGGGAGTTGGCGATGAGAGAGAAGGGAGCACATTGATATTGGACTTTGTTATGTTGGGTGTTCCAAGAAATGGATGTTATGAGAAATGGGTGTTCTGTTTTAAACGTTTCATACTTTCTTAATTCTACAATTTTATTCCAATAGATATTAATGTGTGGTTTTAGTTGTTCACTATTTACTATTTTGGATCTAACTCTCGAAAAAAATTTGAGATATAATATTTGTTGTGTTAGCTTTTTCTCTCCCCCTCTTAGTATATTTTCCCCTCTACATGCTGTAAATGTAAGTTCTACATTTTCTTTATTATAGTCAGGTATTAGACAAAATGTCCAAACCGAATTTGTTAAGTTTGTTTGGATATTCTATATGATGTCTTATGGGCGAAGATGAGGAAACGTAGATGTATTTCTAAATTTTTTACCACCCCAAGTTTCCTTCTCTCTTAGTGTATGTCTTTATTTTGTTCCATGGTTGTTCGACTGCTTATCAAGGGCAACAGCAAGATGATGGTCAACCAAAACCACTACCCATTTGTTGATTATTTTTTTAGTTGTTGAATTATTTGTTTTCAAATCCCGTGCTTGAGTCATTTTTAGGTATATTGACGACGATCCTGTGTTGAATTTATTTGTTTATGCTGATGGCGTTTCGTATGTTTAATTGTTGTCATATAGGAAGTCAACATCTTCCATTCATGCACATAGAAAGGTACCTATTATGGGGGTGTTTTGTAAGGGTTTGTTCAATTTTTAAATTTGTTTACACATTTGGTTTATAAAAAAACTATGACGATTCAATTTAATCTTTGATGGATACGATGTTTATACGAGGTCCGTGATAGATTATTAGTATTGTTTTTGGAGTATTTTTTTTCTTAAAATGGGTGGGTAGTCCTATAAATCAGGGCTGACAATTTTTGACACGATAATCCATTTACGGTAATAATCCGAAAATGACCCGAACATGACACGATTAGTTTGTATAGATTTAAGAGTACTTAAAATTTATACTCAAATCAAAATCAACGCAACCCGAAAATGACACGACTAATCCGAATTGCCACCCCGACTATAAATAAGGGTGATTTTATTTAAACACATTTGTGTTGGGAAAAAAATTTACTCTTAAATTATTTTAACCATTCAATTCTTTGGAATTTCTTTTGTACCTATTTATTTTCAAGATATATCAATATGTAGCACTAATTTAAAATTAATTTTTTCTATAAATTGTTCTGATTTTCTCATTAATCACAACTACTTAAAGTAATTATAAAATTAATTGTTGGGAATATTAGTAACTATTCCTTCAAAATTACATAAATTTAACGAAAACTGTAGTTAATCGTCGTATTGACCCGTGGTCACATTGTATGGCTCTTACGAGCAAATGAATATGCCATATTGGTCGTGGTTTACCACATTATTATGTATGGTACTTGGAAAATTACATCAATGTCGTTGGCATGATTAAAATTAGAGACGTACACTTTCGCCTGCTCATTAATGTCATTGGCACAATTCCTATCAACAATGTACACTTTTGAAAATTAGCATCGTGCCTTCAGGCACGGGCATACCCTAGTATATATATATATATATATATATAGCGTGTCGTAACCTAGTTTTTGGATCAATCACGTGTTGTGTGTCGAAACACGTATTACGTGTCCATGCATCATAGGTTAGGACCTTATTTTGTTCATGAGATAATATCTTGGGACTGGCATTTTAAGAACTAGGCTCGGTTGTAGAAGGTTCTGCAGTTAATTGAGACTTCAAATGATTAATAAAAGCCTCTTTAATGCCCTCTTCATCTTCAATCCATTGATCATCTACAAATTGGATTTTAAAAATGGCTAATTTTCTTCTCTTTTCTTTCACTGATGCATGAAAAAACTAATCATTTGATAAGGGACTTATGATGCAAGTATGTATCTTCATTTCCTAGAGCAAGATTCAATTTGTCTTTGGCTTCAAATAAATTGGATATTGTTTGCTCATTTGGATTATTCTAAAAGGTGGTCTCCTGTACAATTAGATGGTCTCCCATGTCTCTAAATGTTTGGAAGATATCTCTAAAATGAGTTTTATTTATCTGTTTCAAATTGGATTGCAACTGTTTAAGCTCCTCTAACCAAATTCTCATAGCAGATCCAAGTGACACCACATCAAAATCCTTAATGACAAGGCGGGTAGTATTAATTATGTTTTGATATTGATCTTCTAGGTGACTCCACAGCTGGTATCTTTCACTTCTGGTGCATTTTGCATAAACCAATGTTAGACTGATTGGGGAGATCAGTTGGTAATGAGTGATTTGGAGGCTCATGTTTTGTTATTCATTGTTCATAATGCTCACTTCAAAACCTTCTTTTCGAAAGAACCATATTGTTTCAGGAATTTTACAATGGCATCCCTCAAAATTCCACTCCAATCTAAACTTAATCAACTTATCCTTGCTAATTTTGGGCTCAATATAGCAAGGGCTTTGAGATCATGAATTTTTGTAACATCTTGAGGGTAAGTTAATTTTGCCAATAACTAGTATATATGTAATAAGAGACGTAAATCATATGATTACCTACCCTCAAGGGAGATCAAGAGGGTTGAGGCTAGAGACAACTTTGATGATTTTGTCGTCAACCGAGATGGCATCAGTGCCAAGGGGTTTAGGAGGTGGGATGCCTGCCTTACACCACCGATGTTGTTGATGGAAATAATGTCAAAAGGAGAGTCGTGCCAACACCTTAATAAATCCCTTCCTAGTCTCCCAAGCCCATAAATTCCTTCCTCCCAGCGTCATTCTAAAACTTAAAACAACTATATATACGCAAAACAGTAATATATACACACTCTCTATAACACTGCCCTCCGTCTCTTCCCTATCTTGGTTGCGGCATGCTTTTCCATCACCAACTGCTTCACTTTCACTCTCACACTTTTTCACTTTAAAAGATCTCTTAAGACTAGAAACTTCAAAAAGTGAGCCAAGGATCTTATTTGTAGCATTAGGGTGAAACCTAGGAATCCCGAATATGACCACCTTTCATAAATTTTCAGCCCAAAACCTTCTACAAGAACATAAAATTTCTTCCCAAGTTATTAGCTAATTAGTCCATCTCATTGACTATCATCGTATCCTAGAATGAATAGTATTCGAGCTCGAATGAGGCTTGAACATCCTCATAACTTGCCAATTTTATCTCTTAGTCATCACCTAGATACTACAGAGTCACCTATTACTCCACGAGTTCTATTTTTTGGCCTCTCAATACGTCACATCCTAAACTAGGATGGATCTCAGTCAGTACGATCAGGGTGGAAAATTCTTATAATTCTGCATGGATATCAGAATCGCAAGGCATATTGCCATGAATAAAACTCCTGGAGAAATTGGTGTTGTGGAGAGGATGAAATGCACCATAATAAAGAGGTAATGTGGTCTAGTGTTGGGTTGTTTAAATCAATTTGTGTCACAGCTGTTGACCATGGTGCATATTTGTTCAATAGGTCACTAGGCTTACTCATTGATTTGAAGTGACATGAAGAAGGATGGACATGACACAAGGTTAATTACTCACATTAAGTATTCATATATATGGTATATGCCTGTATTCCTACTGCAAAGAGGAAGAAAATTAACCAAAAATCTACAAACACATTTTCCTTGGTTTGTGGAAAATGGTTAAGGGGTAAAAGTTTGAGGATCCGAGTCAAATAAGGCCCGTTTGGTAAGCGGTAATATTTTGGGTGGATTGAGATTACCAGGAAAGTGATTACCAGAAAAAACTTTTTATCAGGATTTTGAATGATTGCGCATTTATACCAGTAATATCCTTTATCATTTTATCACTATGAATATAAACATATATATTAAATTGATTTATTTCGGTCATTTTATAAAACAAGACTATATTATTTATAACTGGTTGAATCCAAATACGTTATATATTTTGTAAAATAATTTTTTAATATTTAATAAATATAGTTATTTATTGTAGACATGCGTCTATCATAGAGTAAGTTAATCAATATATTGTATATGAGTACTAAATAATGCATAAATAAAATTTTTACAAGTCTAAATCTAATACAAATTAATATATTCAAATTATCTTCACAAAATAAATATTTAGATTATAAGTGTGGGAATTTTTGTTTTTACAAAAATTATTTGTAAGGATTCCCGTGGAAAAGTAAGAATCTTACATATATTGGATGGATCCTAAATCCACTCACTTTCCCAGCGAGGTGGTAATCTGATTTTATTAGGGCACACATTCCCATGAAACTTAACCACTACCAAACGTAGTAATCTTGCACTTTTCCAAGATTATTCGAAAGGAATCAGATTTCACACAATTTTAGGGCGTATCAAACGAAGATAAGTTTAAATACAAAGGAATTTCAAGAAGTTGCCTTATGTATAGAGCATTGATATTCCTAACTCGTAGCAAGACTATTCAAGACCAACATTCATGGGGCATCCAAAAGTTGGAAAAAACATCTATGTATATATATAAAATAGTAGTCTAGAATCGTCTGGAGTTGACATGTGGCAATTGAATTAATTAAGCGTTGTCATTATTGTATACCAACCAATTAAGTCTTGAGGAGTCTAAACGTTTGCAATTGTGAGCTACAAAACAAACTCCTCACATTTACGTCCTTCTAGGAAACCTTTTCCTTTCATTTCATCTCCCAACAACTTTCCCTTTCCACTTTATTAAATCTCTTCCGCTTCTCTCTCTGTCTATTTGTCTCTTTTTTTCATTTACAAAGATAAACATTCGTACTCATTTGCTGAAAGATGAGGTTCTCTTTCTTTCTCCTTATTATTATTAATGTTCTGTGTTCTAGAATGTAGGTTTGGGTAGAGAGCAAGGAAGCACTAAGAAATTTGTTGTCCTAGTCAATGCGAATCTGCAGTTTTGTGCAATGGAATTGTTTGTAATAAGTGTCGGGTGCATCAGAGAACCAATTGTGGCAGAGAGAATCATTCCAAAGAAGACATAAATAATCCTCTCTGAGATGAACGAACGCGATTGGACGCATATGACCATCGTGATCTGGAAACCCATGTTTTTCAAAATCCATCTCCAATGCGCACTTCAATTAGTAAAACTTTCTGGTGGAAAAATCGTAGGCAATCAACGTATAGAAGTAACTAAATCAGTAGATAATCTTTCCAAGCACCACATTCACAGAACGGCTGAAATTACTTTTATCCGTATTCATTTGTTGAAAGATAAGGTTCGCTTTCTCCTTCTCCTTATTATTATTATTAATGTTCTATTTGGGGTTTACAAATCGTAGGTAATAGTAAGAATATTTAACATTTGATCTTCTTATGCTTTATGTGATGCAATCTTATGTAATTGTATTTGTTTTCCAACAACAGAGAGAGATGAATCTACGATTTGTTGAGATTTTGTTATGTCAATACTAAATCGAAGGTTTTGTAAAGATTGATTCAACACCAGCCAACTTAGTATCCAACATTTGAGGCGCTCAGTATTGGCAAATACAAGTACAAGGCTTTTGATTTGAGAGGTCATCAGATTACATGAAGAGTTTAAAAAGATTACTATGCCAAGGTCCATCTTTCCTCACTTTTATTTTTTTATTTCTTATTATGCTCTCATACCATTTTCCTAACAAGGGGTCCATCACTGTTCTTAGTTGCTTGCTATCTTAAACTATAAGCTTCTCACCTTGATGTTTCACTATTTATTTCCATGATCAAGTTTCCCACATGATTTGATCATATCTATGGATGGATCATTCACCTAAACCCTTGATTTATTTATTTTTAGGAATTTGCTATTTGTGGTGGAGGATTTCGACATTCAACATTTTTTCTTTGATGCTATTGAGATATTTGCAATATGTTTATTTCTTTTAGTGGATTGGAGCCATTGTTTTTAGGGATTTGCAATATGTTCATCTCTTTTTCAGTAATGAGTTGTTATTACATAATTGTTTGCGGGTTTTTTTTGTTAGTAATTTGAAATTTTGACTTTGATTATAAATTAATGTTAACCTACGAATCCTAATGGTTGGGTTCCAATGAATTGAGTTTGTTTTTCGAGCACGCATTGCGTGGCGTGGATGCTAGTTTTATTAACGAGACTCAAACAAATAATTCTATGATTAAGTTAGAGCGTGATGAAGGGAAATCAAATGAAAGAATAGGTTAAGTGGGGTAAACTTCATTTATACCACGTAATCAAACTCTAAGGTTACTAGTCATCATAAAATATCAATTCAACTTTTTAATATCTATATTTATTTTTAAGGAAAGAAAAAAGGTCATCATGTTATATAATATATGCACATAATAATTTTACTATAGTCCATTCCCTATAGAGAACCTACATGGTCCCGAGCAATAGTGGATGCCCCCACTGAAATTTCAGAATTTTCTTTACATATACTGTAGAATTTTTTAGGGGGCTAAATATAATTTTTCAATATATAAGGTCCGTAAAAATAACTTTTTAACAATTCTCGTAAAAAATAAATTTTCTTAACTAAGCTCATCATCATTAGTAGTCTTTGCACAAACACCATAAGGATAACATTAATTTTATGGATAGTACGAATTGTTGTAAAAACACGTGCAGGAGGCGCCCGTCACTGTGAGATACTGATAGGGGTGGTAACTTTTTATACGACGCGATAATTCGACACAAAATTAGTGGGTTAGGGTTGACGATTTCATGACACGAACCCGAATATGACACGACCCGTCAACACGAATAATAAACGAGTTGGATTAATGTCAAACACATATAACTCGAAAATGACACGAATAGACTCGTTTAACTCATATTTTATGGAGCATATATCAAATAATTTATATATCTTGATAGAGATTATATAAAATTCATGAAAAATTGGTTGATAAATTATTTATATGTTGCAAGAAGTTGAAATTAATTAAATTTTAAGTTACCGTAGACCTATGAGTGGCATGATTGGTTAAGAGAGAAAAAAAATAGTTTTATGTTTTACTTAATAGATTATGCGGATCAACCCGAACACGACACGATAATAAACAGGTCGAGTTAGTATTTGATCATCTGACACGATTAGTTAAATGGATCGGATAAGAATTGACTAGTACATAACACGATCCCAACATGACACGACTCGATTACGATACAACGCACACAAATTGCAACCCTTAAATACTGGAGGGTTAAATATGAACAATCTTAATCCCAAATCCATGAAAACTTAAAAATAACCGAACAAAATTCACTTAGGGCCTCCCGTCATTGATCAAAACTTCTGCCGCCACTTATTAAAAATCTTAGGTGTGCCACAGTCCTTCCTTACCGATTATAATAAAACAATGCACAAACTAACAAAAGGGCTTCCATATGTGTCTGTGAGCCTTAAATAAAAATGGAAAATATAAAGAAAAAATCAATGGCCAAGCTTTGTCCAGGAAAATTTGAATGGCAAAATTAACTGAGCAAACAATAAAAAATCGTTCAGCATAACATTTCCATGTTATGCTGCACAATGTGGATGGCTAAATCTATCAAAATGTCACATATTACGACACGAAATTATAAGTTAATGAATTTAGACTTATCGAATTTGAGTCAATATTGAGTCAACACAATAAATCCATTTTGATAACGGTTCAGGCTCAGAAATTTTGATATACCCAATTAAACTCGTTTATACCCACTAAAATCCGTTAACACTATCTTAACTCTTTCTTTAAATGTAATCTTTGATATATTTTGTAATATTTATATTTTTGGATAAGTAATATTTTGGTTTTCGAATCCTATTAATGTTAACATTCGGAATGTATGAATTAATTATATTATTTTTATGAAGAATTTTAGTTACTTAACATGTGTTAATGATTTGGGTCGTGCGGCCCGTTAACAATAACCGTTTGGGCTTTGGGTTTAAGTTTGTTATTTGGAACTGATTTGCTAACAGGTCGTATATGGATTGAGGGATTTTTTATACAAATCTGATATCTCACAACACGAACACAACCTCTTGACATATCTATTATTAGGCTAATACTTAATTTGACAACAAAAAGGGTCGGGTCGCCCATACTTATGCGTAATGCAGGTGTTCAAACATGACCGATATATACGTAATTACGAGTTTACGTATAGAGCTAAAAAAATCTTACTTATCATATTTTGCTTAGCAAGTTATCATATTTTTTTTTCTCTCAACACTAAATAAATGGACATATATCAAATAGTCCCTCGAACATTTTTTAATACTCATTTAGTTTAAACTTTTTTATTTTGCCTCAAAAAGTCATTTGCCACATATTTTGGAGAGGGAGTGCCGCTGGCGCCGACCTCTATAAATAAGAGAATATTGAGTACCTAAGGAACTAAATGGATTAAATTAAAAATATATATTTTTTAAAAACAATATACATTTATAATAAAAACTATTCAATAATTGACCCTAAATAAATGCCCTTTAAGACCAACTCCAAACATTAACGTTGTATTGTAAGAAAAATAGTACAAATTTGACTTTTAATCAAATGCAAAGTAGAACTCGTGATTCTTCAGTATGAGAATAACATAGGTATAGAGTAATCACTCATTTATTAAATTTCCTACAAACAGCATTATAATCAGTCTATTAACCGTCCTACATTAGAGTAGTCAATCAACTCTCACCCCATCCTAGAATATAGCCAACCCTTACCATCCCATCATATAATCTACCGTAAATATACATTTTAACATCATTGTATAGTTATTTCCATAATATATATATATATATATATATATATATATATATATAGGGAAAGAATCAAGTGAGGTTCGAGTTTGAGGACCTGAATGAGGATTATTTTTTTAAAATAGTAAAAAAAATATTTTCTGGCTTATTTTTTTATGATTTTTAAACATTTCAATAGGAGCATAAAAAAATAATCAGTTCAAAATGATTTTTTTTGCTATTTTAAAAAAATCGATCAAACTTTGTCAGTTTTTAAGTTGTTAAAAACTGACAAAGTTTGACCGATTTTTTTAAAATAGTTAAAAATTCATTTAGAGCTGATTTTTTTTATATGCCCCTATTGAAATGTTTAAAAACTATATAAAAAAAAATTAATTTTATCAAAATTGGTTCGCGCCAGCGATATGTAAACAGAGGTCCTCGTGAGATCCGCTCGAGAGAGAGAGAGAGAGAGAGAGAACTAGACTCTCATGCATATCAAATTTACATACCGATTTAAAAAAAAAAGTAAAAAAATATTATTTTGAGTTGATTTTTTTTATATAGGTCCATTGAAATATTTGAATATTAATAAAAAAAATCAATTCAAAAAATATTTTTTTAACATTTTAAAAAAATCGGTATGCACTAGCAAGTATATAAACTTGGTATGTATGAGACTCTACCCTCTCATACATACCAAGTATACATAACGTTGGCCCAAATCATTTTTTTAAAATATTAAAAAACGGTTTTTTTACCAATTAATACCGTTTACTAAGTATGTAGCTTAATAGGTCCTATCATCTTTTTTTTGCTCAAAAGGTTCCATGAAAAAAAAATTGCTCTAATATGTCCAATTTATAAGTATACAGTGAATATTCACTATATGTATAAATAAGACTTATTGAAAAAAAAATGTTATGGTAGGTCCTATTAGAAAATGCCTTAAATAAATAGGACTTCTTATTTGTCAAGCTCCCATTAAAAAAATTATTTTTGATTGAGTTTTTTTGTGTGGTATTTAAACATTCAAAGAATCTATATTAAAAAATCAACTCAAAATAACTGTTTTTACTATTTTAGAAAAAAATAATCAAAATTTTGCAACTTTTCAAAGCTGCGAAAGTTTGATTGACTTTTTTAAAGTAGCAAAAAAAATTATTTTGAACTGATTTTTTTTAAATGGGTCCCTTGAAATTTTTAAACTTCATATAAAAAAATTCAGCTGAAAATATATATATATATTTTTTTTAAAAATTCGTATGTATACTTAGTATATACTAGAGTCTCTCTCTCTCTCTCTCTCTCTCTCTCTCTCTCTCTCTCTCTCTCATATATATATATAATGCTCTTGTGCAAACTAGTCCACATTTTAAGAATGCGAACCAAACATGTGTCACCTAATGGTGCGCCTAGAAATTATCGCCTAAATTATAGGGACATATATATATAAGGTCCTTGATTTGCACGTCGCTGGCGCGGACCAATTTTGATAAAATAGTAAAAAAAAATTGGGGCAAATTTTTTTTTTTATGATTTTTAAACATTTCAGTAGGACTATAATAAATTAAATCAATTCAAAATGATTTTTTCTTAAAAACTGACAAAGTTTGACCGATTTTTTTAAAATAGTAAAAAAATCATTTTGAGGTGATTTTTTTTATGGTCCTACTGAAATGTTTAAAAATCATAAAAAAAAATCAATTGAAAAATATTTTTTTACTGTTTAAAAAAAATAGTTTGCATTCAGAATTCTCAAACCGGGACATCATGAGATCGATTTTCCATATAGATATATATAGTACACGTATACCCACTAGTGCACCATCCTAAGAGTGCCCATTCAACCATACAATCCTTCATAGAACCATAACCTCCCTAGTTAAATATAGGATCATTATCATAAATATCCCTACCAATCATCTCTAAAAGGCCCCAAGTCCAATCCCTAAACTTTCATTAAGAAACCTAGAAATAATTCTCAATTGGCCTATTTTTTATCTACTCCCACGGTCGCAAGCTAAATGGGCACGCCCGCGGCCTCCAAGTTCATGCCCCCGACTCACCCCCCCCCCCCCCCTACAAAGCCGCATGAAACGAAATAATTTTGATCTCAATAAGTTTTATTAAGCTTCAAACAATTCTACAACACCATATTATGGATTCTAATGAATTTTAATCATGTTCTTATCATATACTGAGTTTAATCTCTTATAAAGGGGTGAAACTTATCAAAATCCCATGTTTTTCCAATGGTCAACATTATTTACAAATTTTAATCAATTTGTCATTGTGATTCTCCTTTAGCATGTGTCTCATCATTAATCAACAATAATATAATAGAGGCTAGTCATATCTACACCTAACCCATAATTTAATACAAAAATCTAATTTTTGCAACATCTTGTTGGTAAGTTAATTTTGCCATTAACTAGAATATATGTAACCAAAGATGTAAATCATAGGATTATCTACCCTCAAGGGAGATTAAGAAAGTTGAGGCTAGTGACAACTTTGATGATCTTGTCATCAACTGAGATGGCATCAGTGCCAAGGGGCTTGACATTTACGTCAAACATGCCAAGGCTAGAGTCTTACTTTCAATATGTGAGTAATTTTTTTATATAAAAAAAATAGTATAGTGTGTTTTTCATGTAAAATCATTCTTAAGAACACCCTAATATTAATCATGAACACATTAATATGATTAATGTTTAGCATACAATTGTTCTTAATAAAAGGATCTTGGATCTTCATGTTTTCACAAAATACGTCTATAAGATAGAAAATAAGACATACCTTGATCAAAGATCAATCTTGATTAATTGCTCCATCAATCTGCCTTCTTGGAAAAAATGCACTCTAATGGAATCTCGGAGTTTCTCTCCCACCTCAGAAATAGTGTGTTATGAGATGACTCTAGATGGTGTAGAGGTCTCTATTTATAAGGGGAAGAGGGCCGGAATCCTAGTCAAGGTGGGACTCTTTCAAGTCTCCCACTAACGCCACTAACCATCATGTGACTAACGGATAAGGTTTACCCAAATCTTTTAATATCTTTATTTATCACATTCCTAATTAATTATTTGACATTTATTAAAACAACATAAATGGAAAATTCGGAATTTAATACAATCGAAATTAAATAATTAATTTCGTCACTTAACATTAATTTCCAACAGTCTCCCACTTGGTCTTAATAATTCGCATAATTAGATTAGGTATCATAAGGTGCACAATCATTGATAAATTTATTTTGCTGAATCAAATGATTCACGGATGCGAGTCATGGCGGTTCCATGCTATTCAAGAGCATGGTTCCTTCCATGTACCACAACACCAATGTTTCATTCAACTAAACCTTTAATATTGGGTATCATAATGGCCTCATAATGTCCTTTTCAACAAGGACTATTTCTGTCAACAATAATTCATAATTATATGCATGCATTCACAAAGGACAGAAATAATTGAAATCAGAAACACTTTTATTGAATTCAAGTAATAGTGTCAAACAACTAAGCCAAATAGCAATCATAATTTTACTAATCGAGATCCATCTCTTTGACACGTTCCATAAGGTCTTTTGGAGATAGTCCTTTCGTAATAGGATCTGCTATGTTATCACTCGTATTAATGTGATTAATTGACACTTTTTGTTTCTGAATTTCTTCTTTAACTGATAGGTATTTCATTCAACGTGCTTAGTTACTTTAGGAATACCTAACATTTCTTCATAAAGAAGATTGCAGCGACATTATCATAATATTTCAGCGACTTGATAATAGTGTCGACAACTCCAAGTCCCGAAATGAAGTCACGCTGCCAAAATACATAAGTTGTAGCATCAAGCATACTACAAACTCAGCTTTCACAATACTTAATGGATGGATTGTGTTGCACTCCTTCATTATATTGGTTGATAAACCAAAACAAACATACTTAAGCAAGAGTGAACTTCGTACCATCCGTACAAACAGTAAATCTGAGTCACAATAATTGTTCATATTTAAATGAACACATACATTATAAATGTGAGCATATAGTCCTTTAAGTATCTCATTACTTCATACACAACTTTTAAACCCATAAAATTATTTTGATTCTCTACTTTCTAAATCCGTGCTTATATATAGAGAAAATATATAAACTTACTCCCACTGATCTTAAGGTGTATACAAATATACAACGATTAAAAAAAATAATGATATTATTTCTTAAAATGCCTCATGTGGGAAACTTATGTTTATAAAATGATCTCCTAAACATATACGCATGGTTTATTAGAATTCAAAAAATAATTTTCACATCCACTTCATGTAACTCTCAATCATAATGAGCTACTAATGTCATAGGAATTTCATGTCCTTACATATGATTGAGAAGGTTCATTTATAACCTTTTCTTCATTAATAGTGAAATATTTTACTACAATTTAGCTTTATCTCGTTTAACTACCGTTAGTGTCGCGTTTGGTCTTGATGACCCCCTTATACCCGACTTTAGTGCATCAATTATGTAATTCAACGAGATTTCAACCTTAGTTGTAGTCCATTAGTTTCACTTCTTATGACTTTTGAAAATAAAACCATGTCATTATTTATTCCTACGCCAAATTCATGTTCATGCAGATACACCACATAATCATTTAGGATAGTAGACCTTTTAGGATCTTCTTAATACTATCCTTATGATTTCATCTACATTTCTCTCACGGTGACAATACTATCATTTAGTGGTTGACCATTTATTTGTTCTTTGTTGTTTAGACAATCTAACAACTAAAAGAACAAGGATTCAAGAAGGTTATCGATAATGGGATAAGTACCCTACCTTCCTTTATAACCTCAAGAAGGTTATCTATAATGGGATAAGTACCCTACCTTCCTTTATAACTGTTGATGTAAAAAACTAGATTGCTCTAATTATTCAATCACAGATAAATAAATAAGACAAAGATTTTTAAAGTGGTTCGACTAGGAATAAAGCCTACGTCCACTGTTATGTTATTGCTGAGTGTTTGTGGAATTCTTGATTACAAGTTCTCTCAAGAAATTCCGGTCCCCCTTGAATGAGGATGATACAAGGTATTTATAGCCTTGAGGCTGTACATGAAAGGTTCGATACATTAAATGACATACATATGAAAGGGTAATACATTTAATGCAGAGTGCGTGCCAAGAATATAAGCATTCAATGAATATCTGAACTGTTGATTATCTGGCAATTAATGATACGACCGAGATGCAGCTCGGACCGCCATAGCTGTTCGCTGATCAGGAGTTCCTCGGAACATTAGAGTATCTCGGTGCGTTAGAGTTCCTCGGTGCGATAGAGTTCCTCGGTGTATTCTCGTTGCTCGGAAAGAAGCATGGTTGGTCGGGAAATGATCTTCCTCGCTGCTATTGTGCCACGTAGATTGACACGTGTCTTCGTATTATTCGTCCACATCAGCATATTAATTTTGGTATCAACATAAGCCCCCAATGTTTCATATTTCGAACTTTGAGGAGTATGTAACATTCTTTCTCGGTATATGGCAATATTAAATGACCTTCCTGGGTTTCAGGAACATTGTATTCAAATTTCCTTCTTATTTCGCTGTTTTCCGCCTTTTTTATAAGCGCTTCGATCTTCGTGCAATTTTTGTCCTTTAAGCCGCCGGAAGTTCAGTAGTTTCTTTTTGGTAATCATTTCTTTCGCCGTTTCCCAATGCAAAGTATTTAAACTTCTTTGGTAACCATACCGTCGTCTACGTTTTCCATTTTCTGCATTCAAGCTTTCTATTCTCTTCTTCTCTCTTGTGCGTTCATCCTTGTTTCCGTTCGTTGCCAACATACCTCCTTTCTTTCTGTAAGATATTCTTCCTTTCTTCTGTATCTCTTTTATTCAATATGGTTTATATTATGGAGTCTGTTGAGAAATTCCGTTCTGATTTTTCCATTCCTTCGTGGGTAACTCTAGAGGTTCTTTCTGAGCCTTTAGATTACTTTCGATTGGCTGAGGGACATTGGTTCCCCAGTCTTTTTGTTGCTGAATGTGGTTTTTCCTTTCCACCAAACCCATTATGTCTTGAGTTTTATCAATATTTTGATCTTGTTCCTGCAAAAATAGCCCCCAATTCATGGAGAATAATTAATGGGGTGCACAAATTAAACCTAACTCATGGGACTCGTATTGGGATCCCTGAAATTATATTTTGTTATAAATGGGATATTCTAGATAATATTTATTATTTAAAAACTAGGTATCTGAATAGGGCTCTTGTAGTTAATCTCCCTGACTCAAATAGAGATTATTTTGAGCATGGGTTGATCATAAAAAATTGGCAACATGCGCCTTTAGCTGGGGATGAAGCGTACAACGGTCCCAGATGCCCCCCATATGGCAATGGGATAGGTTTATTTTTCATTTTATTTTACTTATAAAATTATGCTTTCATCATGTTTGATAAAATGTATGACCGATATTTCATTATGTATCTATTTGCAGTTGATAGCAAAAGAAAAACTCCAAAGGAATCAGAAGTGAATATTAAACATCTGAAACTTATCTGGGGTTTGCATAAGACGATTGCTGACGAGCATATTAGGTCTGCGTCATATTTGCTACAGTATAGGAGTTACACAACCTCTTATACTGCTCGCCCTGTTGAACCAGCTTCAACTCCAGAAGGTTCATCTTCAGATTCTCATATCCCTTTATCTCAAAGAATGGGCAAGAAAAGAGCTCCTCCTGCTCTATTTGATGAAATTTCTTCTGCTGTTGGAGCCAAGAAAGGCAAAACTGATGTCCCAGAAGGGACTAAAAAAGTAGATGCTGGGTCCTCCAAAGCTGCCGAGAAGCCCCCAGTGGCCCCGAGCAAGAAAAATGCTCCCATGGAAGTAATTACAATCTCTCCGACCAAGACTTCTTCCTTGGTTGATGCTGCTGACCCTCCTTTGAAGAGATTGAGGAAATCATCCTCAGTTAATCTTGCTGGAACTGCATCTTCTCTACCCGCTGGTGGTAGTAGTGTTTCAAACATCATTCTTCCGAGTTCTTCAATGAGCTCAGTTATACCCGAGGTTCTCGGGGTTGATGAAAAAATTCCTAGGGATACACTGACATCCCTAGCTGCTCGTCATCTTTCTTCAGTAAATTTCTCATACCTTTGGTCTTTCTTTCTTTTTTTGAATTCTTGTATTTGTGTTGACTTTATTGTTTTTCTTATCTTTCAGCTGGTGAACTGCTTCAATACCATCGTGAAGAAAGATCAAGTTATTAAAGCTTCCAGTTCCTCGTCCGATGTTGACGATGCTTTGTTGGGTTTAGCCCAATCTGTGAAGGAATCTCGCCAACAGTACATCGAGGAGAAAACTGTTTGGGAGAAAAAGCTGGCTGTGGCTGAGGCTGATAAGATGAAGATGGCTGAAACCTCCAAGAATTTGGAGGAGAAGGTGAAAAGCTTAGAGGTCAATCAGCAAAAGTGCGACGACCAGCTGAAGAAGGCAGAAGAAGAACTATCTACCCTGCGAGACATCAAAGTCCAAAAAGAACAGTTGGATGCCAAACTCTCCTCGGAGAAGTTGAAAAGAAAAGTTGCAATCAAGAAACATTTCAGTGCTGGTTGGGAAAAAGGATGGGATAAAGGGATTGCTGCTATGACATCCCAAGTCCAATATGGGAAGTTGAAATACTTCTATGATGGCTGGGTAGCTGCTCTTCAAGAGTTGAAAGTCGAAGACAATTCCGAGCTATTCCAACAACACCTCCCTGGTCCTCTTCCAGCAATTGTGGAAGAAGAAGAAGATGAGCCTGTCTCAGATGAATCTTCTATGGCTGTGGATGACCCAGTCTCTACTTCTCAACCCTCTGTCATTGAGGACATTTCTTCTATGCCTCCTCCTGCCGAGAAAATTCCAGCTGATCAAAATGTTGTTACCACCGAGCAACCGAGCTCCTCGTCCCAGCCTCCTGAGAAAGTCTTGGGGGACAAGGAAAAGGTGTGAAGTTGTTCGGTATCATTTCTATATTTCATTACTTGTAATCGAACACTGTAATCCTTTTTGATCTAATAAAATACATCTTTGCTCATCTCTGTTGTTGATAACTTGTTTTTGTTGATTGTTGTCTTTTTCTCGTCCTTAGTTTGTTGCTAGAATGGAATTGATCTCTTCACATGATACCGGGCTGATGCAGCAATGTCATCAATACTATAAGGCTGGTCATACAGACCTTAGTACATCAGAAATTGCTGATATCCTTGGTCATGGTGCTTCAGAACAGGCTATTGAGGCTTATCGGTACTTGAAAGATTTACTCGACCGAGCTGTGACCAACAATGTCGCTTATTATGACTTGATTGAAGAGCTGCATTGTTCCTTAGAGGATCTCCAAGGTCAGCACAATGAATCAATGGCTTCATTACACAAGGAATATGAAAATATATATCAACAACTTTCTTCTGATACAGGTCATAAAAAGATCATTGCTGCATATGATATTAGGGAAAGGACCCTAAAAGGTGAAGTTGAAGCCTGCAGACAAATTGCCGAGATCCTGGAACAAGAAAATAATAATTTGCAGAAAAAATTAGCTCAATATGAATCTGCTGCTTCATCTTCTACTGCATTAATACCAGTTACTGATGAAGGCTTCTCGTTCTTAGAGGTCAAAAACGCCAAACTAAGGCAAGAGCTGGAGGACTTAAGAAGATTTGCCATTTCTGGAACTGCTCGGGGACGAGGAAGAGGTTCTCGGGGGCGAGGAAGAATCCTCAGCCAAAATGTTGAAGAGGCTCGCACTCAGTCTACTCTGGAAACTCAAGCATTCCAGTTGAAAGTAAAAGACCGTGCTCTGACTGAAATGTCCAATAAAAATCTGTCTCTGGAAGATCAGCTTACATCGACGAAATCTGCCTTGCATAATAAGGATCTTTTTGCCAAAAGCCTTCATGAACAATTGGATAGATTAACCTTCCAATTCCATAAACAGCCAAGGGAATTCTGGATGGCAGGATACAATGAAGCCCTTGTTCACCTGGATGCTCGTATTGAACATGCCAACAATGAAGGTTACAAGCAAGGATGGTTAAACGCACTGGGTGTGTTAAAATTGATACTTGTAATTTTTTAAGTTGGTTGCTGGTTAGCACAATATTGTTATCTTTTTAACATTTACATAGATACATATGTACAAATATAAAGGTGTTTGATAAACACAAGACAATAGCAAAATTGGCAAACAGAAAATGAAAATCTTTTCATTAATCTAGAATAAATTACAAGTTACATAAATGTACTAACTGTTACATTGAAAACCTATTCTATTGGTTTCTTTCCTTTATTTTGTGAAGCAGGCTCCTCGCCAGCAGGAGGATCCTCTAGGCAAAGAGGAGAATTGATGAAATTAACATCCCTGAGCATTCTGACGTTCATCACAGAAGGTGTATCCAAGAGATGCTCAGGACGAGACAATTCAACCTGAGAATGAAGGCTATAATCGCCAAGGTATTTTGAAATCAAGCTACGAGGAATGGAACGAGCTGGGATCCATGCCATGTCCAATTTGAAAGGTGGTACAGGCAGGTCTAATAATGATGGAGCATGATAGTCCCATAAAAAATGCCCTTGCTCCAATTTTAACACACCCAGTGCGTTTAACCATCCTTGCTTGTAACCTTCATTGTTGGCATGTTCAATACGAGCATCCAGGTGAACAAGGGCTTCATTGTATCCTGCCATCCAGAATTCCCTTGGCTGTTTATGGAATTGGAAGGTTAATCTATCCAATTGTTCATGAAGGCTTTTGGCAAAAAGATCCTTATTATGCAAGGCAGATTTCGTCGATGTAAGCTGATCTTCCAGAGACAGATTTTTATTGGACATTTCAGTCAGAGCACGGTCTTTTACTTTCA
Source organism: Sambucus nigra (assembly GCA_949130495.1). NCBI lineage: Eukaryota > Viridiplantae > Streptophyta > Magnoliopsida > Dipsacales > Adoxaceae > Sambucus > Sambucus nigra. The sequence continues at coordinate 9,840,317 of OX422223.1, forward strand.
ACTGGAATGCTTGAGTTTCCAGAGTAGACTGAGTGCGAGCCTCTTCAACATTTTGGCTGAGGACTCTTCCTCGCCCCCGAGAACCTTTTCCTCGTCCCCGAGCAGTTCCAGAAATGGCAGATCTTCTTAAGTCCTCCAGCTCTTGCCTTAGTTTGGCGTTTTCGACTTCTAAGAACGAGAAACCTTCATCAGTAACTGGTACTAATGCAGTGGAAGAGGAGGCAACAGATTCATACTGAGCCAATTTTTTCTGCAGATTATTATTTTCTTGCTCCAGGATCTCGGCAATCTGCCTGCAAGCTTCAACTTCACCTTTTAGGGTCCTTTCCCTAATATCATATCCAGCAATGATCTTCTTATGGCCTGTTTCAGAAGAGAGCTGCTGGTATCTATTTTCATAATCCTGGTGCAATGAAACCATTGAAGCATTGTGTTAATTTTGGAGATCCTCTATGGAACCATGAAGTTCCTCGATCAGTTCGTAATACGCCACATTATTGGCCACGGATCTATCAAGCAAATCCTTCAGATACCGGTAAGCCTCAACTGCTTGTTCTGAGGCACCGTGACCAAGGATGTCAACAATCTCCGATACACTTAGGTCTGTATGACCAGCTTTATAATAGCCATTGCATTGTCACATCAATTCATTATCAGGAGCAGATATCAATTCCATTCTGGCCAAAAACTAATAAAGAAGAAGAAGCAGGAATTAATAAATAAGAGCAGACAGAGTATCAACAAAGAAGAGAAACGAAGATGTATTTTATTAGATCATCAAAAAGTTACATTGTTCGATTACAAGTAAGGAAATATAGAAATGATACCGAACAACTTCACACCTTTTCCTTGTCCCCCAAGACTTTCTCGGAAGGCTGGGACGAGGAGCTCGGTTGCTCGGTGGTAAGAACGGTTTGATCAGCAGGAATCTTCTCGGGAGGAGGAGGCATGGAAGAAACGTCCTCGTTGATAGAAGGTTGAGAGGCAGAGATTAGGTCACCCGTAGCTATAGAAGATTCATCTGAGGCAGGCTCATCTTCTTCTTCTTCCACAATTGGTGGAGGAGGACCAGGGAGATGTTGTTGGAATAACTCAGAATCATCTTGGACCTTCAGCTCTTGCAGAGCAGTTACCCAGCCATCATGGAAGTATTTCAACTCCCCATATTGGACTTGGGATGTCATTGCAGCTATCCCTCTCTCCCATCCTTTCTCCCAACCAGCACTGAAATGTTTCTTGATTGCAACTTTTCTCCTCGACTTCTCCGAGGAGAGCTTCACCTCCAATTCCTCTTTCTTGACCTTGATATCTCGCAGAGTAGATAATTCTTCCTCTGCCTTCTTCAACTTATCATCAGATTCCTGATGTTTAACCTCCAAACCTTTAACTTTCTCCTCCAAATTCTTGGAGGTTTCGGCCATTTTCACCTTCTCAGCCTCAACCACAGCTAATTTCTTCTCCCAAACAGCTTTTTCGTCAATATGCTGTTGAAGAGATCTCTTTAAAGACTGGGTCAAACCCAAAAAAGCATCATCTACACATGACGAGGAGCTTGAAGCTTTGATAGCCTCATCCTTCTTCACAATGTTATTAAAACAATTCACCAGCTGAAAGATGAGAGAAATAGCAAGGTCAATACAAAATGCAAGCTTTCAGAGAAAGAAAGAGAAATCATAAGTATGAGAAACTTACTGAAGCAAGGTGACGAGCAGCTAGGGATGTCAGCGTATCCCTAGGAATTCTTTCATCAAGACCATGGACCTCGGGTACAACCGTACTCATTGCAGAGCTTGGAAGAATGATGTTTGGAACATCAGTACCACTAGCAGGTAAAGAAGAGGCAGTTTCAGCTGGAGTAACCAAGGATGATTTCCTCAATCTCTTCAACGGGCGGTCAGAACCTTCAACCAGAGAGGTCTTGGTCGGGGAGATTGTAATTACATCTGCAGGAGCATTTTTCTTGCTCGGGGCCACTGGGGGCTTCTCGGCAGCTTTGGAGGACCCAGCATCTACTTTTTTAGTCCCTTCTGGGACATTAATTTTGCCTTTCTTGGCTCCAACAGCAGAGGAAATTTCATCAAATAGAGCAGGAGGAGCTCTTTTCTTGCCCATTCTCTGAGATAAGGGGATATGAGAATCTGAAGATGAACCTTCTGGTGTTGAAGCTGGTTCAACAGGGCGAGCAGTATAAGAGGTTGTGTAACTCTTATACTGTAGCAAATATGAAGCAGATCTGATGTGTTCGTCTGCAATGTTCTTATGCAAACCCCAGATAAGTTTCAGATGTTTAATATTCACTTCTGATTCCTTTGGAGTTTTTCTTTTGCTATCAACTGCAAATAAATACATGTTGAGATATCAGTCATACATTTTGTCAAACATGATGAAAGCATAATTTCATAAGTAAAATAAAATGAAAAATAAACCTATCCCATTGCCGTATGGGGGGCATCTGGGACCGTTGTATACTTCATTCCCAGATAAAGGCGCATGTTGCCAATTTTTTATGACCAACCCATGCGCAAAATAATCCCTATTTGAGTCAGGGAGATTAACTACAAGAGCCCTATTCAGATACCTAGTTTTTAAATAATAAATATTATCTAGAGTGGCCCATTTATAACAAAACATAATTTCAGGGATCCCAATACGAGTCCCATGAGTTAGATTTAATTTGTGCACCCCGTTAATTATTCTCCATGAATTGGGGGCTATTTTTGCAGGAACAAGATCAAAATATTGACAAAACTCAAGACATAATGGGTTTGGTGGAAAGGAAAAACCACATTCAGCAACAAAAAGACTGGGGAACCAATGTCCCTCAGCCAATCGAAAGTAATCTAAAGGCTCAGAAAGAACCTCTAGAGTTACCCACGAAGGAATGGAAAAATCAGAACGGAATTTCTCAACAGACTCCACAATATAAACCATATTGAATAAAAGAGATACAGAAGAAAGGAAGAATATCTTACAGAAAGAAAGGAGGTATGTTGGCAACGAACGAAAACAAGGATGAACGCACAAGAGAGAAGAAGAGAATAGAAAGCTTGAATGCAGAAAATGGAAAACGTAGACGACGGTATGGTTACCAAAGAAGTTTAAATACTTTGCATTGGGAAGCGGCGAAAGAAATGATTACCAAAAAGAAACTACTGAACTTCCGGCGGCTAAAAGGACAAAAATTGCACGAAGATCGAAGCGCTTATAAAAAAGGCGGAAAACAGCGAAATAAGAAGGAAATTTGAATACAATGTTCCTGAAACCCAGGAAGGTCATTTAATATTGCCATATAACGAGAAAGAATGTTACATACTCCTCAAAATTCGAAATATGAAACATTGGGGGCTTCTGTTGATACCAAAATTAATATGCTGATGTGGACGAATAATACGAAGACACGTGTCAATCTACGTGGCACAATAGCAGCGAGGAAGATCATTTCCCGACCAACCATGCTTCTTTCCGAGCAACGAGAATACACCGAGGAACTCTATCACACCGAGGAACTCTATCACACCAAGGAACTCTATCGCACCGAGGAACTCTAACGCACCGAGGTACTCTAATGTTCCGAGGAACTCCTGATCAGCGAACAGCTATGGCGGTCCGAGCTGCATCTCGGTCGTATCATTAATTGTCAGATAATCAACAGTTCAGATATTCATTGAATGCTTATATTCTTGGCACGCACTCTGCATTAAATGTATTACCCTTTCATATGTATGTCATTTAATGTATCGAACCTTTCATGTACAGCCTCAAGGCTATAAATACCTTGTATCATCCTCATTCAAAGGGGACGGGAATTTCTTGAGAGAACTTGTAATTAAGAATTCCACAAACACTCAGCAATAACATAACAGTGGACGTAGGCTTTATTCCTAGCCGAACCACTTTAAAAATCTTTGTCTTATTTATTTATCTGTGATTGAATAATTAGAGCAATCTAGTTTTTTACATCAACAGATTGGCGCCGTCTGTGGGAAACGACTGTTATTATCGTTTTTCATAAAAATCATTTATCACCAATGGCAGATAATCCAGAATCCAGTAATCGAAATGTTGGAAATACTGGAAATCTTCCAAATCCATCTGCATCCCCAGATCTGGCTGGAATTATGAAGAATCTGGCTCAAGGACAAACCGTCATGTAAGAATCTATGAGGCAACTCATTCAAACTCTTCAGGGCGGTGCACCTACCTATTCAGGGCAAAGGAGTGATCATAGGCAATCGCAATCTAGACGTACTGGGTCATATCGCAATGAGGAGTCTAATGATTCTTCTTATCAACCTGGGCGAACTTCATCGATACGGGCTACGGATACAGATCAACGTATCACTCTCTCTCCGGAGAGAACTAGCGCTTTGGAAAGGTTAAGCAGAGTGTCTCCTTTCAGTCGGTTAGGACCAAGGAGAAACATGAGCCCACCTAGAGCTCCATCAAAGAGTTTTCGGCTACCACCAGGTTTAAGAGAAGGATCTGCACAATCTCGACCAGCCACTCGTCGAGATAAATCTCAGGAAGCTACGTCGGAGCGATCAGTTGCTCGGACTAGGCGGCCTGAGGAAGGAAATGAAGCATGGAAAGGTTCTATTCAATGGTTGGAGGATAGATTGGGAGAAATGGCTAAAGCGAGGAACCCCTTACAGAGAACTTTTGTTCAAGGGACACCTTTTGTGCAAGCCATTGTGGATTTCCCTACACCGTCGAAATTCAAAGCACCTGTAGTGACCCCCAAGTACGATGGAAAGACAGATCCCGTACTTCATATAGAACAATACCAAGCTGCTGCAGATATCTACGCTGTCCCCGACGAGATGAGGTGTAGAGCATTCTCGGGAACTCTTACCGGATCTGCACAGATATGGTACAATAATCTTCCTCGGGGTAAGATTTCAACTTTTGTTCAGTTAGCCGAGTTGTTTATTGGCAATTTTTGTTTTGGAGCAAAGCCGGTAAAGCGAGTAGCACACTTGCTAAGTGTTAGACAAAAATCAGGTGAAAGTACTAGAGATTACATAACTCGTTTCAATAACGAGAAGTTGGAAGTCATAGATTATGAAGAAAAGACAGCAATCACTGCTCTGATGAGTGGTTTACTGCCTAACAAGCTGTACTACACTTTGGCCAAAGATCCACCTAAAAATATGTTGGAGTTGATGGCAAAGGCGGCCAAAATCATGAATGCCGAGGAGGCTATGGCTGCGAAGAAGAATATGGATAAAGAAGTTAAAGTGGAGGTCGACAACTCTAAGAAGAAAGATCAGAAAGGTAATGGTGGTGACAAACATTCCAGGAATAACAGGATGAAGTTGGAAGTCCTAAAGAAGTATGATAATTATACTCCATTGAAAATGGGTATTAATCATGTTTTGGAAGAAATCAGGAATAACGAGGAAATCAAGTGGCCAGAGAAACTGAAGACAAATCCCGACCTGAGGAATAAGGCCAAATATTGTGAGTTTCACAAAGATCATGGCCATATGACCAAAAATTGTATAGCCCTTCAGAACGAGATTGAAACACTCATCCGAAGAGGAAAATTATCAAAGTATGTAGATCGCAGAGGTGAAAGGAAGAATGATGATAGAACTAGAGAGAGATCTAGATCTCCTCGTCGTGCAGAGGAGAAAAAGAGGAGGGACCATGAAGAGGATCCAGATGATGACCCCGATCTTCCCAAGAAGCCAAGGAAACCTGAACGAGAGGTATTTTCCATACGTTTTGGGTCATTTGATTGTAATGTTATTACAGGAGGAGATGCAGGAGGAGGAGACCTTACTGCAGAAAGAAAAGCTTACCTCGGAGAGGCTCAAGCTTGTTCATACATTCAGCGAATAAACCTGGCCGAGGATGATCGTCCGAGGAAGGTAAACAAAGAGAAGCTAGTGATTGGTTTTTCAAAAAACGACCTGGCAGGTGTTCTTTACCCTCATGATGATCCTTTGGTGATCAAAATGAGGATGAAGGATGTGATCATTTCAAGGGTGTTAGTAGACAATGGTAGTTCGGCAGACATCATGTACTATTCATGCTTTGATAGCTTGAATTTAAAATTATCTCAATTGGAACCTTATCACAGACCCCTTCTGGGTTTTGCTGGCGAGAAAGTTTTTCCACTTGGGACGATCAAGTTGGATATACTCATTGGAACTTGGCCTGCTTGTCGAACAGAAAGAATACGCTTCTTTGTGATGGATAAGAATGTGCAGTCAGCCTACAACATCATCATGGGAAGAGTTGGATTGAAGAAGTTCGAGGCAGTTCCATCTACAGTACATCAGTGTTTGAAATTCCCAACGAATTTTGGAGTTGGAATTATGAAAGGTGATCAAAAAGTAGCTCGGGAATGCTATTATTCGTCTGCCGAGCAAGAGGAACTTGAAGAGTCAAAGAAAAAGACTACTACTTACCAAGTGGAGGAGGGCACAGAAATTGAAACTCTTGACCCTAGGGATGAATCTCAACTTGTAAAAGGACAGGTGATGGAATCTACAGAAACTGTTATCCTGGACGACGAGCATCCTGAACGAGTAACTCAGATAGGATCGTCGTTGGATGTTTCAATAAAACAAGACTTGATAACTTTCTTGAGAAGCAGGAAGAATACTTTTGCTTGGAGTCATGAAGACATGCCAGGTATAGATCCAAACTTTTTATGTCATGAGCTCAACGTGAATAAGGAGATCAAGCCTGTGAAGCAAAGAAGAAGAGTGTTTAGTCCCGAGAAGAACCAGGCCATACAAGAGGAGGTCGAGAAACTCCAGAAAGCCCAATTCATTGAAGATGTGAAATATCCAGATTGGTTGGCGAATGTGGTGATGGTAAAGAAGAAGAACAACAAATGGAGAATGTGTGTTGATTTTACTGATCTCAACAAGGCATGTCCAAAAGATCATTTTCCATTGCCCAGAATTGATCAACTAGTGGATGCTACCTCGGGACATGAGCTACTCAGCTTTATGGATGCTTATTCTGGCTACAATCAGATCAAAATGAAGCCAGAAGACAGGGAAAGTACTTCTTTTATTACCCCAAGGGGAACTTATTGTTATAATGTTATGCCTTTTGGTTTAAAAAATGCAGGTGCAACATATCAGCGGCTGATGAACAAGGTTTTTACCGAACAAATCAGTTGCAACATGGAAGTCTATGTCGATGACATGCTCACCAAAAGCAAGAGAGCTAATGATCATTTAGTTGACTTGAGTCAAACCTTTGATCAACTGGACAAATACCAAATGAAGCTCAACCCGACGAAGTGTACCTTTGGAGTACGAGAAGGAATGTTCCTCGGATACATCGTCAATCAACGAGGTATTGAGGCAAATCCAGAAAAGATCAAAGCTCTTTTAGGGCTGCGATCCCCAACGACGAGGAAAGAAGTACAGAGTCTTACCGGACGAGTTGCAGCCCTCAACAGATTTGTATCCAGAGCAACTGATAAATGCCTCCCATTCTTCAAAACACTGCGAAAAAGTTTTGAGTGAACTGATGAATGTGAGAAAGCCTTTCAAGATTTGAAGAAGTATTTGGGAGCCCCACCATTGTTGTCTAGGCCAATAACTGGAGAGAAGCTGTACTTGTATTTGGCAGTATCAGAAAATGCAGTTAGCTCGACGTTGATCAGATTGGAGAATGGAGTCCAGAAGCCAATTTATTACACAAGCAAGACCTTCCGAGGTGCGGAAATCAGATACCCAAAGCTGGAAAAATTGGCACTGGCATTAATTGAAGCAAGTAGAAGAATGAGGCCATACTTCCAGGCCCATACCATCATTGTGTATACCGACATGCCGTTAAGACAAGCCCTTCACAAGCCAGAAAAATCAGGAAGATTGATGTACTGGGCAATAGAGCTCGGTGAATATGATATTGTGTATGAACCCAGATCATCGTTGAAGGGGCAAGCCGTGGCAGATTTTATAACAGAGTTCACATACCCTGATACCCCCGAGGAGCAAAAGGTGCTTGTTGACCTACCATTGGACGATACAGGATCAACAGACACAGATCCAGACCAACCAAGGTTGGTAAAAGGACTTGTGGATGTAGAGAAATCATCATATTCAAACCCCGACCAACTCCGGTTGGTAGAAGGGCGCGAACAAATGACCAACGAGGAACGAAGGATACCCGGGGATGATGAAAGAAAACAGATGATATTTCACCGAGGAACTCTAACAGATAAGAAATTTGAAGACGAGTTACATACATGGAGATTATATGTAGATGGATCATCTTGCACGGCTGGTTGTGGAGCAGGGATTGTTTTAAACTCTCCAGATGATATTGACATGGAGTGTGCCTTGAGATTCCAATTCAAAGCTTCCAATAATGAGGCTGAATATGAGGCTATGATAGCAGGTTTTCATTTGGCGAAAGTTATGGAGGCACGACAAGTAATTGTTTTTAGCGATTCTCAATTAATTGTGAATCAAATGATGGGAATATATGCAGTGAAGGGAGAGTTAATGGTGAAGTACCATGCAAAAGTGATGGAGTTATTGACAGAATTTGATGCTATTCAATTGGTGAGGATACCGAGAATGGAGAATGCTAGAGCAGACGCATTGGCCCGACTAGCGTCAGCTACGCGCACCGAGCTGCGAAGAACAATACCAATTGAAGTATTAGAAAGTCGGAGCATAGAAGAAGATCTGACGGTGAAGATTATTACCCTTGATTTAGGACCATCTTGGATGGATCCTATCAGAGCATACATTGAAGAAGGAGAATTGTCGGAGGACAAACTAGCTGCCAAGAAATTGAAGTATAAAGTTGCTCGGTATGTGTTAACTAATGGTGTTTTGTATAGACGAGGAATTATGGCAGGTTTGCAGAGATGTGTGCATCCATCAGAAGTCAAAGAATTGATTGAAGAAATTCATGAAGGATCTTGTGGTGCTCATGTAGCAGGTCGGACACTTTTGCAAAGGGTAATGACACAGGGATACTACTGGCCGACGATGAGGGCTGATTGTATAGCCTATGCTAAGAAGTGTGACAAGTGCCAACGTTTTTCCTCCATCCGAAGAACTCCACAGGCATTATTGACACCCATAACATCACCTTGGCCATTTGCCATGTGGGGAATGGATCTGGTTGGACCACTGCCGACGACCCGAGGAAGGTTCAAGTATCTCGTCGTGGCAGTAAACTATTTTACTAAGTGGGTGGAAGCTGAACCACTAATTGATATGACGTACGAGAAGGTGTATCAGTTCATATGGAAGAATATCATTTGTCGATATGGTCTCCCCCACGCTTTCATCACAGACCATGGAACGCAATTTGATAATAAAGAATTTGCTGCCTATTGTCATCAGTCGAACGTCTTGAAGTTTCATTCAGCACCAGGCCATCCCCAAAGCAATGGACAGACTGAGGTGACGAACAGAACATTACTAAATGGGTTGAAGAAGAGGTTAAGTGAGGCTAAAGCAAATTGGATTAATGAGCTACAGTCAGTTTTGTGGGCTTACCGAACAACTCCCCGAGCAGCAACAGGAGAATCACCATATATGCTAGCATTTGGAAGCTAGGCTGTGATACCTGCCGAGTTGGACCTACCAACACACAGGGTGTTAAATTTCAATTCTTCGATCAGTGATTTGATGAGAAGACTGGATTTGGATATGCTCGAGGAAGTCAGAGAAGAGGCAGCCATTAGGAATGCTGCTTATCAACAACGAACACCTTCCAATTCCATAAACAGCCAAGGGAATTCTGGATGGCAGGATACAATGAAGCCCTTGTTCACCTGGATGCTCGTATTGAACATGCCAACAATGAAGGTTACAAGCAAGGATGGTTAAACGCAATGGGTGTGTTAAAATTGGAGCAAGGGCATTTTTTATGGGACTATCATGCTCCATCATTATTAGACCTGCCTGTACCACCTTTCAAATTGGACATGGCATGGATCCCAGCTCGTTCCATTCCTCGTAGCTTGATTTCAAAATACTTTGGCGATTATAGCCTTCATTCTCAGGTTGAATTGTCTCGTCCTGAGCATCTCTTGGATACACCTTCTGTGATGAACGTCAGAATGCTCAGGGATGTTAATTTCATCAATTCTCCTCTTTGCCTAGAGGATCCTCCTGCTGGCGAGGAGCCTGCTTCACAAAATAAAGGAAAGAAACCAATAGAATAGGTTTTCAATGTAACAGTTAGTACATTTATGTAACTTGTAATTTATTCTAGATTAATGAAAAGATTTTCATTTTCTGTTTGCCAATTTTGCTATTGTCTTGTGTTTATCAAAAACCTTTATATTTGTACATATGTATCTATGTATCTGTTAAAAAGATAACAATATTGTGCTAACCAGCAACCAACTTAAAAAATTACAAGTATCAAGGTTGTTCAATCACTTAATAAAGTAAATTGTTCAAACTGTTTCCAACCAACCAAGGTGGATAAATAATGTTTGTCGACCAACTATAGTTGATGGATTTTTATCCCCGACCAACTATACTTGGTGTATTTTCAGTCTTTAAAATGTGTCCGACCAACCAAGGTCGATAATTTGTCCTCGTTGATCAAATACAGTTAGTGGGTCTTTATCCCCGACCAACTCTACTTGGTATATTTTGGAATATTTTGTTCTTCAAAGAACTTTTTGTAATAATATTACTTCCCGACCAACATAAGTTGTAATATGAGAGTACATTTTTATCATACCAACCGTAGTTGATCATGCTGGTGTACACCTTTTAACCAAAGGAATATTTCTTGGCTCCATAAAGCTTTTGGCTACTTATAGCACTTTTTGGCTCCTTAGAGCTGTCCTCCTAACCAAAGGAGGTTGGCTACTTATAGCACTTTTGCTCCTTAGAGCTGTCCTCCTAACCAAAGGAGGTTGGCTACTTATAGCACTTTTGCTCCTTAGAGCTGTCCTCCTAACCAAAGGAGGTTGGCTACTTAGAGCACTTTTGTTGTGTAGTGTATTACACTAGTATTCCCCGAAAAACTTTCAACCAGAAAGAAAATGGCGAAACATCCTCGTTTTATTCATAATGAAAGAAATGCTTTACATTTGACATCACTGATAATACTTGCGCAGGTGTTCAGCATTCCATGCGTTCTTAAATTCCTCTCCTTCTAGAGTTGCTATTCTGTAAGTTCCTGGTCGAACAACCTCTGTAACTCGGTAAGGTCCATGCCAGTTTGCTTCCAGTTTATTCTGCTTCTGAATGACCTTCTTTAGCACATAATCCCCCTCTTTTAGATCACATTTCTTTACCCTTTTGTTGTAAAACAGAGCTGTTCGTTGTTGATAAGCAGCATTCCTAATGGCTGCCTCTTCTCTGACTTCTTCGAGCATATCCAAATCCAGTCTTCTCATCAAATCACTGATCGGAGAATTGAAATTTAACACCCTGTGTGTTGGTAGGCCCAACTCGGCAGGTATCACAGCCTCACTTCCAAATGCTAGCATATATGGTGATTCTCCTGTTGCTGCTCGGGGAGTTGTTCGGTAAGCCCACAAAACTGACTGTAGCTCATTAATCCAATTTGCTTTAGCCTCACTTAACCTCTTCTTCAACCCATTTAGTAATGTTCTGTTCCTCACCTCAGTCTGTCCATTGCTTTGGGGATGGCCTGGTGCTGAATGAAACTTCAAGACGTTCGACTGATGACAATAGGCAGCAAATTCTTCATTGTCAAATTGCGTTCCATGGTCTGTGATGAAAGCGTGGGGGAGACCATATCGACAAATGATATTCTTCCATATGAACTGATACACCTTCTCGTACGTCATATCAATTAGTGGTTCAGCTTCCACCCACTTAGTAAAATAGTCTACTGCCACGACGAGATACTTGAACCTTCCTCGGGTCGTCGGCAGTGGTCCAACCAGATCAATTCCCCACATGGCAAAATGGCCAAGGTGATGTTATGGGTGTCAACAATGCCTGTAGAGTTCTTCGGATGGAGGAAAAACGTTGGCACTTGTCACACTTCTTAGCATAGGCTATACAATCAGCCCTCATCGTCGGCCAGTAGTATCCCTGTGTCATTGCCCTTTGCAAAAGTGTCCGACCTGCTACATGAGCACCACAAGATCCTTCATGAATTTCTTCAATCAATTCTTTGACTTCTGATGGATGCACACATCTCTGCAAACCTGCCATAATTCCTCGTCTATACAAAACACCATCAGTTAACACATACCGAGCAACTTTATACTTCAATTTCTTGGCAGCTAGTTTGTCCTCCGGCAATTCTCCTTCTTCAATGTATGCTCTGATAGGATCCATCCAAGATGGTCCTAAATCAAGGGTAATAATCTTCACCGTCAGATCTTCTTCTATGCTCCGACTTTCTAATACTTCAATTGGTATTGTTCTTCGCAGCTCGGTGCGCGTAGCTGACGCTAGTCGGGCCAATGCGTCTGCTCTAGCATTCTCCATTCTCGGTATCCTCACCAATTGAATAGCATCAAATTCTGTCAATAACTCCATCACTTTTGCATGGTACTTCACCATTAACTCTCCCTTCACTGCATATATTCCCATCATTTGATTCACAATTAATTGAGAATCACTGAAAACAATTACTTGTCGTGCCTCCATAACTTTCGCCAAATGAAAACCTGCTATCATAGCCTCATATTCAGCCTCATTATTGGAAGCTTTGAATTGGAATCTCAAGGCATACTCCATGTCAATATCATCTGGAGAGTTTAAAACAATCCCTGCTCCACAACCAGCCGTGCAAGATGATCCATCTACATATAATCTCCATGTATGTAACTCGTCTTCAAATTTCTTATCTGTTAGAGTTCCTCGGTGAAATATCATCTATTTTCTTTCATCCACAAGTCCTTTTACCAACCTTGGTTGGTCTGGATCTGTGTCTGTTGATCCTGTATCGTCCACAGGTAGGTCAGCAAGCACCTTTTGCTCCTCGGGGGTATCAGGGTATGTGAACTCTGCTATAATATCTGCCACGGATTGCCCCTTCAACGATGATCTGGGTTCATACACAATATCATATTCACCGAGCTCTATTGCCCAGTACATCAATCTTCCTGATTTTTCTGGCTTGTGAAGGGCTTGTCTTAACGGCATGTCGGTATACACAATGATGGTATGGGCCTGGAAGTATGGCCTCATTCTTCTACTTGCTTCAATTAATGCCAGTGCCAATTTTTCCAGCTTTGGGTATCTGATTTCCGCACCTCGGAAGGCCTTGCTTGTGTAATAAATTGGCTTCTGGACTCCATTTTCCAATCTGATCAACGCCGAGCTAACTGCATTTTCTGATACTGCCAAATACAAGTACAGCTTCTCTCCAGTTATTGGCCTAGACAACAATGGTGGGGCTCCCAAATACTTCTTCAAATCTTGAAAGGATTTCTCACATTCATCAGTCCACTCAAAACTTTTTCGCAGTGTTTTGAAGAATGGGAGGCATTTATCAGTTGCTCGGGATACAAATCTGTTGAGTGCTGCAACTCGTCCGGTAAGACTCTGCACTTCTTTCCTCGTTGTCGGGGATCGCAGCCCTAAAAGAGCCTTGATCTTTTCTGGATTTGCCTCAATACCTCGTTGGTTGACGATGTATCCGAGGAACATTCCTTCTCGTACTCCAAAGGTACACTTCGTCGGGTTAAGCTTCATCTGGTATTTATCCAGTTGATCAAAAGTTTGACTCAAGTCAACCAAATGATCTGCAGCTCTCTTGCTTTTGGTGAGCATGTCGTCGACATAGACCTCCATATTGCGGCTGATTTGTTCGGTAAAAACCTTGTTCATCAACCGCTGATATGTTGCACCTGCATTTTTTAAACCAAAAGGCATAACATTATAACAATAAGTTCCCCTTGGGGTAATAAAAGAAGTACTTTCCCTGTCTTCAGGTTTCATTTTGATCTGGTTGTAGCCAGAATAAGCATCCATGAAGCTGAGTAGCTCGTGTCCCGAGGTAGCATCCACTAGTTGATCAATTCTGGGCAATGGAAAATGATCTTTTGGACATGCCTTGTTGAGATCAGTAAAATCAACACACATTCTCCATTTGTTGTTCTTCTTCTTTACCATCACCACATTCGCCAACCAATCTGGATATTTCACATCTTCAATGAATTGGGCTTTCTGGAGTTTCTCGACCTCCTCTTGTATGGCCTGGTTCTTCTCGGGACTAAACACTCTTCTTCTTTGCTTCACAGGCTTGATCTCCTTATTCACGTTGAGCTCATGACATAAAAATTTTGGATCTATACCTGGCATGTCTTCATGACTCCAAGCAAAAGTATTCTTCCTGCTTCTTAAGAAAGTTATCAACTCTTGTTTTATTGAAACATCCAACGATGATCCTATCTGAGTTACTCGTTCAGGATGCTCGTCGTCCAGGATAACAGTTTCTGTAGATTCCATCACCTGTCCTTTTACAAGTTGAGATTCATCCCTAGGGTCAAGAGTTTCAAAATCTGTGCCCTCCTCCACTTGATAAGTAGTAGTCTTTTTCCTTGATTCTTCAAGTTCTTCTTGCTCGGCAGACGAATAATAGCATTCCCGAGCTACTTTTTGATCACCTTTCATAATTCCTACTCCAAAATTCGTTGGGAATTTCAAACACTGATGTACTATAGATGGAACTGCTTCGAACTTCTTCAATCCAACTCTTCCCATGATGATGTTGTAGGCAGACTGCACATTCTTATCCATCACAAAGAAGCGTATTCTTTCTGTTCGACAAGCAGGCCAAGTTCCAATGAGTATATCCAACTTGATCGTCCCAAGTGGAAAAACTTTCTCGCCAGCAAAACCCAGAAGGGGTCTGTGATAAGGTTCCAATTGAGATAATTTTAAATTCAAGCTATCAAAGCATGAATAGTACATGATGTCTGCCGAACTACCATTGTCTACTAACACCCTTGAAATGACCACATCCTTCATCCTCATTTTGATCACCAAAGGATCATCATGAGGGTAAAGAACACCTGCCAGGTCGTTTTTTGGAAAACCAATCACTAGATTCTCTTTGTTTACCTTCCTCGGACGATCATCCTCGGCCAGGTTTATTCGCTGAATGTATGAACAAGCTTGAGCCTCTCCGAGGTAAGCTTTTCTTTCTGCAGTAAGGTCTCCTCCTCCTGCATCTCCTCCTGTAATAACATTACAATCAAATGACCCAAAACGTATGGAAAATACCTCTCGTTCAGGTTTCCTTGGCTTCTTGGGAAGATCGGGGTCATCATCTGGATCCTCTTCATGGTCCCTCCTCTTTTTCTCCTCTGCACGACGAGGAGATCTAGATCTCTCTCTAGTTCTATCATCATTCTTCCTTTCACCTCTGCGATCTACATACTTTGATAATTTTCCTCTTCGGATGAGTGTTTCAATCTCGTTCTGAAGGGCTATACAATTTTTTGTCATATGGCCATGATCTTTGTGAAACTCGCAATATTTGGCCTTATTCCTCAGGTCGGGATTTGTCTTCAGTTTCTCTGGCCACTTGATTTCCTCGTTATTCCTGATTTCTTCCAAAACATGATTAATACCCATTTTCAATGGAGTATAATTATCATACTTCTTTAGGACTTCCAACTTCATCCTGTTATTCCTGGAATGTTTGTCACCACCATTACCTTTCTGATCTTTCTTCTTAGAGTTGTCGACCTCCACTTTAACTTCTTTATCCATATTCTTCTTCGCAGCCATAGCCTCCTCGGCATTCATGATTTTGGCCGCCTTTGCCATCAACTCCGACATATTTTTAGGTGGATCTTTGGCCAAAGTGTAGTACAGCTTGTTAGGCAGCAAACCACTCATCAGAGCAGTGATTGCTGTCTTTTCTTCATAATCTATGACTTCCAACTTCTCGTTATTGAAACGAGTTATGTAATCTCTAGTACTTTCACCTGATTTTTGTCTAACACTTAGCAAGTGTGCTACTCGCTTTACCGGCTTTGCTCCAAAACAAAAATTGCCAATAAAAAACTCGGCTAACTGAACAAAAGTTGAAATCTTACCCCGAGGAAGATTATTGTACCATATCTGTGCAGATCCGGTAAGAGTTCCCGAGAATGCTCTACACCTCATCTCGTCGGGGACAGCGTAGATATCTGCAGCAGCTTGGTATTGTTCTATATGAAGTACGAGATCTGTCTTTCCATCGTACTTGGGGGTCACTACAGGTGCTTTGAATTTCGACGGTGTAGGGAAATCCACAATGGCTTGCACAAAAGGTGTCCCTTGAACAAAAGTTCTCTGTAAGGGGTTCCTCGCCTTAGCCATTTCTCCCAGTCTATCCTCCAACCGTTGAATGGAACCTTTCCATGCTTCATTCCCTTCCTCGGGCCGCTTAGTCCGAGCAACTGATTGCTCTGACGTAGCTTCCTGAGATTTATCTCGACGAGTAGTTGGTCGCGATTGTGCAGATCCTTCTCTCAAACCTGGTGGTGGTCGAAAACTTCTTGATGGAGCCCTAGGTGGACTCATGTTCCTCCTTGGTCCTAACCGACTGAAAGGAGACACCCTGCTTAATCTTTCCAAAGCGCTAGTTCTCTCCGGAGAAAGAGTGATATGTTGATCTGTATCCGTAGCCCGTATCGATGAAGTTCGCCCAGGTTGATAAGAAGAATCATTAGACTCCTCATTGCGATATGACCCAGTACGTCTAGATTGCGATTGCCTATGATCACTCCTTTGCCCTGAATAGGTAGGTGCACCGCCCTGAAGAGTTTGAATGAGTTGCCTCATAGATTCTTGCATGGCGGTTTGTCCTTGAGCCAGATTCGTCATAATTCCAGCCAGATCTGGGGATGCAGATGGATTTGGAAGATTTCCAGTATTTCCAACATTTCGATTACTGGATTCTGGATTATCTGCCATTGGTGATAAATGATTTTTATGAAAAACGATAATAACAGTCGTTTCCCACAGACGGCGCCAATCTGTTGATGTAAAAAACTAGATTGCTCTAATTATTCAATCACAGATAAATAAATAAGACAAAGATTTTTAAAGTGGTTCGGCTAGGAATAAAGCCTACGTCCACTGTTATGTTATTGCTGAGTGTTTGTGGAATTCTTGATTACAAGTTCTCTCAAGAAATTCCGGTCCCCCTTGAATGAGGATGATACAAGGTATATATAGCCTTGAGGCTGTACATGAAAGGTTCGATACATTAAATGACATACATATGAAAGGGTAATACATTTAATGCAGAGTGCGTGCCAAGAATATAAGCATTCAATGAATATCTGAACTGTTGATTATCTGGCAATTAATGATACGACCGAGATGCAGCTCGGACCGCCATAGCTGTTCGCTGATCAGGAGTTCCTCGGAACATTAGAGTACCTCGGTGCGTTAGAGTTCCTCGGTGCGATAGAGTTCCTCGGTGTATTCTCGTTGCTCGGAAAGAAGCATGGTTGGTCGGGAAATGATCTTCCTCGCTGCTATTGTGCCACGTAGATTGACACGTGTCTTCGTATTATTCGTCCACATCAGCATATTAATTTTGGTATCAACAATAACCATATTTCATGATTTTCTACTACCACTAATTTCACCTTTCATAATGAATTTGACTTTAATGCAATAAATACGTGTCAATGACAATTATATGATCTATGTAGGTCCACTTTAAGGGAAGTTTCTCATAATCTCCCACTTGGGCCACATAGGTCATCCTTATATTAGACATCGTAATACCTTAAGAGCACAACTCGACTATCAAAATTTGTATGAGGCATTACAAAAATCTTGTCCACGAAAATTATGAAAAAGAGTCTAGATTTAATTTGGTACAAGATTTAAAGAGTTTCATAAAAAAAAACGCTACGATTATGATGCAGGATCAAACAAATCTTTAAAGAACTATGTCCAAACTTTATTTTGTACAAAACATCAAAACTAAAATCATAACCCTTGAAAAATATACATCAAAAGATTCTTTAGAACATATCCCTCACGATCAAGTCTAGACAAACATTTTCCAAAAGAAATTGAGGGTTTATGAAAACAAATGGCGATTTGATTCCCCAAGAACAAAAGAAAAGAATCTTATTAGCATTCTAGTTTGTTTTGTAAGAAATCCTTGCATCAAAAGTAGATACTTTCTATAACACAGTAAGTATAACTTGAAAACTCTACTGAGATGAAAAACTCATTTCAAATCATAAAAGATACATATTATCTTTATCATTATTAGTCCGAGTGTGCAATATGTAAACAAACTTAATTTGTTTAACCAAATCAAATATGAAATTTTTAGAGAAATAAAATGGGATACAATAATATGTGATAAGATAATGAGATAAATTGCTCACTTCATTAATGCTTTGATTTAACAACACACACATCGATTACATGATAAATTGAGTGCATAACCGTGAGTTTTTGTCAGTAGTAACCGTGAAATATCGATTATATGATGCTTGTAGATTACTTTATTGGGTATAATGTTATTTCATTATATTGTACACGACATTTGTGCACAATTTATTTTTACATACTATAATAATGTATGTGATCTATGATGTTCATTCAATCACTCAAAATTGATTCCCTGTAAGGAATAACCTTGCTTGAAGAAATAAACTCAATATACCCCATTAATATCTTTACAATTATAAGCATCATGAGTTACTACTACCATCATCTTTACATTTAATATTCATTGCAATTCTAGTCGGGTCACTGTGGTGACTACCAAACATTTCATAATATGAATATTACATTACGTAAAGACTTTCATACACAAGTCAATAAATTTTTCACTTATTTTCATTAAATATCGCATGATCAATGTGCTAAATTATTCATGTTTATGGTTTTCATAAACTTAATTGGTGATATGATAGTGAAAGAAATTATGGCATTTGTGTTTGACGACCATTATTACCTTCCCAATATATATCACCACTAACATTTTGTTCAATTATTGTAATCACAATAAATGAATAAACAATAATATGTATGCAACATCATAAAGTATCATCATCCTAGCATTCAATATCATACATGGACCCGTAGGCAACCAAAATATGCATGATATTAATGCATTAGTCCAATATTTATATCTTCTGGAATGGAGCACTTTAATGAACACCAAACCATATATTATATAAATATAAGAGATACGCATACATGTGCAAAATACCCGTAATACATGAATAATTATATTATTGTCTATTCCTTAACTTGAAATTCACGAAAAATTAGACATAATGTGAAAATCAAATAGACAAAGAGTTTACATGAGATATTACACAATAATAGTAAATGGAAGACATACATCATTTACTTTCGCTTCATCACTTATGTATGAGTAACAAATCAGAAATATTGACCCAAATCATTCATGGTCATACTAATGCACAATACGGTTATAATCACAATTATCATACTAGTGGCATATGTAAATATGACCTTTTATCATTGATGTCAATTATTTAACATTTACAAAAATTCTAATGTTTATTTGATTCAAATATCAGCATTTGTTGCGCTTCAATTTAACCTTATACAAACATTAGCATAATCTGAAATGACTACAAGTATAGTATCTTCACATGTAATCTTAGCCTGTATTTGGCATTTGATTAAACTGAATGAATACCTACTTATGAGTCTCAAAATTTGCAAGTCATGCATTCAAATATGCATGCATGCAACGAATAAATCTAGTATCCGCGCATATGAATTGTAGCCTGTGTTTGGCATTTAATTCAACTTAATGGGAGTACTAGCCTTAAAATAAACAATAATTCTGATATTCAACAATATGAATCGTTGGCCTGTGTTTGGCACGAGACTCATTAAAACATGAATATCATAATATTCAACAATATGAATCATTGGCCTGTGTTTGGCACGAGATTCATCAAAATATGAATATTAACAATAACACAAGTCTAATATCCGACCATATGAAATATGTTGGCATGTGTTTCTCACGAATATTCAACTAAAAAAGGGTCATTAGAGCAAGGTTTTATCACAGTTATAGATAAAACATACATGAAATATGGGAAAACTTAAATTTTCACACACAACAAAAATTGCAAGGGTCGAATATTGAATTGTTGACTAAAATTTTGGTATATTTCATCTACATTCCGAATATCACGGAATCTGTGTTAATCATCACATAATATTCAGATTGTAAAGATATATTACCCTATAATTCATTTATCATGGTCCCATAATTTTGGCATCTGTGTTTGTTGCCTAATTCATTTAATACCATGATTAATGGACTTAATGTCAACTATTCTGTTTTTACAAAACTGGTTCTAATGTTGTTCAATTCAGATATTAGCATGTGTTGCGCCTCAATCCAATTTTATAACTAACATTAGAATAAGTCTTTAATGAATGTAAGTATATTATTCGTACATGCAGTCTCAGCCTGTGTTTGGCCTTTGACTTAACTCAAATGAATAATTGTTTACATGTCTCAACTCAAATATAGTTAATCATGCATTAATATTAACTATAATATGTAATCTATCAGTAATCACAAAGATACCAATAGTAGCTCGAATGCCTCAAAAACATAATTGCCCAGGTATAAAAACATGTAATACATGAATTTTGCCAAAAATGGCAAAAATGAGTTTTCACCATGGAATTGAAGTAAAACATGCCAGAAAATCAAAACTTTTTGCGGAACGTTAATATCAATTTTCTGTAAAGAGTTATAAGCCCCGAGATTATTTCTTAAAATGGCAAAAACGAGATTTTGAGGGCCTTAACGACGTCAAAATGCAAAAGTAAGGTGGTGCCCATTGTTTACAATGGGTTTTGTTTATTTTGACGTTTCCAGTCGACCACATCAGTTTCGTAAAATTCCGAGCAAGTTTTGACCTTTCATTCTCACCAGTGAGTATTAGCGACAGAAGAAAAACGTCACAGAAAATCTCAGACACACTTTAAGAGGAGATTTAATGACAGAAATAAGACGTCGCAGAAGGTCTCAGGCACAAAAACAATTTAATGACATAAATAAAATGTCGCAGAAAGTCTCAGGCACATATATCATTATAGACGAACATCAATAAGGAAAATCATGAGATCTTAAACTTTAGCTCTGATACCACATGTAAAATCATTCTTAAGAACACCCTAATATTAATCATGAACACATTAATATGATTAATGTTTAGCATACAATTGTTCTTAATAAAAGGATCTTGGATCTTCATGTTTTCACAAAATACGTCTATAAGATAGAAAATAAGACATACCTTGATCAAAGATCAATCTTGATTAATTGCTCCATCAATCTGCCTTCTTGGAAAAAATGCACTCTAATGGAATCTCGGAGTTTCTCTCCCACCTCAGAAATAGTGTGTTATGAGATTACTCTAGATGGTGTAGAGGTCTCTATTTATAAGGGGAAGAGGGCCGGAATCCTAGTCAAGGTGGGACTCTTTCAAGTCTCCCACTAACGCCACTAACCATCATGTGACTAACGGATAAGGTTTACCCAAATCTTTTAATATCTTTATTTATCACATTCCTAATTAATTATCTGACATTTATTAAAACCACATAAATGGGAAATTCGGAATTTAATACAATCGAAATTAAATAATTAATTTCGTCACTTAACATTAATTTCCAACATTTCATTCATTAATTACAATTTATCAACAAATTTAGGAGGTAAAAATAAATTATTATTAACAAAAAAAGTTTTGTTCAATTTGAGTTTGCTGTTTTTTTTATCATTGATGATAATCTTTTAAGTTTTAACCGATTTTCACCAACCCAACTCTTATTTGCAAATGATAAACCGGTAAAATTTTGAGTACAAATTTGATTAAAACTATATTTGAGAGTCAACAAATTTTCACCAACCCATCATAAAATTTTGATTAAAACTGTATTTGAGAGTCAACAAATTTGATCTCTATAGTTTTAGGTATAATAGTTGAACTTTTGCGTTGAGAAATACCCAAAACTTATAATGCAACGTGGCTTAAACTACCTAGAAAGTCATTTTCATCTAACAAAATTGGTGTTAGTATAGTTTCGAAAGTTTAATTGGCAAACAAGTTATGCAAATTTTTTATTTTTTATTTTATGTTCACAAATAAGTTAAGTGAAGCAAATAAAATAAATAATAGAAGTTGCTCAAACACGCCATGAGTCACCGGTCCTTCAAAGGAGTATATTCTTCATTTTCCTATGCTGAGTTTGTTCTTTTTTTTTTTTTAAGTTTGCTCTAGATAATCAGCAAAAATAACAGTTATGAAGTTGGTCAAAATTAGTGGGAACTATAAAATAACACACCATTTAATTAGGATCTTTAGATCGCTTCACTTTTTTGACTTTTTCACTTCAATACAAATTAATAGGAAACTACCCATGTTAGAAAAAAAAATACTTTTCATTTTTCATAACAAAAGTGGAAAAGAATTTACCTTTGTTTTCGTTGATTTTGTCAAACTAAACTCCCAGGGAATGAGATGTCCAAAGAAATTACAAAAATGCTATTGTGACCGAATTTTTGATCGAAATTTGATGGACAAACTGACGTGGCGGGATTTTATTGGGAAGTTTTTGGGGTCCACGTCAGTAGGACTTAGACACGTCAATTTGTCCATCAAAATTTTGTCAAAAATTCGATCACTGTAGAACTACTCAAGAAATTAATGTGCCAAATTTAGCAGTGAATGGTGATTGATTGCCTTGTCATTTGGTCTTGAAAGAAGATATTTAATATATTGTAGATATACTAGTAGAAGGTTCTATAGACAAGAATACTTCAATCTTGGATATGTTATATAGCCACCCTTATTGATCACAATTTCACAAGAACACAAGTTACATATCTCTCTCTCACTCATGGCTTTCTCCAAGTTAGTTGTTTCTCTAGCCATGGTTATGGTTATGCTAGCTATGACTACAAAAGGGGCTGACATACCAAATGTTTTCGCTCCCATCTATGGTATCTCTCTCTCTCTCTCTCTCTCTCTCTCTCTCTCTCTCTCATATATATATATATATATATGGGTTCAATGACGGGTCGCTGTAGCAACGGGTGACACGATGAACTTATTTTTTTAAAATAGTAAATGGTGTTTTTTGAGTTTTGATGTTTTTTGTGTGGATTCTAGACATTTCAAAGTATTCCTAAAAGAATATCAAAATAAATTTATTTGCAATTTTAAAAAATTAGGTCAAAAAATCGTTAGTTTTTGTGTCTATTTTTTTTTTTTACAATTTTTTAAACTAACAAATAAATTATTTTTTTGTTGAATTTTTTTAGGGATACCTTCAAATGTCTAGAACCCACACAAAAAAATCAACTCAAAAAAACCACAATACTATTTACTATTTTTAACAAATATACCCGTCGAGTCACCCGTTGCTACCGTGCCCCTCATTGAACCTCTCCCCCGCCCCACATCTATCTATATATATATATATATATATATATATATATATATATATATATATTAAAACTTGAGTACTTTGCTAATGGTTGAAATTATGTTTTGGCACCAGCTAATTATTTTTTTGAACTTTGGTAATTTTTCTTCGTTAAAAGCCCTTTTGGGAGTAAATTTTTTACATTTAAGGTCCGTTTGGTCAGGGATAAAATATTTCTCATCCCAATGACAAGTAAATTGGTGAAATCTGTTTTCACATATTTAGAGTTAAATTTCAGTATTTTTGTTTAAAGTCACTTAAAAATTAGTTTTAAATATGTGAAAAAAACATTTTACCAATTTACTTTTTACCGCAATTAAAGTATTTCATTTCGAACCATACGGACCCTTAGCGACGAAAAGGTTATCAAAATTTAAGAACAAATATGGTGCAGTAAAGCCTAATTTGACCATTAGTGAGGTACATAGGTCAAAATAAGAAAATTATCTTTAAGGGGGTTAAATTTGTATAAATGGAAAAAAAAATCTTTAAAGATGATAAATTTTAGGGGTAAACATTATTTTTTCGAAATTTTGTCCCTCCCTCTCTATGTATGCGCACGTGTTGGCTCGTGTGAGTGATATATATATATATATATATATATATATATGTTTATGTAAGTATATGGGTTGGTGTTGTGAAAAACAGAGAGAATATGCCAAGAAGTGAATTGCGGACGAGGAACGTGCCAGGTAACGAATTCCACATATGGCTTCACTTGCCAATGTGAAAATGGTTGGAGACGCACTCGTCTCGATGACGAAGACGAAGACAATCTTTTATTCCTCCCTTGTGTAATCCCCAATTGTGAGTATTTTTTATTGTTATTGTCTCTCTATCTCTTTCGCCTTGCGAAGAAAATTTTTAGACTTCATTATTTACGATCACATTGAAATTAAATATATACGAGTCAATTGAGGTGGATGTAGAGTTTTTGTTTATAGTGGGCAAAATGTAAAACTAGAGGTGGTCAAATTGTTATAATACTTGTAATTTATCCCAACTATTTTTTAAATCTTCATTTTATATTAGTAATATATTTTCATAACTTAAAGTGAAGTGACTCATTTACCATAAATGTAGGCCGCCTTAAAGGACAAATAGTAAAGCCAAAAGTAATGTATGGTTACCACATAAGCACTTTTCCAATATGATCATAAATAGTGGGTTAGAGATGCTTTTCTTTAACATTGAATTGCTCAAAAATATCTAGTTTGACAAAAGGGATCAAGTTTTGAAATATGGATTGGTTTGATTTAAGTCGGATAATATAAAAAAAAGAAAAAATATAAAAAATTAAAGAAAAAATAAAAGAGAAAAATATCTTAAACTAGATATTTGCCCCCGTGATAAAAAATAATTATAAAAGAGGGCACGACGATAAATTTGTTCCCGTGATAAAAAATAAAAAATAAATAAAAATAAAAAAAATATTTTAAAAATATAAATTAAAAATTAAAAAAATATAAATATTTTTAAAAATATATACATTAAATTATTTAAAATAAATTCCCTTTTAAAATTAATTATTTTCCTTTTAAAAAAACAAAAACAAACATTTCATGCATGGACATGAAAGGGAAAAATATCATACATCCAAAAAGTGAAGATATTTTTCAAAAAAATTCAAAAACCATGCTATCATATTATGTGGATATATATATATATATATATATATATATATATATATATATAGAGAGAGAGAGAGAGAGAGAGAGAGAGGAGGCTCCTATGCACACTAGGCTTGTACATGTGCTGGTGCACACCAATTTTTTAAAAATATTAAAAAAAATATTTTTGAGTTAATTTTTTATGCGATATTTAAACATTTCAACGGCGCTATATAAAAAAAATCAATTCAAATTTTTTTTTACTATATTTAAAAAATCGGTCAAACTTTCGCACCTTTTAAAGTGCTTACAAACAGCGAAAGTTTTGACCAATTTTTTGAAAATGGTAGAAAAAAAGTTGTTTTGCGCTGATTGTTTTTATATAGGTCCCTTGAAATGGTTAAATAACACCCAAAAAAAATCAACTCAAACATATTTTTTTACTATTTTAAAAAAAATGATGTGCAAACTTAGTGTGCACAGGAGTCTGTTTGTACTAATATAGGGGCTTTGTAAATTTAGGATATATTGTAATACGTATTCTGGAAATAGGACACAAAATATTTTATTTTCATTTTTAGTCCTTGTTTTTTAATAAAGCTGCTGACGCGGCCCCATATCTATAAAATGTCAACCAATCACAATATGTCACGTCAGTCGATAATTTAAAAATTGAGATTAAAAATGAAAACAAAATATTTGTTGACCTATATCCATAATTAATATGATTTTAAATCCTAAAATTATATTTATATATAAACTATCATGCAAAATATCCTACATACATTTTAACATGAGGTTTGACAACAAGAAAGTGAAAAATAAAAAATCCAAAAGATCATGCAAAATAACAAAATATTGCATATTATACAAATAAGTTGACATTTTCTAAAAGCGTTTGTTCCCACTGCAATTCAATATTTCTTTTTTTGGTCGATTGGGTTAGTTACACTTTGGTTTTTTAACTTTGAATTTATTTTCATTTCACCCTCTTTATATTTATTTTTTAGATTAAACCCCCTCAATTTTTAAAAACAATAATGATGTTAAGTTTTCGGATAAAAAATGTCATTTGTATAAGTCATTGAATAAAACTACCCTCGTATATAGCTCAAATGATCAACTTTTCGTCCAAAATTTAACATTGTTAGCGTTTGGAGGTAAAGTGACGTGTTTTTATATGTTAAGAGAATTAAATCTAAAAAATAAAACTACAAGTGGTGAAATAAAAATTAGTGCGAAGTTTGAGGGATCAAATTATAATTAGCCCTTTGGATTTTTTACCAACAACTCTATATTTCAAGGGTCTTGACAAATTTCAATGCCATGGTATTTGAAAAGATACCTAGTCTTGTGGTGCAACATTATATTTCTTTCTTCAAGTTCAAGTTCAACATTATACCTAGTCTTGAATAGAAATCATATAATAGTAAGAATATTGAAATTATACCTTAGTATCTTAAACAATAGGAGTATATAAAAAATTAACAAATTTGCTACCACCAATAAGCTCCAATTCACGTATTATGACTACTCATTCGTCACACGAGTGAGTAAGATTCGAATTAGTTATAATCAGTTTTTAGAGTTCAAATTTGTTGACCGGCTTAATAAGAAGGTCATAGTGACCCTTTCTCATAAATGTAAGATCTAATGTAATTAATTTTTCATTAATTTAATATTTGAATCAATCACGTGAGAGACTCACCATAACATCTTTTAAAGTAAATTATCTCTAATTATGTAAATCATCAATACTTTTAATAATTAAAAAATAATAATAATTATACAGTTTTTAGACTCTCTCTCATCTGGAGTTTAAAAGTAGGAGGGAAAAGTTATAAATATAACACATTCAAAGTGACCCTCTCATCCCCTTTGTTAATGAAAACAAAAATACAAATGCATAATGCACAGTGATTTTCAAGTACCTCCATCATATTCATAAGTTCATTAAGATTAGAGGGAAATTAAAATTTACCATGAATTTGTCATATTGCTTTTTTTCATCAAGAAAAATAAGTTCATTTCAAAATTAGGTGCCTTCTCTTTTCTTAGTTGTTTGCATCTACAAATTATGTTTGTTTTCTATATGAATGAAATAACAAAATAGATAATTGGGGATTAAGGCATGTTTTTTAAATTTGAATCTAACGTCTAAAATCGCAAATACTGATTTTACTTGTTTCAATATAAATCATATCCACAAACTATATTTATTTTAATTCTTTTTAGAGGCTATAAGATACCTTCATACTTCATAGAATATACCACCGTTAGCATTTTTAAATTTAAAAAAAAAAAGACGCAATATTTAACACCTCTAAACATTTTTTTATTCTTGCAGGTTCCGTAAATTACTCGTGCATGCCAGCTGCTCCTCCAGCTCCACCCGTCCCCCAGAATACATCAATATTTGATCGTAATCACTCAAACATTATTATTGTGATGTTTACATTTTTTTTTTCAAATCACTAATATTTACCATAATTTTGTTATTTTGTAGCTTGCTACTATGTCTATTGCGGGCAAGGTACTTGCGCTAGAAATCATACGCATATGCACATATGCGAATGCAATACGGGTTATACTAATCTTTTGAATGTCTCTGCGTTCCCATGCTTCAGCGATTGTAAGTATTACATATTTGTTTTTATTCATATTGAAAATTCTGATTCAGTTAACCTCCTATTGGTCAAAATTAATTTTGTGAGCTATAATGATTCTTTATTAAATTTTTGATATTTTTTATCGCTAAATATCACCTTCAGTGGCGAAATTTTACATTTAACGGGAAAAAAAATGTAGATAAAAAAATGGTGATAATATTGACAGTTGTAGCTTTAGGTGATTATTATAATATATTTTCGTGACGAAACTGATTAAAATATTTGTTTTCCAAAGGTGCCCTTGGAACCGATTGTGGAAGGATCATTGGGGCCAACTCGTCATCTTCTCCCGATGGTGCGAATCAAGGTGAGACTAATTCCGAAAATAAAATATATTCCTCTTATTCATTTTTAATCGATTTATGTTTAGGAAGATGGGAATTTCTACATTTTCACAAGTAATTGAATAAAAAAAATGACTCTTTTTAAAATTGTAGGGAGTAATGCTTGGATAGTAATATCAATTCTTTTATTAAAAATATTGTTAAGGTGCAAAACATTATCTTAAATTGAGAAACTCTTGTAAAACATTTATAATGTGTAACTAAAAGTCTTCGATAAGTACTCCAGGTACGGCTTCATTTTCAAGATATATTAAACAATGAATTTGACATACTTTCAAGTCATAATTTATTTCA
The DNA here is from genome assembly GCA_949130495.1 of Sambucus nigra. Lineage (NCBI taxonomy): Eukaryota > Viridiplantae > Streptophyta > Magnoliopsida > Dipsacales > Adoxaceae > Sambucus > Sambucus nigra. Next base: position 9,868,642 of record OX422223.1, read on the forward strand.
GTCTTATCTCTATGGTTGACTATCTCTTCTAGAAAATTAGACTTGTGTTTGTTTGTTTGATAGACTTCCAAATTCCACGATAAATAATAAAGTCCTCAACTGACCATTTAATGGCATTATTTAATTATAGTTGAATTTGTGTTACTAATAAGAAATGTATTTGTTTTTGAAATCGCTATCTAGCTATAGTTAGTTAAATTCTTACATTTAACATTTGTTGTGTTATTTTTAATTTTTTCCAAGCTGTAAAAATTAAATTTAAAATGAAAATTCAATACATACTGAAATATATATAAATACAAATAATTAATAATTTAAATGCTAAAGAATATTATTTAAATCCAAAAAATGTGTAATAATAATTCTAAAACCGTAATATGGGTTTGTTTATAAGTATTGAAGTTCTGATTAAAAAGCAAAAACTATATTTTAAACTTTTTGTATTAATGGTATCTTCTTTAAAAAAAATTATTAATCAAAGATTTTTTTAATTTTACTTGAAATCAAATGTAAAAGAATACGATCATGTGTTAAAACTAATGGTTTGATCAACCATAGTTAGAGAGTGAACAAAAAAAAAAGGTGTTTCACACAAAACTCACTTTAAAAGTTGGGAATAAATACAAAATAACCTTGATTTTACACATAGATGTGAATTTTATATATGACTTGCAAAAAAATGGACATAAACCAATAGGCCTTTGTCACGATTTTTAAAAAAATGGAAAACCGTGACAAAACTCGATCCGTTCAATTTCATTTTTTTGTTATCCGCTCTAGAGAGTGACTAGAATTATATGTATAAACACACGTGGTAACAACCTCTCTTAAAATTTTTGAAAAAAAGTTAGATTTTCTCGTATTTTTATGTAAAACAAATTTGATTAATTTCTTTAATTATTCATATCCTTTGTTTTTGCAGCTACCTCTTTTCTACCAGGAAATTTCCATTGGATTATGATCTTGCTCATGTCAGGGGCTATGGCTGTGTTGAATTAGGCTGGATTACCAAGATTTGATACTTTTAGTTTTATTCACATTTTTGTTACATGTGTGTATAAATAAATCTACATTTTTATTAAATAAGTAGGCAATAATAGGACACATTATATGCATACCTACATGTACGATACATTTGTTTTTGGTTTACTAGTATTAATGTTTAATGTTTGTGTTAAATCATGTTATAACCACTGTGCAATCAACCCAAATAATAGAATAAATTTAGGGTGTTTTATTTTATTATCCTAAGAAGGGGTGGGGGTGATTAATAGTTAAGGGAGTAAAGTCTAATACTAATATAATTGTTTCCAATATTAGCGGGGTGGTTAGTTAAAACATCCCTTAATTGGTCTCCTTTTTAAAACAACTTTTCTCAATGGATCATATTTGCACAGGAATAAGCATTCATTATCTATTTTCTAATGGGACCTACTGGAATAAAAATATTTTTAATAGAATCTATTGGAGCAAAAAACGTAAAACTTATTTGAATGCATACTTAGTAAAAAAAAAATGGATTGGTAAAAATTCCTTAAAATTAAGAGGAGGGACGTCATTGCGAAGAATTATCAAAACTAATGAAACATAATACTCCTAGTTTTATAATTCTTATGTGTAGGAGGGGCTATTGTCATGCAATTTTTTTATTATTCAGTTGGGGAATTGTTAAATTTAACAACCTTCATTTTCATAATGGTCATTTTTTTGTCAATAATCAAAGGTGTAGGACCATCATTCATCACCAATAAGGAGAAAAAAGATGATCAAAAGTTGGAGGAAACAATATTTTAAATTTTAAAAATACTCTTTAACAAAAAATTGGAGCGGTCCACTAATTTTGTATTGGAAAATATAGTTAGTTTTAATTAGTTATGGAATCGAGTTCCTCATTTGCTAAGGGTTGTCAACCTTTTTATTATTCTCGAGATGTATACGGAATTAATAATATCATTTCAACGATCTTTAAAATTTGACATACTATTGGAGATGCTCTTAAGTCAATCAACGTGTATTTTCTAAGTAACTACACAATCTTGTTCATTCACCTTAATTATAGAATTAATTATCAAAAAGTTCTTCAAATATTTTTTAATACACATTTAGTCCAAGCCTTTTTATTTTGTTTCAAAAAGTCCTTCAAACACCCATTTAACCAATATTCTCTTATTTTTAAAGGTCCGCGCCAGCGGCACTCCCACCCCACCTTCCCCGCGCCCCACTGCCGGAGCTCCGGCGATCCTCACCAGAGCCCTTTTTATTAGTATTTTTATGTGGTAAGGGACTTTTGAGAACAAAATAAAAAGGCTTGGACTAAACGTATATTAAAAAATGTTCTAAGGACTAGTTGGTATATGCCCCTTAGTTATATTTAACTACTTAAAATAGTGTAACAACCCCTATTGTTCACATAAAAGCTGGTCAGACTAATATACAGAAGATAGGACTTGTCAAACAAATTATATATTCTTAGCATCAGATAATAAATAAAAATGAGTGAATTTAAAATCATTCACAACATGCGATAACTAAAATAATAAATAACTCAGATATAAATAAAATCCCAAAACCGTCCAATAAATAAATAGTCTGAACAACAGAACTCCAAACCAACTAACTGAAATAAAAAAAAAATTAGGACACAAAGTCCATAAAAATCTCTGAAATAAAAAACTCGAGTGAAAAACTAAAAGAAGCAGCAACCTAAACTATAACCAATGAGTTAAAGCTGCTAAACGAAATGGAACGACAAGTTTGAAGTCTCCTTAGCCCTTTTGATCCTATATATGAATGCCTGAAAACTATTTTTTCACAAATTTTGGTCAGATCCCGAAAGTTAAAAGAAATATCTCCAATATAAGTAGTAAATATTCTTGCGACTCATTTAGAATAAACATGTCACCCCATCGTCTCTGGCGCGCAATAAGTACCTCACTGCTCAACTAAGTGTAATATTACGAGCATGTCCTAGCCCAAGACATAATTATGCTAACAAGTCTCTGTTACTACAATAGGGATATAACTAACTACACGTCTGAGAATACAACCCAAATACCAACCCTGTCTGGTCATCCATAAAAGAATACACACATATTACAATAAGGTATTCAACGTGACATGAGGTTCATTAATAAACTAGTAGTCCACTGAAGTATCACTTTTATATATTTACAAATTAATCACATGAAGGTAACAACCTTCGGAGACACTATTGTACTTCTATCAGTAAGTCTGTAGGAGTTCCTCACCTAACGAACTGAACAAACACACAAATAATAATGGGGAGATCACCACACAGTAACACCATCGACTAGTCTCATAGCCAAACTCGCTACATGAATCGATTCTACCCATATTCTCATGTCACGAAGCAGTGACCAGTATGAACGTGTGATTAACATAATAACCTCCACAACGACCTGTGCTAATAGTCAGGTGTGTAGTACCTGGTCACAACCTCTCAAGCAACCCCAACTGATAGATTCCCCACGGGTATTGGTATGTTTAAGCAAATAAGCAATACACAGACACACACATGCACGCGCGAGTACACACACACACACACACACTGTGTGTGTGTGTGTGTGTGTGTGTGTGTGTGTGTGTATTTTGCACAATATATGCATACATCCATAGGATATCGCTTCACTCACGCATCTTCCTTAATCCACCCAATCTCCAACTCCGGATTGTGCTATTAAATAAAGTTTATCAGTCTTCAACCTTAATTAAAGTTCGTATATTTTAGTCTCTTGGTTTATACTCTAATAAACCTAGATACTGCAATTTACTAATCACATTTTAAGTAAACAAAGATCCAACCACTCGAATCAATTCGAAAATAATACCACAATAAAACTTATAAGTCAAATAAATTATCTGTTGCTGCCAAAGTCGTTCGAACGACTTCCAAATGTCGTTCAAATGAGACAACAATCTCGTTCGAACGAGAATGGCGCTGATCACACTTTTCCCACAAAATGTATTTTCATCAAACATCCATGAACGAGTTTCAAAGCTACAAACCAGTAACCCAAATAATGTCAAAACTAAATCTAAATATGGGTACATTATTTAGAATGTTTTTAAAAAATATTTTTATTAAAATTTAACAAATTTTCAATTCAATGCTTGACAAGTGCACACCCACCCACCCACATATATATATATATAATACACGCGGATACAAACATTATCCGAATCCGAAAATTCTGAAAGGATATAGATAATGATAGTTGTGTATACTATCCGAGCAGATAGTGCACTTATAAATGGATACGAATAATGGATATTATAGTATCCGCATCTTATATGTCCGTTTTACACCCGTAGTAAAACCTCATAACTCATGTTAATACCTCACAACGTAAAATAAAGCATTCAACTAATTATTTTACGTGTATTCACATATAGTCCAAGTTAATTAATTACACCGATTAATTATATATCACATGCGACACAAACAAATCACATGAAAATTTAATAATTTCATATAATTAATTCTACTCACATGCAAATTTAATCATCATCTAAATATGTATTAACCTATTACCAATTTCCTCTAGTAATAAATAATTCCATATTATTAATTTATTCTCACAATTAACAATTGTTTAAATAATACAAAAAATACGGGGTATTACAAATACCTCATAATAATAATTATAAAACTAAGCAACTATATCACATCTCGTTCGAACGAGAATGGCGCTGATCACACTTTTCCCACAAAAATGTATTTTCATCAAACATCCATGAACGAGTTTCAAAGCTACAAACCAGTAACCCAAATAATGTCAAAACTAAATCTAAATATAGGTACATTATTTAGAATGTTTTTAAAAAATATTTTTATTAAGATTTAAAAAAATTTCAATTCAATGCTTGACAAGTGCACACCCACCCACCCACATATATATATATAATACACGTGGATACAAACATTATCCGAATTCGAAAATTCTGAAAGGATATAGATAATGATAGTTGTGTATACTATCCGAGCAGATAGTGCACTTATAAATGGATACGAATAATGGATATTATAGTATCCGCATCTTATATGTCCGTTTTACACCACTAATAAAACCTCATAACTCATGTTAATACCTCACAACGTAAAATAAAGCATCCAACTAATTATTTTACGTGTATTCGCATATAGTCCAAGTTAATTAATTACACCGATTAATTATATATCACATGCGACAGAAACAAATCACATGCAAATTTAATAATTTCATATAATTAATTCTACTCACATGCAAATTTAATCATCATCTAAATATGTATTAACTTATTACCAATTTCCTCTAGTAATAAATAATTCCATATTATTAATTTATTCTCACAATTAACAATCGTTTGAATAATACAAAAAATACGGGGTATTACAAATACCTCATAATAATAATTATAAAACTAAGCATCTATATCACATCTCCCCCCCCCCCCCCCCCCCCCACACACACACATCCCACCCCTACCCTCACGCACACATACATCACTTTCACCACTTAAGGAAAGCCTACCTTTACTATAGGAGCACAAATCTTCAACCATGTAGCAATATGAATGATAGCACCTTGTCCCACTTGAAAAGGAAGCTGTCCACAAAACTTCTCACAATGCTCACTAGTAAAAGCAATGATACGGGCTACCAACGAACCAATCTAAAGTATAAGAACAAATGACGCATGAACAAAAAACAACTCGTTTTGTCCGGACTTTAATATCAATTTGATGTAAACTTGCAGAAGCAATAAAATTGCACAGACTTGTCAATATTGACCAACTAATCATTAAAGAGATCTCAATAAGATATATATATATATATATATAGGCCCAATGAAGTTGAGTTGTTCAGAATAACTTATTGGATAAATATTAAAGAATCCCTAAGCTATTCCTAAAATGTTCCAAGGAATATACACTACTCGGCAATATTTAAAACTCTGAAATTCAGTAAAAATTAAAAATAAAAATTGGTCTTCAACTTGAACCCACTCCACTCGCCATTCCTCTCGCATATACATGATTCTTCACAAGTTAGAGAAAGCTCGACAACGAGCGTTTGAGGGAACTGTAGAAGCCCCTCAACCCTAAAAAAATATTTTTATTTATTGAGACAAAACAATTCTCTTTCAATTTTTGGTCCTAAATAAAATATTTTATATCAATATTAAAAGTTGGGTGAGCTCATAGTTTTCTATCCCAAGAAAATCCTCAAAATAAAATGGGCAAAGAACGGGTAAGATCCTCCTTTGAACCATGGTTAAGATACATTCTATTATTTAATGGGTTGTATTATAATTTTTAGGGCCCATATCTCTTTTAAGAGCTGCCCCCTTAGTATTATTAGGCGCAAACAGCTTGGTTATAGAGAAACAAATACTCTAAGAGATCCTAATTATATTCTACTACGTAAAATATATCCTAATAATAATTCAAAAATTAAGTAACTAGATAACATCCCCTCGTGATTTCAACTATCCGTGTGGCGGACCCACCACCCATGCAAAACATATTACCTTCATACTGTATGAAGGTAAAAAATCGCGGGGCGGGTTTGGGTTTTGACAAACCCGCCCCATACCCGACTCGTTGCCATCCCTATTCATACATGAATGTCATTTACCTAGACCCCATTTTTTTTTTTTTATATTTTTTCCATACAAGAATAGTCATTATGATATACAAATCACACTCTGGTTTCAGACAGATTGCACAATAAAAAATGAAGACAGAAAACCAGGGCTTAAACTAATGCCTCTAATACTTCTTTAGTATGGTAATCAAAGTTAATCCAAAGTTCAATCCACCCATAGGGGTGAGGTGACAATTTTCATGTCGGGTCTATTTTATAAGAAACCGTGTCGTATCGTGTCAAAATTATAAGTCATGTCAATCGTGTTATCATGTCTTACCGTGTCAATTGTATTTTTATCCGGATTACCGTGCCTATTTTTGCGTAATTATAGTATATAACTAAAATTGAAACCCAGTATCAACATTTATCGCACCACACGACGACACGTGTACACTTCATAAATATTTTAATAAATTCACTATGTTCCAGAACTTGAAGAGGCTCTATTTATTTGACTACATGACCCTTTATCTCGTTACCTTTTGGATTACCTTATTTACCTCGTCTTTTGGGTTCCTCTATAATCCCCCAAACTACCTAATTGATTCAGCCTAATCCATTCATCTCTCTACGCTCCACTTGCTAACTGCCACATATATACCGAGGCGATTTATTTTTTTGTAGAAGCTATAAAACTTATGCCTTTTGAGTAAAAACTATATAATATACCGAAATAAATTGCGAAGGCTTTCAAGGAGAGAAATATGATGGGGAAGATTCAACGCAACTGAAAGTTGATTCCAATGGTAAGATTTTTTCACTTTGTGGTGAGATTGATTTTAAGTAGGTATACCCTACATTATGGGTTGTTTCTTTTTTAGTATGAGACCCATTTAATTTTTTTTTAATCAATATTTTGTCAACCTTGGGATTCGCATGGTCTCTTTATATATGTACACATAGTCGGTTCTTTATCTAATTTATTTTTATTTTTTTAGCTGTATTTTCTTATCAATTTTATAATGCGCATGCGCATCATGCGAGTTGCATGCTAGTGTAACAAACAATTCAGGAATTGTGGAGGGAATGTAACAAGTGTTGTGCCAATTTAATTGCGTTGGACGTGGGTTGGTTGTGCGCTGAAATATGCAAATAAAAAGTTGTTTCTCTTTAGCACTTTGGTGATTAAAATTGATGGCCTAGTCAGGGCCGGCCCGAAAGATTTGGGGGCTCAAGGCGAACTTGTAAAATGGGGCCCTTTATATAAAAAAAAATCCGAAAAGTATAATATGTATTTTTACAAGCTAACAAGAAAAGAACAAAATATAATACACAACAACCCAACAGTCAATCTAAAAATTTTCGATCACAAAAAAATAAAGGAACAATAGAACCTGTTTTGCTGATAGAATAAAAAAATTAATAGCAGATTAAAAGGAGCAACAAGATTAATAACAAGAACTTAACAAAAAAATTAACACTAAAAACTATAATTAAAAAAAAATGACATATTAACAAAAAAAATGATAACAAGAACATATAACTTTCTATTCACTTTTAAACTACATTATTTAAACCTTTAAATATAAATGTTGTTTGTACTAATCTAAGTGTTTAAAATATAAAAAAAAATGGCAACAAGAACAACGTTTAAATTCAAAAATATAAAAAACAGCATTTAAATCCAAAAATTAACAACAATAATTATAATTAAAAAATGACAGATTAATAAAAAAAATGGCAACAAAAACTTAACAAAATGACAACAAGAAGAGGTAAAAAATGACAACAAGAAGAGATAGCTTTATATACACTTTAAATCTTAGATTAAGTAAAATGACAACCTTTACAAAAATTAATAAAAGAGTTTAACATATTAGTAAAAAAACGACATTTATATTTCTGGATTTAAAAAAAATACGAACAAGAATAACTTAACAAAAAAATTAACATCATTTTACAAGTGTTCAATAAGTTAATAAAAAATAACGTTTATATTTAACAGCAATGAAGATTTCAATCTAAAAAATTAACATGAGATAATGAGAGAGGGTGAATAAAAAAAATACAAACCTCTCGAATTTTTTGGACTGAAACTTGAGAGTATTGTAAGCATTTAAAAGAGGGTTGATTTTTTTAGAGATAATGAAAGAGAGTTTAAATGGTTGGAAGTTGGATGTAATTTGAAAAGTTGGTCTTGGGTAGGGTGAGAGTTATTTTTTTTAATTCTTAAATGAGTGTAATGAATGAGCAAGTGGAGATGAATGTTAGTTGTTGGTGGGTGGATTTTAAGTTTATATTTTGGGCTTGGGCCTATTTTTATAAACTTATATAATACACACCTATACAATATTTGGGGCGTATATTTTTATATCAGATTTTAGGGCCCAAGGCGATTGCCTCATTGGCCTACCCCTTGGGCCGGCCCTGGGCCTAGTTATGATCACTATTATTTAAGCTGGAGAAGAAAATAAGTTCTAGCTATACCACAGGTTTTAGGTGTGGAAGGACAATTTATTGAATTCTTGACAATAAAAAATCCAGTAATTGCAATGGGATCTGATAGTGGATAACTATTTCTTTAACAATTAAATTTCCTATACTTAATTCAAATGTCCAAAAAGAAAGTAAGGAGTCCATTATTTCTTTCAGGCATAAACTCATAATAGTTTCTATGAATGTCAGAACCATAAGAATCTTACTTTGTACAGCTTCCTAAGAGCATCTACAATGATGGAGCTAAAAAACACATGAATTGTTAAAGTTGCAAACTGAGAGGTCTGCAGTGGTGGACGAAAGGGAACAAAATCCGTAGGTAAAAAGGTAGAGGTATGCTAGTTTTACTAAACGGCTACTGAATTTGTAAAGCTTCCTACGAACAAATGAAGTTCGTATAAAATATAAATGCTCAATTTTTATTAGATATTTGAGTTCTACAGATTCCTAAGAACAAATGTTGTTGGTAAGAAATATTTTTTTATTTCCTATGAACAACATTAGTTCGTAGGAATCTGACTTGCAAATTCCATCTCCCCCACCATTGTGAAGTTTGTCTCTGACGAAAGCTAAGTTCACCTTGACATTTTGTAAAGTTACCTTTCTAGAGCATGCACCGTTGTGGATGCTCTAAATAGGACAACTCAACAAAATCTCATGCCAACTATCTAGGTTTGCCTAAGCTAATTTTTTTTTCTCAATTTAATGTGTTTCAGCATATCATCTCGAATTTAACCCAAAAATTTAGTTAATTGACAAATGGTAGGGAGGAAACTAAGAATTAAGTAAAGATGCAAAACAAATTGTTTAATAGGGGAATATCCTTGATTTTTGTTGACCCTCAACAAGAGACATAAAGATCAAATTAAAGTAATTAGATAATACTCGCATGAAGGGGACGTAACTCACATGGCCAACTCCCCTGCTGTGTATGGTAGCAGTGTTAGACGTCGAGAGAGAAAACGAAGAGGCATGACTAGATTTTCATATGTGGTCTGTTTGGCAGTCCTGTCCATTAACGCAACTTGTAAGCCATTCCCTGAACAGAAAAGCCAGTCACCCTCATGTGCCTGCCCGAAACAAAGAAGGTGTGACCAATTGTCTATAAGCTAAGGGCAGTGCAGACTTAGCGTTGCATAGAGCCGAAAAAGCTGGGATTATGTTGTGCAGTACATTCCAAAAGTGCCACAAACTCCAGCAAACCAAGAATGTTTTTTTCCTAATGTCAACAATGTTAATCGCATTAGTAACAATGTTTTGGTCGGCGAAGAAGATTGAACCATGTTTCTTGCATTTTTTGAAACCCACATATAACCCACCTGGTCATGATGATTTCTTCCTTAACATGGACGCCGACCCAACTCATCATGCTTAACGACTTGTTTCGACACTATATTTTACGCTTGAGTATAATTTTGAAGAGTTTTGCAACCCCGAGATAGTTAGGGTCGCTCTCAACTAGGAAACTGTTTTCCTGATCAGTTCTTTATACAAATTGGGATCTGTTTCCAAGGGTGGTTGGTTTGGTGAGGGACCTCAATGAATCCAATGAAGCAATAGCTGTAGTTTTTTCATACGAGTGTTGCAGAAAGAACTGACTATCAGGGGATCAAGAAGAGAGCTCTGTTTTGGTGAGAACACTAGTAAAGTTGCCAAAATCTCGGCTTAGTGTGCCTTCATCATGCGTAGAGGCAACTACAGGCCTCTACCAATCTGAAACAGAACTTTGGGGTCGCGTCGTGTCACGTTCTGTACGGGTCATATTCGTGTCACGTAAAAAAGCACAATGTCAAGTCATGTCTTGTCGTGTCGTGTCCAAAAACCCTTATCATATCGTCGGCCCGAAACGAGTTGTCAACCCTAATCTACAAAGGTACATAAATACAAACGTCAATATGACCAATATTTTTGAATTTGAGTTGCAAAAAAGAGCTTTCATGCTGCCCTTGCACAAATAGAAGGCCTAGATGGTATAGGCTTGAAGGATAATTTGCTCTCTTCTCTCAGTTCAAAGGCACAAGGATAATTTGAAGGAAAGCAATGTAAATGTTTATTCTGCTCTAAACCGGATAATGACACCTACAAATGACGGGTTTTATTAAAGAACGAGTGGGACATACTCGTACGATTATCTTGTTGGCATTTTGATAATTTGCTCTTTTATGTTCTTAGACATAATCGAAGAAACTCTTATGCTAGTTGAATAAAATAACATTTTGTCGACATAGTATACATGGTGATATTGATTTGTATGAGAGTTCCGGGGAATTATTTGTATTTTATTTGTTACATGTGTTTATTACATTGAGTGTATCCTCGATGTACATGTTTTTAGGGTATGCAAATGGGAATAAAAATGTATTGGGATCATCTTAGTTTCTCATTATGCAAAAACCAATGTGATGCATTTCTTTAATTATTCATGTACCATGACTTTGCAAGCACCTCATTTCTACCAAGAAAGTTCCATTGGATTTATGATCTTGCTCATGTCCATGGCTATTGGTGTGTTAAATTAGGATGAATGGCCAAGTTTGGTTTTAACACATGGCAATTGATACTTTTGGTTTTTATTCATTTGTGTAAATAAGTAAACAGACTGATCATTGTTTAGAATACAGTACACATTATATGTGTACCTAACATGTAAGAAACATATTTAGGAATATAAACTGCAGACTCAAAAACGGTCATATATATACTGCATACTTCATGCGTTTTCATATATACGCACTCGTGCCGTGCCCAACACATGTATTTTTCATGTAATTCCACAGACAAACGCATAAGAGGTTTCGGTACAAAATATACTCAAATGAAGTTGCCGTAGGTTTAAAGTAGGAAAAGAAAAAGGGTCCTTTAGCACTTAGTCCCCATAACTTAAAAAGCTAGTGTGCAGTCTGAGATAATTTTGTTCCTCCTATGCAGTCCCTCACTTGCCGAGTATAATAATGCAATAATGTTATATTACAAATATACAGTTACTATCTGTGAAGCACGGACTCGACACGACACTCGACGCGTGATTTTTTCAAACACTAGGATAGGACACGCTCGAATATGTATAATATATATATGAATGAAATGAAACAGATTTTTTCCGTAAAATACATTAATAGAGCATTTTTAACATGAAATTAAGAAAATCGACAATACAAAACAAAATTCAAACACACTTTAACATTAAAATCATAAATAAAGCAGAATCACCATCATATTAGAAAAAAAAATTAAAAATTAATTTCACATGTCCAAAGTTGTCCCAGCATGTCCTGGACGTGTCCCATTCTTAAAAAAGGAACTCGCGTGTCGGAAACATGTCGGAGCATATCGCGTGTCCGACTCGAGTCAAAGCTGACTCATGACTTCCGGGAGAGTGTTCGTGTTTCATAGCTAACTATTAAATAGAGTTCTATTATCATACATTTATAGTTTATATAACAAGATGAGTAAACTGAGAAACAAAAAGACTCAAGACTACCCACTGAACCAGACCACTAGGGTTAATCCAACTAATTCTCTACTGTCACTAGTAACTACAGTTTAAGGTGTAATTCAATAAGCAATATTCAATTTGAAGAGCAGCCACAGAAGTTGGCTTAGATGATAACTCTAGTCTATACATGGTGTGTTGCAATGAGATGGGTATAACCAACATTGACAGACTTCATTCTAAAATAGCTTAAAACAATCAAACACATACTATATGAGTATCATACATGGAATAAACGTTGTAAGACTATCCACAATGGTTTGGCTTAAGGAATTGCTTAAACTAGAATTTAAGCTATTTTGTTCTGAAAAATCTCAAAGTGGGATACGCACACGCTTAAAGGTTACGCGTTAAAAGACGCATGCATTTCTCACCCAAACTTTACGAAAGTTTCATTCAATAAACCCTTACTTTTTTACTCAATGGGATCGTATCCGAAGACTTCAATTTAGTCCTTAAACACCTTTAACGATCAATAGACAACAAGTATGCCGATTGCGCCTCCTTGTAAGTGCCAAAATTCCAGAATACCCAAGCAGGGGTGGGGGCGAGATTTTGATAAAGGGGGGCAAAGTCTCATAGTACTATTTGCTAAGGGTGCAAAGTGAAATATTGACAAAATTAAAGGAATTTATATTCTACTAGTTTTGTAATTTTTCAAAAGCTAAGGAGGCGCGATCGCCCCCTTCTTTATGAGTAGATCTGCCTATGATCTTAGGCCACTGAAAACTGACGCGCTTGCTCTACATAACTGCAAAATCATATTCTTCCACATAACGCGTTTGCTCTACATAACGCGTTTGTTTGCGTCTCTTACATAACACGTTTGTGTCTCTTACATAACAAACGACCCCTTGCCTTCTTGTTCTTCCAAACAAAAATGTTATGTAAGATAGAAATGGATTACATAAGGTGGTATGAGACTGAGACTGAGAAAGAGAAACGTGTTTTACATTTGTTCTGTGGCGTGTACAGTTATTCTTAAACTTCCGTGCTTGGTGGAGAAGAAGCGAACAAAGGTACGCTCGCTTGCTGTCTTGTTCTCTGTCGCGAACTGAGATCGCTCGCCAGCTAGGTCAGATTGGAGCTTTCTGAGTTTCGTCATCCTCATCAGAATCATGCTCCTCGGAAATGTGGAAGACTTTCGTATCATCTTCGAACAAATGGCTCGGGTACCTCAACTACCGGGATAGTCGCTTCATCACCTGCTATGGAAACCAATACAACGTCTGGTGCGCCCTCCTCTACACCTATTTTGGCTCTTATACATGCTGCTCAGGGTTTTCCTGCTGGGCCTTATATGTGGACTTTGCTATTAGGATGTGTCCTTTGTTGATAGGCCGATTCATTTTCTCTGTTTGTTTATTTAGGCCACGCCAAATGGGCTGGTCGATTATGCTAAGGTTCATCACCCATTTGAGATTGTAGATTTTGTTCTTTCAATGCAACTTCCATTTTACCAAAAAAAGAAGAAAAAAAATGAGACTGATATTTTCCTTAATGCCCTCACACAGAAGATAGAAATGAGATTTATAAGAAGGAACATTGGAGATCCCCTTACTGGATTTAGTGTATGGGTCAAAACCCGTTTGCCGTACAGAAATAACAGCAGAATGGCTAGGGAATTTCTACTGGGGAAGTACTGCCCCATACACACCAAACCAAACCTAAATCTGATGGATAAGGCAGTCTCAACTCTCTCTCTCTCTCTCTCTCTCTCTCTCTCTCTCTCTCTCTCTCCCTCTCTAGCCAAAAACCCTACGGCTGCATGGCAGTCTCCACCTTCAAAATCCCACTTTCCTCCGAGCCTAAGCCTCCTGATTCTATCAATACATGGCAAAAATCTTTTGTTAGTGTATTGAAAGGATCTTCTTCCTCCCATGCTTTTGGAATCAAGCCTATTTCCAAATTCCGTGGAGAACCTACCTTATTGCTTTCCAATGAAGAAGTTGAGACTTTAGCGCAACCTTTCAAGCATGCAATTATTGGGAAATTCTCACATGGTAAGCCTACGATGGAATCGATCGGAATTTTTTTTGAATTTTTTGGTCTTAAAGCTGCATATCAAATTGGATGGTTGGATCACAAACATATTTTAATCAAAGTTAACTGTGAAGAAAATTTTATAAGGCTGTGGATGAAGGATCAATGGTACGTGGGAAAAAGTCCAATGAGAACTTTTAAATGGTCCCCTCGATTTAGAATAGATCAAGAAAGTCCAGTGGTTCCTGTTTGGATCAACTTTCCTGGATTGCCTGTGCTTTTATTTGATAAAGATGTTCTGTTTTCAATTGCCAATGCAGTTGGTGCTCCTCTGAAAATTGATCATGCTACTGAATTTTTAACAAGGCCTAGTGTGGCTCGTATTTGTGTGGAACTTGATCTGCTGAAAGACAAACCTAATCGAATCTGGATTGGATGTGGGGAATCTGGTTTTTGGCAATCACTCACTTATGAATCCTTACCAAACTATTGCACTAGATACTTCAAGATAGGGCATTAGGAGTCTCAGTGTATTCTATACCCTAGTACTACCAAAGAAGTCTCAAAAGTGATCATCCCAACCAATATTGAAACTACCGATAGAGCAGCTCCTAAGCAAGTGTATCAAAAGAAACCAATTGTGAATGAAGCACCTGTTTCAAACTAGCAGAATGATTGAGGAGATCCCAAATGAAAAAACAGTCACAAAAGACCATCAGATAGCAGCTAACAAGGAGGACATATTGTTGATAGAAGATAATCAAGGTCACTTTGAAAACAATCAGGAGATAGATAATAATCAAGACCTATCAGAAGAAGAGGAAGAGTTAACAGTCAGTCCTTCCAAGATTAGTTCTAAGAGTATAGAAGATGGAAACGACTCAGATTCTCAAACCATGACTAAAGAGGACAGTGATGTAGCATGTAGAAGTGGTTATAATTCAGACTTGGAGGAGGGAGAATTTATTCCACCTACTAGTTTGGAAGACCTTAAAAGATCCTCCTATATTTGAACAGAACTCCAAAGCTCAAGTCAAGACTCCCAAACAATCATCCACATTTGATAGGAGGAATACAAGATCCTCCAAGAAAGCTTCCAAAAATACTCGCTCAAAAACTTCTAAATGATTAGTGCAATCATTTGGAATGCCAGAGGTGTTGGCGCAACAAGCCAACTCGAAGAAGACTCAAGTTCCTATGTAAGTCTAATAATTTATCCTTTGTTGCTGTTCTAGAGCCTTTGATTAATAGTAATAAAATAGAGAACATGATGAGAAGTATTCAATTTGAGGGATGTTTGGCAAACTCCTCTAATAAAATATGGTGCTTTTGGAGGTATGGCATCAATTGTGAGCCAATTTACAATGGAGTCCAGAATTTATTGCTGAAAATAGACCACCCTATTCTTCCCGCTGAAATCTGTATTAATGTGGTCTATGCAAAATGAGATCCTTATGGAGTAACATTTCCCAACAGTCCACTGCTTGTGTGGATAAGCCTTTTTTAGTGGTTGGAGACTTCAACATAGTGTGCAATAGTTCTGAAAGAATAGGAGGTCAAGATATAGATTTAAATGCTGCTGCTGAATTCAATGACTGCATTTCCTCTAGCAGTCTTCAAGACCTTGGATATGAAGGATCAAAATTTACTTGGTTGAGATCTAATCAAGGAAGGATGATATGGGAAAGATTAGATAGGGGGCTTATCAATCAAAGTTGGTTTGAATCTTTCCCTGCTACCAAGCTTGTCCATCTAAATCGAAGCTGCTCACACCATTCTCCCCTCTTAATATCTATCCAACATCAAGCCTTATCCCACTTCAAACCTTTTAAATACCAGAATATGTGGTCCTCTCACCTTAATTTTCTCCAAACTGTTCAACACTCCTGGTCTAAGCCTACTACAGGTAAGAAGATGGAAGTTTTTGCCTACAAAGTCAAAAGACTCAGGTCTGATTTGAGAAGCAGGAACAAAGAAGTTTTTAAAGATGTTTTTCAGAATATAAAGGATATAGAAGATGAGATTTTGATAGCTGAAGCAGATCTAGAATCCTTCCTAATTCTGAAAATATAGAGAAATGTTCAAAGTTGAATGCAGACTTGAATGCAGCTCTAACTAATGAAGAGGTATTTTGGCACAAAAAATTCAAAGCTGAATGGATTAAGGATGGAGATAGAAACACAAGGTTTTACCATGCTATTGTTAAACAAAGAACTTGCAACCTCATGATCCATAGTATCAAAGATGATCACAACCAAGAGGCCACAACTGAGGAGGATATTTCTAACATTTTTATCGATTATTTTTCCCCTCTGTTTTCTGCAGGTGAAACTAAAGATCCTAAGCTGCTTAATGTCATTCCAAGCATAGTTTCTCCTCAAATGAATGAGCACATGTCTTCAATTCCTGAGGAAGAGGAGATTTTGATGTCAATAAAAGCCCTAAATCTAAATAGTGCTGCTGGTTCAGATGGTTTCTCAGGTCATTTCTATGTTCAATGCTGGCCTATCATCAAAACAGATCTCATTGAAGCTATTCAGTGTTTCTTCCTAGGTGATGACCTCCCAAAGTCTTGGAGTGCCACCCATATTTGCCTTATTCCCAAATCAAAAAAAGCCACTCATTGCAAGGATTATAGACCTATTAGTATATGTAACTTTTGTTACAAGATTATATCTAAAATCCTAAACAACAGACTCTCTTCTTACCTGCCTTCTTTAATATCCCCTCACCAATATGGTTTTGTTCAGGGAAGAAACATTATTGATAATATCCTTTTATCCCAAGAGATGTTTCAATCTATTGATAGGAAGGCCCATGATCATAATGTTGTCCCCAAATTAGACATGTCTAAAGCATATGATAGGGTTTCTGGTTGTTCCTAATCCAATCCTTAAGATCCTTTGGCTTTGGTGAATGCTTTATAGATCTCATTTGGAGATGTGTATCCTCTCCTTGGTATTCAATTTTAATTAATGGCTGTCCCACAGGTTTCTTTCACTCCTCTAGAGGAATTAGACAAGCAGACCCCTTGTCTCCAAGTCTATTTCTAATCTCAGCTGAAACTCTTAGCAGAAATCTTCAAATTCTAATGGGATCTAAAACTATTCTTCCTTTCTCTCACCCTAGAGGTAGCTCAATAGTAAGTCACCTAAGCTATGCAGATGACATCATCATCTTCACAAATGGGAATAAAAGAAGTCTTAGGAAGCTTATGTCTTTTCTGAAAGAATATGAAGATCAAGCTGGTCAACTTAATCAATTTAGATAAGAGCAGCTTTACTGTCAGCAATAAAGTTCAGTCTTCTACTATTGCAGCAGTGGCAGAGGTAACCAGTTTCAGACTAGTTCAAGCTCCAATCCAGTACCTAGGATGTCCTCTTTTCAAGGAGAGAAGAAAGGCTACCTACTTTGATTCTCAAGTTCAAGCTATAGTTTCCAAAATCAGTGGATGGAAATCCAAGTTTCTTTCTTTGGGAGGTAGAGTAACATTGATCCTATCTGTATTATCTTCAATGCCTTTATACTCTTTATTTGCTATTAATCCTCCTAAGAAAACCATCTCTTTGATTGAAAAACATTTGAGTAGTTTCTTATGGGGATATACTAAAGAATATGGTTTCAAATACCATTGGACTTCTTGGAAATCTATTTCTCCCTAGGGAGGAAGGAGGCCTTTCCATAAGGAATCTAGAGGATGTAGCCAAAGCTTCTAATCTAAAGATAGCCTGGAAATTCAAGACAGAAGATTCTCTTTGGGCCTCTTTTATGAGGCAAAAATATAGAAATGGTCCTACCAATATAGGATCAATGGTTATAAGGAGAGTGAGGAGTGGTTGGTCCTTGCTAGAGGATAACTGCTTAAATCAGAATGGAGAGCATATCTGGACTTTGTCTCAAAATGGAAGGTTTAATTTCTTAACTGCTTATCAATTGGTGAGAAAGGCTAATCTCAAGTCTCACTCACATAGCCAGATTTGGTATATTCCTCCAAACATTTCCACCAGTACTTGGAGATTACTTTCAAATGCTATGCCAGTGGATGAAAACATTCAAGATCTAGGGATTAATCTTGCTTCTAGATGTAATAGCTTCTATAAATCTTCTGAATCAGTGAATCACCTCTTCCTAAAAGGTCCCATTGCCTTAGAAATTTGGTGCTTCTTCTCATTAATGGGAATTAATTGCTCTACTCAATCAGTCCCTGCTGCTATATTATCTTGGTGGTTAAAGGCTACTTCTAATCAACTTTCTAGGTGGCTTCATAAAATTATTCCAGTATGCATATTTTGGGAGATATGGGTGAGCAGAAATCAAGCTGTTTTTGATAAAAAAAAAAAGAAGATGAGTGCTAAGATTATGATTTCAAATATCTGCCCGAGAGTTAGAGACTTATCTAAGTCATCTATTTTCCCTAAGCCCCCTTCCTATCTCCAGAAATCTGCTGATATGTTTGAAATTAAATTTCCCTCCCGCAGTCATGCTTCTTGGATTCTTGTTTCTTGGACTAGTCCTAAGAAAGGAAGACTAAAACTGAATACTGATGGATCCTGCTCTCCGAATGGCATTATGGGAATTGGAGGTGTGCTTAGAGATGATAAAGAAGTTATTTGGGCCCTTTCTGACAGTGGCGTAGATGGTACTAATAACATGGCAGAGGCTACTGCTATAAAGGAGGGAATTAAATTCTTCAAAGATAATAACTACAACTTCATAGATGTTGAATCTGATTCTCAATTGATCATTAATTGTTCCAAATCAGCTTCTAATGCCCCTTGGAGAATTAGAAACATCATCTATGAATTTTTGGATTCTTCAAAGGACTTAAATATTAATTTTTCCCACTGCTTTAGAGAAGCTAATAGGGTTGCTAACCTTCTTGCTAGATTTGGATATTATAATAAAGAAAAAAGAGCTCTTTTAGGGAGATGTCCTCTATCCCAAAGAATATCCAAGGTGCTATAATGTTAGACCAATCTAGTTTGCCTTACATTAGGAACATGAAGAGTTTACCTATTTGTTGATTACTTTTTGTAGTGCCACCTAGAGAGGGCTATTCTCTCTATATATTAATAAATCTTAGGGGATCTTCCTCTTCCTAAAAAAAACAGAAAAGAAAAAAAAACTAAATCTAGAAAAAAATAAGGTGCCCACATAAATTACTCATTCAAATCCTACAAACTCCCAAATATAATGAATTCCTAGTATCGAAAGACCATGACTATATATAGTATCCAATCTACTTAAACTTCAACCTTAGAGCCTGTTCCATCTGTTTAGCGATCAATTCCCCTTGGAATCTAATTCCATTAGGTTTGCAGTGCCCAAATTGAAACTAAGGTGTCCTAGATATGGTGCTTAAACGCAACAAAATCGAACATAGGTCCTAACATGATTGTGAAAAAATATAATAATATTTTTTTCAAACGTTTCCAAAGTATTTCCAGTACATTTGGCAGATATAACTAAACCCCTACCAAAATGTTCGACTTCTCAAGGACTCGTGTTAAAATCCTTATCTAGTAAAAGTTTGAGTGGGCTTTGATGCAATGGAAATTCTTTGTGCTAAGACAGTTCATACTGCCCAAAGGGGTTATTACTGTAAAGGATTAGCAATTAGCTATAATAAGACAATTGTATATCATAGAGCATGATACAGGCCTTTTTAGAGAATATTGCCTCCACACGCGATTCGTGTTCATTTACCTAGACTACAAAGGTTTTCTTTCTGAACTTTTTCCCATGTAACAAAAGCAGTGAATAAGAAATACATTAGTCATGAGCTTTGTAAAGCATACACAAGTCTTGGAAACAAAATGTTACACTTCCATTGAAGATGCTTTAAGAATAGCAAGATAACTATCGGTGATGTAAACGAGGATGCGGAAGCGTAATAACACGTTCAAATATTGATTTCGTTTTCGTAGAAAGAACGCGATCTCGATATTGCTAAAGGCGGCTTTTGGAACGTTTTCATCCCGAAGATGAAACTGATGATAACCAAATCTCACATTAATCTTAATGAATCAAGCAGTACCTTGGAGTTGATTGAACAAACCATCAATTCTGGGGAAAATATAATTGTCCTTAATCATGATATGATACACTGATAACTATCGAAAAACTGATTACTAATCGATAATAGTCTTTATTCATAGGCATTACCATATCTTAGCCACCAAGACATACTCAAAAAAACGTAACTAGACTCTACAATTAAAAAGAAACATAAATTACTTGTATTAAAACTCCTAATATTAGGACAGCAATACATTTCAATGAACTCCCCAATATCAAACATACCCAACTGTTACAATAACCAACCTTATTTTGTTCACATTATTTACTTCCCTATACTCTAATGTTATGCTAGTGATAATAATATCAAACATGCCCCACGAAACTATAGGCATTACAGGTACAAAAATACAACCGCGATCCATATGACCAGCGTATTGAATCTGAGTTGCATAAACGATCTCAATTTTTCAAGAAAATGAACAAGGAATATATCAGGATAGAAATCATGTCTGTACAACACTGAAAAGGGGGCAATTATATAACTATCTATACACTAGTGCCTATGTATTTTAGATAGCTGCAACATGACACTAGCTCAACTTTAACAATACCAACCCTCCTTGGACCTATTTTGCACTTTCAACTTACACAAACACAAACGTATAAAATTGATCAGAAATAAAAAATTTAGTATTATATATTTAAAAAAACATAATAATGCTAGGCGCGGAAATCATGCACAACAAATTGCAATGATTGTGATTTGTGCATCGCTTTACTCTTAAAAAAGGTACATATGATTCCGGATCGAGGAGTCCATCAATAATACGTAAAACTAGAAGAAACGCAACTAACTACATTAGAATAATTACAATGTAGGACAAAAGGCTTAAAACCCTATCAAATGACAATTCCCCCTAATGATGAGCAACATAGGATGAATTTGAAATCCGCAAAATGCTCATGAGATAGGTGAAGCTATTACACTGTCAGCTTAATTCTTATCCTATAATGTCCTAGGATTTTTCAATCAGACCTCCCAAGTTCCAAGCCATAGCCAAGCTCATGCATTTCCAAAAGCAAGTCACTTTCTTCTCATTATCGAATCTGGAAAAACTCTAAATTAAAGCCTCAATGCTCTACACTTTACATATTAAGAACCAAGATGGGGATAAGCATGAGTGCAGATTCTCCTTTTGTTCAAAGTACTTAGTGTTTGACAATTGACATTCCTCTTAGCAAGCAACCATGTAAAGATTTGATCTTTAAGAAGAACGCTCACTTTCAAAATCCTCTCATATAATTCACCCTGGTTAGTACAGCGGTAAGGGGCGAACAGAAAAAGGCCATAGGCACTACACCATAATGGCCATTTTGCAACTAATAGATTATTTAATTTGTAAGTGTTTACAAATTTTACAACGGTTTTGGACACTTGCAAACGTTGCAAGTGTTCAAAAACGTTGTAAAATTTATGATTTTATTAATGCCAAAACCTAAAAGTGTAAAGACGCAATTTTCCACCCTCACTATTTTCCTCGTCAAAAATTTCCTCCCTAGTCAAAGTTGCACCCAAATTTTCCCTCCCTCCAAAATCGCAAATCTTCCTTGCAAACAAAATCACAGACACAAATACACTTTTGGGAGGTTGCGATTCAGATACGAAGGTTTGGAGTCAGTGATTCAGATAGCTAGTCAGATACGAAGGTTTGGAGCTTGCGATGCAGATATGGCTCAATCGTAAAACCTTCAATTGCAAAACCATCAATTTAGGGCCCAATCACAAAGCTTCAAATCTAGGGCTCAATTGTAAAGCTTAAAAAATTGATTAAGGTATGATTCCCTCTCTCTCTCCCCCTCACACACACACAGATGTTAAATGTGTGTGTGTAAACATGTAGTTATGTGTGTAACTCTATAGTTATGGGTTTATAAATATGTAAATTTGTAGTCATGTGTGTATAGTCAATGAGAAATGAATTCAGGTTACTACTTTTAGTGACCAGCATGATTTGGCTTGTATGTACTGTATTCTGGTGCAGTGGCTCTAACCGTTTCTGTTCAGTACAATTTGAAGTCGAGCATATGTTATTTTCAATTTTGCTTGATGGCATTTAGGTGAAAATTATGGTAAGCTATTCAATCATTTTCATACTTGTTCGCATATAATCTCTTTTTAGTGAATTTATTTATTTATTTATGTCTCTGTACAATTACACTAACCTATAAATTGTTCATTTTTAGTCTCTTTTTTCATTATATATTTTGATATAGTATCTATCTAGAACTGTTTCTTACAGTGCTTTAATTTTTGCTAAGGCTTTCTTGTAAAGAATTGAATGTTTAAATTTTAAATTGGTTTCTTTCTTTCAATCGTGTGTGTGTGTGTGTGTGTGTGTGTATGTATATATCAATTTAAGATTTAAACAAATTCGTTTACACTTATATGGCTTAGTGGTTTTAACTGTGTTAAGATTACAAACTGACCCCCATTTACATAAATGCAAAATGACCTCCGAAGTATCCCTGCCGTATCCCTCATGTATCGGGATGTATCTAAGCTATATCAGATAGTCAAAACTGTCAATTTGGTCAACGGATACAGATTCGAAGTGTCGGAGCCGTATCAGGGCTGTATCCGTATTCGATACTCCATTTCTGCAATTTTTGAAGTATCGGTGCTACATTGGTCCTAGGTCGGTCTCCTAAGCTAAGAGTGATAAATTTAAGATTTTGGGGGTTGTTACATATGCACTTAGTATGGGAAAATTTGGGTCTAAGAATTTATTCTTTATGATATATATGTCCTGCTCTTTTGAGAGATGCTGATGCCGGCATGTTTGTTTTGTGTTCATGTCCCGTGATTACATTACATGTATAATAACATTTTGTGCCCATGTATGTGCTTGTTTGTGAGGGAGAGAATGTGTTCGGGAATATTGTTGATAACCAAGTAATTATTTATTGGAAGTGATGTTTGTTTTATCACTTAGCAGTTGTTTTATTATATGTAATTGACCTTCAAAGAGAGTTTTCCCCCATCCGCTTCCCATAGCATTTCCATTTGCAGTTGAGATCAAAGAGAGCTTCTTCTGATAATCTGGCAATAGTGCAGGGGTGCAAGAATCCTAGGGCTTCCGCTATAAATAGTCCCATTTGAGCTCTATTGCTACTACCAAGTCTCACAAGTTTTTATGTATTTCCAAGAATCCTAGGGACTAAAACAGCACGATCGATATGGATACGGACCAATGCAATGCTAATTGTGATTCGACCACACAGTACCGTTTTGTTGTTGTATCTCATCGTACAAGTACTAACATCTATGTGTACAAAGAGTACTATAGTAGTCCATCTTTAGATGTTAATGATTTAGGTAATCTTTTAGCTTTTTGCTTTTCATAACCAGCTTGTTTGCTCTCAAGGGATATAAGGCATTTTGCAAAGTCCCCCGGCACTTCAATCCAAGCGACAAGGCACTTTCGAAGACATGCAACACTTTCAAGTATTGCAGGATACTGGGTGGAACTGTCGTGCCCTGCAACACTTTTAAGTGTCGTGGGATACTTAGTGGAACTGCCGCACCACCAATAAAAACACACAAAAAAGAAGCATAAAATGACAAATGTTTTGCTTAATATGCAAAAGTTTGCCATTATGCATAATCATCTAAAGCTTTTGTTTTGCATATTTCATTATGCAAAATGCTCGAAAGATTGTCTTGGTGAACATAATTGATGAACTTAAATGCTTTTGTAGGTTGTAGATGTAAAAAATTAGAAATCACAGTGTGTACAGGAAATGTGTTGGAAGTAGAATCTGCATTGTGTGATTTGCATTTAGAACTGTGTGGAAATATTGATAATGTTTTTTCTTGAGTATAGATATGGATAGCAATTTGAAGGAGATCTGCAAAGTTTTAGTAATGGCATACCCAAATCTACTCACCTGCAAGAGTTATTATACATCCATGCATCACATTTGAGGGTTTTCAAGCATGAACATACATTAGCTGTGGCAACGTGTACATGGAATCCTTTATTTACGCCATCAACATCTTTCACTTTCGTTGACGTAAATCCATCGTCTCTTTTTTTCCCACCCAACATTTCTACTAAAAGTGCATTAATTAAATGGTAATCCATGGCTTCAGTCCAGTACCTTTTTTGTAGTCATCTAAGAGTCGACTTTAATGGCAACAGTTGGTATTAGATGTCTGAATGGAACGTTCATCCCGTCTTGAAATATATCTACAATTCAAATGAATTTTAACTTGAATAATCACTTTAGCAAGCTATTAAACATCATCGGCATACAATGCAGAGTATGTACTGATACAACTGCCACAATTTTTTTAAAGATCACCTGCTACAAGGAGAGGCTTGTGTAAGAATAAATCAGAGCAGTTCTTAATGTTGTCCCACAAGGAGTCTTTCTATTTGAGTGCATTTAGCGTACAAAATAATGAGTCCAACAATGGTTGGAAGAAGGGGGTGACTAATTTGAAGAAAAATACTTTTGAGTACTGTCCAACAGAACTTTGCAGTGAATGCCATGTTTTCAGAAACACCACACTTTATTAGAGATATTAAAAACACTCCCTTCAAAAGTAATTGAAACCCTTAAAGCATCAATTTTGTCCACACCTAGCATAAGTTTTAAGACGGACAGAAAAGACAATTTATGGAGCTTACATAATTTTTTAATTCTTCTTTTGGTAGGATTTTTCCCCACCCCTCTAGCATTCCATATAAGAATACTAATCATGGCAAACTAGACAATGGACGGAAGAAGTAGCTTGGGCAGTGGATCTGGTGAGCCTTTTAAGAGGGCTAGAAGAAGTGTTTTACTTTCCCATAGCTCTATTCTTTTTTCTCACAGTGGTAAATTCTTGTTCTGCATTGTTCTTCACCTCTATATACTTTAAAGATACTTCTCTACGTACCATTGGTCGCGCATCCATAGTCTGATGAAATCCTCTTCACAGCGAACCTTAATAAGGATGTGCTTATGGTCTAGCAGCCCTATTTCCACCAATGATTTCAACCCAAACGTTTCAAAATTATTTCTAATAAAATCCATTGAAGGCTTGTCGTGAGAGAACTTATCCACAATGGCATACTTATAAGGATTGGAAACGATGTCCACTTGTGCCAGGTTGAATGAAATAGCTGGTTTAGATTTTTAATGAGGTTGTGATTTCTTTGCTCATTTGGTGATAGTTAAGTTTGTGATTTCTACTGTCATAAAACAGCATCGCTCCCTTAAAGAATTGCCTACATTATTGTAAATCACTTATTTGAAATATGTTTAATTTAAGTCAATAGCTCTAATCCAATGTCTTAAAAAGCACGCGACGTAGCAATCGCTATTTGGGCGAAAAACGCGATATAGCCCATTCAGATTTACGGAAGTCATAAATAGCTTGCACAACTGATGATGTGTCACGCGATTTGGGCACGATTGCGCGCTATTTGCGCTATCGGCGCTATTTTGCAGGACAATATCGAACTTGCCAAAGGAACTTGGTAGCTAAATCGACCTTGCTGAAGCTACTCTCACTTCAAAATCAAAGTCGCCTGGGGCTTCAATTGCCAGATTGAAGCATCAAGGTTCGACTTTGAACCATAGGTCTCTCTTTAAAAATTAAGGCATCAAGGTTATGTTTTTTTTTTAAATCATTTTATAAATTTCAGTTTAAAATGTTTTTTAAACACATTTCAGTTTATAATATTACTGTTTTTCACATGATGGACTAATGACTTTATTTGAAATGATGTAGTACTTTATTTGGAGTAACTGTTTAAACTAATATATTTATTTACATTTATTATACGTTTTTCTAATTAAAAAATTGAAATGCACGAATTGCTTGCGGGATGCGGGACACGATTTGCGCGAAGCGACTCCAAAACCAAAACGCGACACCTTGGCGATCGCGATTTAAAACATTGCTCTAATCAATTATAATTTGTTGATCTAGCAATGGAGCTGGCATTGTCTTTAGAGAAATTGACCTTCATGTGGTAAAGCATCATTTTAGTTTACTTTTATTTCTACTTACAATGTTTTTTTTCCTTTTTCTTTTTGAGTAGTTCTTGCTTGTCAGAATTTTTTATAAGATCCAACTTATGATAACAGGTAGCGGATCGTAACAATGATGTCCAGTTGGCTGCTTTAGTTGAAAACGAATTTTTGATTGAGCAGGTGAAGTACAAATGTCACTCTTAATTTCTAGCAGGAATTTTATTGATGGCTATACGTACTTGTGAAATTTAAGTAAGATGATACTGATTTTGAGCTTCAGTTTTTCATTAAGTGGAAGAGATTAAGAAGATGTCTGAATACGTTGCTCAGCTGAGAAGAGTGAGTAAAGGACATGGTAAGACTCAATTTTCACTGCAATCCCAAATTATCTTCCTTCCCATCTGCATCTGCTATAGACTTTACACTTTTTGCGTTCTTGTTCAATTACGATTGTGATTATTACGATTTGTATAAATTATAATGAATCTGTGCGACTTCAGTGATTTGATACCCGTTAATGTTGGACTGAATTCTCATTCGTAATTCCAGTTTATTTGATGATTTTATCATTTGATTTTGTACTAAACATGACGTGCTCACACACACAGGCAATGTGGTATCAACAACGGACAATTCTATATTTTCAAATGACAGAGGGATCTGGGCAGCCCCTCTTCTGGCAAGGACTCTAGCAGTGAACAGTTAGACATGAATAGAGTTTCAAGAGAGGTGAGGTGTTGAAGGCAATCGAGATTTAAGATATGGGCAGCACCAGATAGTCAAAGAACAGAGGGAGGTGCGCAGTGACTCTAACTCAGAGCAGCTTTGAAACTTTGGAGAGAAGGTGAGGTGTCCAAGGCCACACGGAAAGCTGCAGTTCTTTGTTGCTACAAATTAGTAGTAAATTGCTTCCCTGGCAAGCCTAGTCCACAGTACAGTTCTACCAGTTTCAGGAGATCTAGCGGAAAGCGAAGCCGTCTTGTTGAAGAGGTTAGACTTGAGCAATTTATTCTCTTTTAATCAGACTTAATTATAATTTACGTAGAAAAAGATGTCACCATGTTCTTCTTCTTGAGAATCATCAGTAGACATAAGTGTTATGGGTGGGATATTATTAAAAAATAGTATTCCATCGCTTTCCTTCACAATAACACATATTAAGATATACATTCTGATTTTTTTATTGCCAAAATTTAGTCGGGTGGTTTTTCTTTGCTTTCCTACAATTTACAGTTTTTGTTAACATGTTTGTGCTCTTTTTGTGTAGGTTGGAATTTGACAAAGAATATGCATATGGTATTCTCCACAACAATGGATAAGAAGGTTACACGAAGCTCACTTGGAAAAGAGGGAGATTAATGCATTGATGTGTTTTTTGATGGATTTGTATGAATAAATAGTCGTATTATTACACTGATGTGTTTATTGATGGATTTGCAGTAGAAATGCAAAGCTTTGATTCTTCCCAAGTATTTTCTTTCGTCCCAGTCGAATCAGGATAGGAATGGGTTTCAATAATATATTTTTTATTATGTATTGTATATTGCAAGTGTTTTAAACCATTGCAAAAGGAACATTTCTTTCCTTAACTATTACAATTTGTAAGTATTTCGAACCGTTACAAAAAAAATACATTTCCTTTCATTTACAAGTGTTTATAACCGTTGCAAAACAAAAATTCTTACTAAATTTTGCAAGTTGCAAAATTTTTGCAACGACTAATTTGCAAGTGTTTTGAACCGTTGCAAATCCCATTTGCAAGTGTTTAAAACACTTGCAATTTCCCTGTTTTGGTGTGAGGTCTCGAGTTTGAAACCTCCCAAAGGATACCAAGCGGGGCGTGTGTTAGGGTGGTTCTAGCACAACGTACCCTTGTTTAGCTCGTATGGAGGAGTCCAAAGGGCTCGTTCATGTGGAGGTTCATAGTTATACAAAAAAATCCTCTTATAAGATTCAAAATAAATGTAAAAAAGAAGAATCACTCAATAACTGAAAGAAACATTTGCAATAGAACATAACGGAACGACATTAAGAGACACAAAAACAATATGAATAGTAGCACGCAAATAAACAAGTTCCCTATATTCTATATCAGATGTTGTAAATCATTGATTTGTACAAGGGTGGTGGGGGATCAAATTTCAAGAAATGATGGTCCTATGTTTTTAAAAAGGGTTTTGATAATTTCATCAGCCGGGGCACTACAACTCCATATGTAGTTCATAAATTTTAAAGAGAAAAGAACATTAAGGAAAATAGCAGATACAAGTTTCACAGTGATCACACGATGTTTCATACTCAAATAAGCTACAAAACACAAAGAATTATCAATATGTATATCTGAACTAGAAGCTCTAATAAAGATGACAATTCCACAAATGCATAGAGTGGTTTTTACGTTATAGCAGTACATCATTGTTATCAAAGACCACACCTCATGTCCATTATTAACAACACTTGGACTTGCATGGACTCTAGTGATAAAGTACAACATTATCAAGGCTGGCCCCTATAGACGAGGTAGGCGGTTGCCTAAGGCCCCCGTTTAGCAGACCCCAACCTCAAAAAGAAACTAATTACTAGTCACGTTAAAAATATAAAACAAAATTCAAAATATTCAGATGAGGCTCAAAAAGGAAGCATAAAATTTGTTTACTAAGTGATAGGTATCTCAACGCCGTCAACGACTAAAAAGTAAATCCAATAAATCAGAAAATTAAATTGAAGCTTATAAGAATAGAAAATTGTTCCTACAAGTTATCAATGAACAAGTGCATGTTGTAGGCACGACGCATGCTCTGTGCGTAAGCTTTCTATTATGCGACTAAATTAGGACTATTCTGATTCTCATAATGTTTTTCCGTCCGAAATGCGTATCTTATTCGCGGTGCTTTCTGTGTTTTTCTAGAATTTCATTGGAATTTTTCTGTCTAATTGTAAAGAGAATAATTTGTGCTACTCTTTTTTGAATGTGTATTTCAAATTGGCTGTATGTTCTGCTTATTGTACAACTTGATCTTGTTAGGGATATTACAGGGTCATTGGTTTTCGGCTACCAATTAAACTGTTGATAAAGAAATTATGGTTAACATAGTTGATCATGGAAATTGCTAGCTTATCAACCTATTGTGATCCAACAAGTCAATTTGGAGGATTGAACTTCTTGATACATTTTGTGGGAAGAAGAAGACCATTGATCAGTTATATGTTTTATGTGTTGGATGAGGTAACTTTGGAGTATATGAATTAATCAACATCCAAACAACACATGGAAAGTTTAGAAATAACGGTTATGTCATCTTTCCCGAGGTAAGACTGATCAAACGAATTTGTAACTATTTTGTTCAACAAAATGTAGGAATGCTTTGACAATTGGTTTTAGTTTAAGATTTGGTAACTTAGCTTCTCATCCATTGGTATTTTGTATAGTTATTTTTCTACTGGAACGGCAATACAAGTGCACTCCTGCGAAATAGAAAAAACTGAAATTTGGCTATTTTACCTTACAAAATAGTTTAAACGTTTGGATGTGAAACTCATTACATTACAAAGCAATTGAGGTAATATGTCAAGCTAGGCATTTCATGTAGTAAGAAAATTACCCCATACAAATATTATTCATACAGTCATTGATCGAGTTACAACAAGAAGCTTTAAAAAACAAGAACTAGAGACTGAAATACGAATTTTCAAAAAAAGCTGAGAAAAATTTAAAAAGTTCTTACCTACATCAATTACTTGGACTTTAACATTCAATCAATCTTTTCCAGCAATACATCAGTAGTCATATCAAAAAACAACCCATGCTCCGCAACCCTTCCAAAGCCGAAATCTCATTCCCGTGGCACCCGAATCCTTAATAGGGCTCTTAAGATACAAATCCACAATGTCAATTTAGCCTAACACCCTTCTACCTTAAACAACTCTTGTAACCTCACCAAATTATACTTCCAACAAAACAGCACAACAAATTTCTAAACATCGAATTTCTCAGAAGCAGCCTAAAACATTTTTTCCCTCAAAAGTGCCCCTCCTCTCCCTTTGACCAAATTAAGATCTGGGTCAACCTCATCTGCCCCATCATCTATGGCCAAATCAAGCTTTGGATGGTGATCAAAAATTGATAATGGGATACCCAATCGGGTGGCCTGCTCAAAAGGTTCTTTTTGAAGTGGGTATGCCCACAATGTCTTTTAATTCGCCCATTTTAAGTAATTGGCCTAATTTGAAGATAAAAGATCCTTTAATCTAAACATTGAATCTGAATTAGACTAAATACATTCATGCATGCATAAAACATACATATTTTTCAATTTCTTCATATTTGTATCAAAATGAATAAACGTACACTAAGCATTCGAACCAAAAAAAAAGTCGTACTCAATATTATTCATAGAATCCATTGATCAAGTTACAACAAGAATTAGATTCAAACATAAAAATTTCAAAACCACAAAGAAAAGTTAAAAAAAATTCTCACCCATTACATCAAATTACTTGGACTTAACACTCACTCCATCTTTGCCAGCAATAATGACAGTAGTAGTCATATCAAGAAACAACCCATGTTCCACAACCCCTTCTAACGCCGAAATCTCCTTCCCGGCCGCACCTGAATCCCTAATAGGTGTCTTAAAATACAAATCCACAATGTAATTGTCACATAAGGCTTCCCACCATCCAATCTCAAATTAGCCTCGCACCCTTCTTCCTTAAACAACTCTTGTAACCTCACCAAATTATACTTCCAACAAAACTGCACCACCTCAACAGGCATAGCCAGCCCACTCCCACCCAACCCACTAACCAACTTGGAATCATCAACAACCACAACAAACTTCTCAGAAGCAGCCTCAACCATTTTCTCCCTCAAACGCGCCCCACACCTCCCTTTGACCAAATTAAGATCTGGGTCAACCTCATCTGCCCCATCTATGGCCAAATCACGCTTTGGGAGTTGATCAAAAACTGATAATGGGATACCCAATTCAGTGGCTTGCTCAAAGGTTCTTTTTGAAGTGGGTATTCCCACAATGTCTTTTAATTGACCAGTTTTGATTAATTTTCCTAGTTTGGAGATAAAAGGGCCTTTAATCTAAGCTTTGCATCTGAATTAGACTAAATACATTCACGCATGCACAAAACAAACATATTTTTCAGTTCTTCATATTCATATCAAGACGAACAAACGTACACTAAGCATTCGAACAAAAAAAATGCCATACTCAATATTATTCATATAACCCATTGATCAAGTTACAACAAGAATTAGATTCAACCATAAAAATTTCAAAAATACAAAGAAAAGTTTAATAAATTCTCACCCATTACATCTAATTACTTGGACTTAACACTCACTTCATCTTTGCCAGCAATAATGACAGCAGTAGTCATATCAAGAAACAACCCATGTTCCATAACCCCTTCCAACACCGAAATCTCCTTCCTGGCCGCACCCGAATCCCTAATAGGACTGTCAAAATACAAATCCGCAATGTAATTCATATTATCAGTCACATAAAGCTTCCCACCATCCAATCTCAACTTAGCCTCACACCCTTACTCCTTAAACAACTCTTGCAACCTCACCAAATTATACTTCCAACAAAACTGCACAACCTCAACAGGCCAGCCCACTCCCACCCAACCCACTAATCAACTTAGAATCATCAACCACCACAACAAACTTCTCAGAAGCAGCCTCAACCATTTTTTCCCTCAAAAGTGCACCTCCTCTCCCTTTGACCAAATTAAGATCTGGGTCAACCTCATCTGCCCCATCTATGGCCAAATCAAGCTTTGGGTGGTGATCAAGAACTGATAATGGGATACTTAATTGGGTGGCGATCAAGAATTGATAATGGGATACTCAATTGGGTGGCTTGCTCAAAGGTTCTTTTTGAAGTGGGTATGCCCACAATGTCTTTTAATTCACCGATTTTAAGTAATTGGCCTAATTTGAAGATAAAAGATCCTTTAATCTAAACATTGAATCTGAATTAAACTAAATACATTCATTCATGCATAAAACAAACATATTTTCCAGTTTTTTCATATTCATATCAAAACGAACAAACGTACACTAAGCATTCGAACAAAAAAAAATTCATACTCAATATTATTCATATAACCCATTGATCAAGTTACAACAAGAATTAGATTCAAACATAAAAATTTCAAAAATACAAAGAAAAGTTACAAAAATTCTCACCCATTACATCAAATTACTTGGACTTAACACTCACTCCATCTTTGCCAGCAATAATAACAGCAGTAGTCATATCAAGAAACAACCCATGTTCCACGACCCCTTCCAAAGCTGAAATCTCCTTCCCGGCTGCACCCGAATCCCTAATAGGTGTCTTAAAATACAAATCCACAATGTAATTCATATTATCAGTCACATAAGGCTTCCCCCCATCCAATCTCAATTTAGCCTCACACCCTTCCTCCTTAAACAACTCTTGCAACCTCACCAAATTATACTTCCAACAAAACTGCACCACCTCAACAGGCATAGCCAGCCCACTCCCACCCAACCCACTAACCAACTTGGAATCATCAACCACCACAACAAACTTCTCAGAAGCAGCCTCAACCATTTTCTCCCTCAAAAGTGCCCCTCCTCTCCCTTTGACCAAATTAAGATCTGGGTCAACCTCATCTGCCCCATCTATGGCCAAATCAAGCTTTGGATGGTGATCAAGAACTGATAATGGGATACCCAATTGGGTGGCTTGCTCAAAGGTTCTTTTTGAAGTGGGAATCCCCACAATGTCTTTTAATTCACCTGATTTGAGGAGTTGGCCTAATTTGGAGACCACAAAGGCTGCAGTTGAGCCTGTGCCAAGGCCTAAAACCATGCCACTTTTGACATATTCAACTGCTTTGTCAGCTGCTAGCTTTTTGAGGTCATCTTGGGAAAGGGTAGTGGGGGATGGGGAAGATTGGGCTTTTATGGAAAAGGGTTTTCTTGTGTGGAGATTGTATTTGGTTTTGAGAGAAGGGGAGAGAGAAAGGGTGGGAGGGGATAGTAGAGATAAGGCAGCCATGGGGAGAGAGAGCGAGATGGGAGGTGGAGATATAGCAGTTGTATCTCACTTGAAAGTTGTACTCTATCAGATTCTCAATCTAAATGGTTTATGGGACTAGAAAGAAAAAAGAATCTAATCGCTTTTATGTGGTCTGCTGTTGGGTGAGCCTGGTAGTTGTTTTGTTTTGCCCAGCCGTTGGTTTGCTTTTTGTTAGTGTTTCCTGTAGATACGTGTAGGGGTGCCAATTTCGGGTATTTGGGTTGTGGTTCGCGTCGACACGATACGGCACGATAAGTATTTTTCGGATACGAACATGACACGACGAATTCGTGTTTTTTTAATTAACACGAACACGACTCAAATAAAAACTACATAACACGACACGACATGAATAACAGATTTCTTAAAATTTAATGCTAAATTAAACATAAATACACACGATAATTCGAATAAAAACACGATTTACACGACAAGACACGACTCATAATTTTGACACAAACACGACACGACTTCATGTCAAAGAAACCAGGCACGAATGCGACATATTGTGTCAATTTTGGGTCAATTTTGGATCGTTCTGTTTTGTTTCTAAAATTGTCACCCCTTAGGCAATGAATTCGTATCTTTTTAGTCGATACAAACCCAACTCAAATAACATGACTTCTTAAATGACTCTCAACTGAACATAAGTCGACACGATTAACACGAGAATACGATTCATAATTTTGACACGAACACGACATGATTACGTGTCTAAAAATACCAACAAGAACTTGATATATCGTGTCAATTTCATATCAATTTCGTGTAATTTCAAAAATTGTAGAGTTAAGGGGAAGGAAAGAAAAGGAAAGGAAATAAGAAATGCTTTTTGGCATTTGGCGTCCTCATTAGTTATCCCATATATCACTTTTCATATCAAAATTTAATGTAATATCACTTTCATACTATTTTCACTTCTTGTGAATTTTTTTTTATCATAAAAGTCATATACCTTAAATTTTGGTACCCAAAGTGATATGTTGCATAACTAATGGGGTCAAATGACAGAGTAATACTAGGGTTTCATTTGTTTTTTTATCGGAATCTGAACTCGAAATCTGAAATTTGAAGTCTGAAATTCGATTTGTTTTTATGTATGAATGAACATCTGAATAGAGGTATTTAGAATGGTTTAGATTTAAAATTCAAATTCAGAGGCAAGCTTAAACTATTTAGAGACAAATATAATTGTTAACCTATTAATCAGTTTCAAAAAATAAAACATTATTTGATACCTCTAAATGGTTCATATTCGGAACTAAGAGTCCAAAATAAACATCATCTAGGTATACCCTTAAATTAGGCCCTCAAATCAAATTCTACGTGTATCAATAATGTATTGGTTGGTGTTTGAGTGGACCTTATTTAAACATCACACCAACCAAGAAATTATTGTCACCTCGTTAGGGTTTGATTTGTGGTTTTTTAATTCAAAACACAATTTCTCGCGATATACGGCACTTATACTGCACTCAATGACCGTTTGTATATTTCATATATTTTATGTATTTATATATTTTGTATATTTTCACATATGTATATAATTCATATAATACTTCTCACACTTATATATTTTGTATATTTAATATATTTCATATATATTTCATATATTTCGTATATTTCATTTTTTAATATATTTCATATATATCGTGTATTTTTAAAATATTTTACATATTTCGTATATTTTTTAAATATGTTATATATTTCATAAATTTTTTAAAATTATATATATATATATATATATATATATATATATATATATATATATATATATATATATATATATATATATATATATATATATATATTCTGTAAAAAAAATTCACATTTGTATCTATTTTTCATCTTTTGTGTTTGGTAAAAATGGTGGAAGAAAGGGGAATAATGTTAGAAGATACTGATTTGACTTAAAAATTATTTATCCTCGAATCAAATGTTGTGAAATCATTTGTATTTATCACTTTTCTATCAAACAAGGCTCGTACTTTTGGGTTGAAATTCTTTTAACCCAACCCACTTAATTGGGTGTATATGATAATTTGAGTCTAATTATTTTTAGTTTTAAAATTGAAATAAAGCAAGTATAGAAATCAATAGTCCAACATCGCTTGTAATTCACGGCGAATACTCATGTGATACCACCTGATAAATTGTCATGTTTTTTATCGAACAAATATGTCACCACTAGTGGAAAAGAAAAAACCTTGTGCAAAATACTAATGTAAAAAAAAAAAAATTGTGCAATTCTTCATATAATTTAAATCTATGTGTTGTTTTCATATATTTCCAAACCTCGTTGGAGTTAGTAGGTAGTATCTTATTATCTTAAAATTCTTTTGCATTAATATTAAAAGCTTCATTGCCTTTTTGTTAACATATGTTTGAAGAAGTTCGAATTGTTAAAGAAAATACATATGCCTAGATTTTCCTCAACGACTTGCTACGGTCACGCAAGTTATCCCATATTACTATCACGTACCCTGCTCGATGTGTGGGTGAAAATATATGTTACGAATATTATTGAACAAAATATATTCTCAAAATTATATTATTTCATTATATATAATGTTTAGATCCTTTAATCTAAACATTGAATCTGAATTAGACTAGATACATTCACCCATGCATAAAACAAACATACTTTTCAGTTTCTTCATATTCATATCAAAACGAACAAATGTACAATAAGCATTCGAACAAAAAAAATGCCATACTCAAAATTATTCATAGAATCCAATGATCAAGATACAACAAGAATTAGATTCAAACATAAAAAATTAAAAAACACAAAGAAAAGTTAAAAAAATTCTCAAGCATTACATCAAATTACTTGGACTTAACACTCACTCCATCTTTGCCAGCAATAATGATAGCAGTAGTCATATCAAGAAACAACCCATGTTCCACAACCCCTTCTAACGTCGAAATCTCCTTCCCGACCGCACACAAATCCCTAATAGGACTCTCAAAATACAAATCCACAATGTAATTCATATTATCAGTCACATAAGGTTTCCCCCCATCCAATTTCAATTTAGCCTCACACCCTTCCTCCTTAAACAACTCTTGCAACCTCACCAAATTGTACTTCCAACAAAACTGCACCACCGCAACAGGCATAGCTAGCCCACTCCCACCCAACCCACTAACCAACTTAGAATCATCAACCACTACAACAAACTTCTCAGAAGCAGCCTCAACCATTTTCTCCCTCAAAAGTGCCCCACCTCTCCCTTTGACCAAATTAAGATCTGGTTCAACCTCATCTGCCCCATCTATGGCCAAATCAAGCTTTGGGTGGTGATCAAGAACTAATAATTGGATACCCAATTGAGTGGCTTGCTCAAAGGTTCTTTTTGAAGTGGGTATTCCCACAATGTCTTTTAATTGACCAGTTTGATTAATTTTCCTAGTTTGGAGATAAAATGTCCTTTAATCTAAAAATTGCATATGAATTAGACTAAATACATTCATGCATGCATAAAACAAACATATTTGTCAGTTTCCTCTTATTCATATCAAAATGAACAAACGTACCAAGCATTCGAGCCCAAAAAAATGTCATACTCAATATTATTCATAGAACAACAGGAATTAGATTCAAACATAAAAATTTCAAAAACACAAAGTTAAAAAAATTCTCACCCACTACATCAAATTATTTGCACTTAACACTTAATCCATCTTTGCCAGCTATACTGACAGCAGTAGTCATATCAAAACACAACCCATGTTCCACAACCCCTTTCCAACGCCGAAATCTCCTTCCCGGCCGCACCCGAATCCCTAATAGGAGTCTAAAATTACAAATCCACAATGTAATTCATATTAGCAGTCACATAAGGCTTCCCCCAATCCAATGTAATTCATATATATGAATGTACTTAGTCTAATTGAGATTTAAACAACTCTTGCAGCCTCACCAAATTATACTTCCAACAAAACTGCACCACCTCAATAGGCATAGCCAGCCCACTCCCACCTAACCCACTAACTAACTTGGAATCATCAACTACCACAACAAACTTCTCAAAAGAAGCCATAACCATTTTCTCCCTCAAAAGTTCCCCTCCTCTCCCTTTGACCAAATTAAGATCAGGGTCAACCTCATCTGCCCCATCTATGGCCAAATTAAGCTTTGGGTGGTGATCAAGAACTGATAATGGGATACCTAATTGAGTGGCTTGCTCAAAGGTTCTTTTAGAAGTGGGAATCCCCACAATGTCCTTTAATTCACCTGATTTGAGGAGTTGGCCTAATTTGAAGATAAAATATCCTTTACTCTAAACATTTAATCTAAATTAGACTAAATACATTCATGAATGCATAAAATATACATATTTTAATGAACAAACGTACACCAAGCATTCAAACCAAAAAAAATGTCATAGTTAATATTATTAATAGAATCCATTGATCAAGTTACAAAAAGAATTAGATTCAAACGTAAAAATTTGAAAAATACAGTTAAAAAATTCTCACCCATTACATCAAATTATTTGGACTTAACATTCACTCCATCTTTGCCAGCAATAATGACGGCAGTAGTCATATCAAGAAATAACCCATTGTCCACAACCCCTTCTAACGCCGAAATCTCCTTCCCGGCCGCACCCGAATACCTAATAGGACTCTCAAAATACAAATTCACATTGTAATTCATATTACATAAGGCTTCCCCCCCCCCCCCCCCCAATCCAATCTCAATTTAGCCTCACACCATTCTTCCTTAAACAACTCTTGCAACCTCACCAAATTATACTTCCAACAAAACTGCACCACCTCAACAGGCATAGCCATCCCACTCCCACCCAACCCACTAACCAACTTAGAATCATCAACCACCACAACAAACTTCTCAGAAGCAGCCTCAACCATTTTCTCCCCCAAAAGTGCCCCTCCTCTCCCTTTGACCAAATTAAGATCAGGGTCAACCTCATCTGCCCCATCTATGGCCAAATCAAGCTTTGGGTGGTGATCAAGAACTGAAAATGGGATACCCAATTGAGGCTAGCTTATAGGTTCTTTTTGAAGTGGGTATGCCCACAATGTCCTTTAATTCACCAATTTTAAGTTACTAGCCTAATTTGGACATAAAATATCCTTTAATCTAAATATTAAATCTCAATTAGACTAAGTACATTCATACATGCATAAAAAAATAAAACTTTTATGTAGTTTCTTCATATTCACATCAAAATGAACAAACGAACGGTACACAATTGAGCCAAAAAAAATGTCATACTCAATATTATTCATTGAACCTATTAATCAAGTTATAACAAAAATTATATTCAAACTTAAAATTTTCAAAAACACAGCAAAAAGTTGAAAAATTCTCACCCATATCATCAAGAAGATGACACCCATTAAATCAAATTGACAAAATTACTTGGACTTAACACTCACTCCATCTTTGCCAGCAATAATGACAGCAGTAGTCATATCAAGAAACAACCCGTGTTCCACAACCTCTTCTAACGCCGAAATCTCCTTCCCGACGGCACCCGAATCCCTAATAGGACTCTCAAAATACAAATCCACAATGTAATTCATATTATCACTCACATAAGGCTTTCCCCCGTCCAATCTCAATTTAGCCTCACACCCTTCTTCCTTAAACAACTCTTATAACCTCACCAAATTATACTTCCAAGAAAACTGCACCACCTCAACAGGAATAGCCAACCCACTCCCACCCAACCCACTAACCAACTTGGAATCATCAACCACCACAACAAATTTCTCAGAAGAAGCCTCAACCATTTTCTCCCTAAAAAATGCCCCTCCTCTCCCTTTGACCAAATTTAGATCTGGGTCAACCTCATCTGCCCCATCTATAGCCAAATCAAGCTTTGGGGTGGTGATCAAGAATTGATAATGGGATAACCAATTGGGTGGCTTGCTCAAAGGTTCTTTTTGAAATTGGGATCCCCACAATGCCTTTTGACTCACCTGATTTGAGGAGGTTGCCTAATTTGGAGACCACAAAGGCTGCAGTTGAGCTTGTGCTAAGGCCTAAAACCATGCCACTTTTCACATATTCAACTGCTTTGTTAGCTGCTAATTTTTTGAGGTGATCATGGGATAATGGGGAAGATTGGGCCTTTATGGAAAAGGGTTTTCTTGAGTTGAGTTTGTAGGTGGTTTTGATAGAAAAGGGAGGGGGGGGTATCAAAGATAAGGTAGCCATGAATAAAAATGTTTGGTAGAAATGAAAAGTGTTTTGTGTCGAGTCTTTGGTTTTAAGTTTCGAGTATTTGTATCTGTAGAACGACTCCCGTGCGGGAGCGCCCAAATGAGGGATCCCGTGCGGGATCCTTTTTAGAATTTTTTTTTTGTGTGGGTTTTAAACATTTCATAGTACCCCTGTAAAAAAAATCAGCTCAAAATAACATTTTTCGATATTTTAAAAAAATTGGTCAATATTTGATAGTATTGTAAGCACCTTAAGTACTGTCAAAAATTGACCTGTTTCTTTAAAATACCAAAAAGTGTTATTTTGAGCTGATTTTTTTTACAGAGGTGCACTGAAATGTTTTTAACCTACACAAAAAATATAAAAAAACAATTGAAAAAAAAAAGATCCCGCACGGGAGCCCCGCATTTGGGCTCCCGCATGGGAGCCTGACTCTTTGTATCTGATCTGAATCTAATCTAGTAACTAGTTTGTGATCCAGATGTTGGCCATTCATTTAAAACAACAAATAAGCCAGATTTTGTCTTCTCACTGATATTAAAACAACCAAATGTTGGCTATTCGTTTAAAAATAGACGCTTTTAGGGAAAGGTACCATTCAATTCTCGTAAAATTTTATAAATTTAGTGTACGTACTAAAAATATAATGAAAAATAGTAGATTAATATACCATTTGACAACACATAAAAAAATCATTAAATTTTTAAAACTTCATAACTTTAAATCTACAAATCCAAAATTCA
Source organism: Sambucus nigra (assembly GCA_949130495.1). Taxonomy (NCBI): domain Eukaryota; kingdom Viridiplantae; phylum Streptophyta; class Magnoliopsida; order Dipsacales; family Adoxaceae; genus Sambucus; species Sambucus nigra. The sequence continues at coordinate 9,909,269 of OX422223.1, forward strand.
CAAAATTTATATATTTGAAATCTACGCGCCGAGATCTATTCAAGAACACTCATATTCGATATTTTTTGACAAAAAAAATCAAAATAGATAAATTTATTATTTCACTAAAACTTCCATTTTTTTCCAGCAAAAACTCAATTTTTTTCCGACGAAAAACTCAATTTTTTTTTTGCAATGGTGCCACTAGCGCGAACCAAAAAAATGAAAGAAATAGACGGAGAGAGAGAGAGAGAGAGAAAAACAATCCGACAAGGATTCTGTCAATTTTCGACGAGGATTCCGATGTTTCGAAGAGGGTTCAGGGATTCTGACGGGGTTCCGTGGGGTGGGGTGGAGGTGGATTTATGTGTTTATTTTTAAAATGAGTTTAAATGAATTTGAATGAGGGTATAAATATAAATACATCTTTATTTAAAACAAGTAAAATTACATGTTTTGTGTACTCATAACTCTAAAGGGACCACACAAATAAATGTTATTGTACCATAGGGATTATATTTATAAACTTAGAAAGCAATGCCCTATAAATCCAAATATAGGGTAGAACATGACCTTGAACTTAGTTCTCTATTTATTTTAATACATTTTTTAAACCGGGAACCGATTTGAACCAACCCAAGAACCATTGATTCGGGTTAGTTTGGTTCTAGACATAATCAATTCAGTTCCTATTCTAAAATTATGAAACCGATCGACCCCGGTTCCGATTCCAAATTAGTACTGGAATTGAACTAACACGAACCATGTGCACCGCTGCTTATTACACTCGAGCACATATACCTTTACGTTAGATCCGAAGATAGTAAAGATGACGAACCCCTATAAAAAGAAAATAGCTTTTCGTTTTTTCCGGCATTAATAATAGCAATTAGTTTATTCTTTACCACAACCTTCAAGTACTTAAGGGACCATTTGGTTCTGTATTCAGAAAATTCGATTTAAACGTTGTTTTTAAATACTGTTTTAAAATTTAATTTTTTTTGTTTATAATTATTAGTGCGCGTTTGGTAAACTTGTTTTTAAATACAGTTTTTTGAAAATTTTACAAAATTGGCAAACATGTATATGTGTGTGTGTGTGTAAACTCATACATAAAACTTTCATACATACATGATATATGAATGTATACATACAAACATACATGGATACATACATACATCATAAATTATATACATGTATATTTAATATCATGTATTTTTATGTATATTTAATGAGGTATATTGAGGAGTTTGTATATATATATATTGCATGTATAATTCACTATGAAACTATATACATACGTGAATTGATAATATTTTATAATACATATGTACTATATGTATATTATATATTATTACATACATTAATAATACATTTATAAAACTATGTATAAGTATGTATCTATTGATAATATTATTTAACTTTATCTTATTCCATATGTAATTTTGTGTACATGTACATATATATATTTTATTTATAAGAATTACACACATAGTAATGTATTATGTATGTATATTATATATTAAGGTGTAAATGCATTAACATATTAAGAATGAATAATTATGTGTTAAAAAATAAAAAACATAAGTTATAAAACAACCTCAACCTGTTTTTTAAAAAACTTGATTATAACACAGAAATATTATAATTCTCTTTAGTGTTTGAAAACAAGTTGTCAAACGCAAATTTTTATCAAAATTGTATTTAAACACAGAAAACAGAATTATAGTTGCAAACCAAACAGGCCCTTTAATTAATTATAATTATGAGTCTTTTGGTGGAATTTCAAACTGGCAAAACTGGCATGTGCTCCTACAAGGTAAACCGCCTTTTGAGAATTGAATTTAACGTGGGCATTTTTCCACCACCTCTCTTTAATAAGTTTAAGCTAAGGGTAGAGGTATTCCGACTCATACAAATTCTTCTAACACACTATTTTCTTTTTAAAAGACCCATATACATAAGTTTGTCAATTGGTCGGGTCTGCACTGGGACCCGACCCGGCTCGATCCGTATAATAGGATCTGATCACTATTTTTGGGACCCGAGACCCGAATACCCAAAGACCCGTTTATTACACAGGTAGGGTCTGGATCTTATACAAAACCAGGACCCGAAAACTCGATCCGCCTTGTGCATTATTACTTTTTAAATTTATATATATTTATAAATATATCTTATCAATATAACATATAAGTATTATATATAAAAATATATATTTATATATATAGTAAATATATGTAATATATATTTTATTTATACTAATCATATACTATAATACATTGCAAAAAAATTTAATATAGGATAAAAAAATAAAGAAGGGGATAAAAGAAAAATAAATATAAAATAAATGTATATATCTGGACAGACCCGGACCCTGGCCCGAAGACCCGTTTCAAATACAGATCTGGATCCAATATTGTTGACCTAATGAAAATCCGGATCCGGATCCGGATTCGAACCCGATGAAGTGCCTATTAAACGGATCTGGATCTCCCTAGACCCGACCCGGCTCCGACCTGTTGACAGGCTTACATATACTCTTATATCAATTCCTCCATACTTATATCTCACTTATACACACAAATAAAAAATAAAGTCTACTATTAACTTGATGCACCAAAAAAATGTTTATTATTAACTGGTTTTTTTAGAAAAAGAAAAGGTTTTGTTATAAAAAACGTTTTTCATTAAAAATAAAAAAAAAATGTTTTGTTAAAAAAACTACTTTAATATTAAATAAAATGTTACAAATTTTGTTTTTAAAAAGTAAAAAAGTTCCTCAAAAAACTATTTTTTGCTAAAAACCATTTTTCGTTAAAAAAATGTTTGTTTAGGATAAATTACCCCAAAGTTCCTCAAAATTTTTTTAATACACATTTAGTCAAAGCCTTTTTATTTTATTCAAAAAAATCTTGGACTAAACATGTATTAAAAAATGTTTGAATGACTATTCGGTATATGCCCCTTTGAAAGATTCGTGATTGGTTAGTTCGCTAGCACGCACCCACATCCATTAAATGATGTGGGTCTGTGCTAGCGGCACTGACCAATTGCGAATTTTTAAAAAATAATTTTGACAACAATAAAAAAACATTAAAAAGCCATTTTTTTTTATCAAAACATTAAAAATAGTTTTTTAGGAAAAAATATATAATTTTTTAAACTTATTTTCATTTAAAAAAATAGTTTTTAGCCAAAAATACATTTTTAACGAAAAATAAAGAAAATATTAGAAAGATAGTTTTAATGAAAAATAAAAAAAATAAAAAAATGTTTTTTATCAATGTTTTGATGCCAAAAATGATTATGTGGGAAGGAATATAAAAAAAAAGGCCCTTTTATCAATGTTTTTAACAAAACTTTTTCTTTTTATAAAAAAAAACAGTTAATGATAAACATTTTTTTGGTGCCTAAAGTTAATAGTAGACTTTATTTTTTATTTATGCGTATAAGTGAGATAGAAGGATGGAGGAATTTATATAAGGGTATATGGGTCTTTTGAGAAGAAAATGGAGTGTTAGAAGACTTTGTAGGAGTGGCCACCCTAATCACTAAGAATATATGTTTATTAGAAAATCCCACACGCATAAAAGGCTGCAGGTGTAGGTTTGGGTACAAAAGGGTTTGATGAATGAAATGAATACACGAGTGAAAAGTTGAAAACGTGGAAAGAAAAGTTATTATATTTATGTCTAAAGGGAGCGCTAACTCTCTTTAGCTTTGATAACTCTCAAAATATCTCTCAAACTTGTCCTCTCCAAAAACCTAGAAATAATACTTGTATTTAGAGATTTGAGCCAAAATGAAAAATTTGTAATGAAACCAAAATTGAAAATAACACGACACAAAGTTAGAGGCCCTTGCCTCAATCTCAGTTTTGTTCCGAACATCATAGGAGAGCCAAAACAAACAATATTAGTGTAACTTCTCGTAATCACGAAAGAAAATATATGCATTTCCTCTTCGTATAGTTTACTACATTAGTTCTTAATATCTTACTATTTTCTTTTTTGTCATAATTTTCTCAACTTAACTCGCCTAGAATACACATTTATTGTTTGTCAAGTGGATTATACACTTCGGTTTGGAATCCAAATATAGGCGACTAAAAACAAGGTGGATATTAAATCTAAATGGTTAATATTATTTTATTACAAGTTCTAAAATCCATAGCTGTGAGTATAAAATGTGGATGCTGGTAAGGTGAACAACATGTTTAATGTTGTTTTATGGTTGAAAAAATACAAAGATTTTCATTAATTTAAATAGCACAATAAAAGTTACAACAGTGAACTTACATATCTACCGAACGCAAAGCCTTATTACTACAATACCTTATCGGAACAGAGTTCAATTGTATAACCATACTGATGTGAATCTAAGAATGCAGGAGCGTTATTATCACACTAAACAATAACTATTAACTACACAACAACAACAACAACAACAACAACAATAACAAATATATCTAAACTAATTAAATGGGTTTCTTTTTCTCTTTAATCTCAATTCCCAATATTCAAGCGTGATTACAAATGAGGGCCAATGGCCTATTTATAGGAGAGATTAGCTTGCTAGCCAAGCTAAGACTCAAAAAGACTAAAAAGGGAAACTAATAACTAAAAATGACTCATTAGCCCCAAGCATGCTTGAAGACTAATTAAAGACTAAAAATAAAGGAAAATGATAATAAAACCCTAAACTAAAAATATAAAATAAAAGATAGTCATCTCTCGGGGGCACAACCATGCACCACGTGTCACTATATATCCAATACATATCACATACAAAACCCTTTTAGTCTGAAGGAACCTTCTTCTAGTTGTTTGTACATAGAACAAAACTTGCACCAGCTAACTCCTACTCATTCAATAAAAATTCTAGCAACATTAAATACACAATTATCCTCTCCTGCCACCTTAAAGCAAAGAATTTTCAAGGTGATGAAATTATTTTAAGAAATATCAAGATGCAATAAAATGCGCTTCTATTACCTAATTGAGGATTTTGAACGTCAAAGCGTACAAAAAATGAGACTGCTAGAAAAGTGACAAAGATGTCTGGATAAGCACATAATAGACAATATAAAAACCACCTATATTTACACTTCAAATAGGGAGAGGGAGGCCGAATTTTCAATAATAGCTGGCTATGAAAATCTAACGTTAACATAAAATTCCTCTAATGTTTTTTTATACTTATTATAAAGTAAGCTCACCTATTTATGTATAGTTGAAAATCTTCGATGACAAACTAACATTTAATTACCTCTTAAGTAAACTTGACCAAGGAGTAAGCTGTTGCAAAATTCTATGGACCAAGAAGTAAGTTGTTAAAAGTGTTAATCTTCTTTTTTCACAATAAATGATCATTTTCAATCAAAACCAACATTTTAATAATCTCTTATGAATAATTTTTTCTGTCACTATGGAACTATGTTCCATGTCTAAGCTTCGACATTCATATCTTTAACACGATTCTCCATTACTCTCCTAAATACATTATAAAGAGCTGGAAGATAAAAGATGAGAATGTGTTCCATCTTTCACATATTTTCCTCGCTAGTGGAAGATGAGAATGTGGTATACTGATAAAGAAAATAACAGTATCATCAGTTGATACCCATGTTTTAAATCGTGGTCACAAAAGGTAACACATTTTTATCCCGGGGTCGTATCACATAAATAGTGTCACGTGTCACGCAAGCTATTATCGCATTTAATTTTTATGATTAAAAATTATAAAAACTATATCATTCGCAAAAATTCATATAATAATCTCAAATATAGGTTATGTAGTAGTACATTTTAAATGAAGTAGTACATCATTTACAATAAAGTTCTATTACATCATTCCAAACAAAGTCACTGACAGCGCATATAAATATTAGAATTTATGGTATTTTATGGTATTTAATTGAGTTGACAAAATCAGATTTTGGTTAACTTTAGATTTAATTTAATATGGGACCCACACGTCTTTTTAGACGATTTGAAGTCATAATACGTTCTCCTCCACGAGGAGTATCACGCGGTATACTCATATGCGTAAAACAATAAATTAATGAATGAGAAATCGTAGCTCAAAGTAGGCAATTGGAATATGAAACTTGGTTGAAGTTTTATGTTAAAAGTTTTTGTCCTACATTGAAAGAATGTGAAAAATGGGTGTAGTATAATATAACTCATTTTATCTTAAAGGCTTGGTGCCCTTGGGGTATCCCAACTCTTTGAAGGAGGGAGGACTTAAATGAGCTTGGGTTGACTATCAAGCCAACACGCGTGCCAATGCCGCCCGCCCAGTTCTACCCGATTCGGCTCGGCTCTTGCTCGTGGTACTTAGGCTTTAGGCTTTGGCTTTGTCTTGGTTTGGCCAAAGTATAAATTTTTTGGGCCAATTTTAATGTGCTTTTTATTATTTTTTGTGGGTTAATTTTATTTATTTTTGGACCATTTTTTATTCCGTTTTTCATTTTCTTTTAATTGTTGACAGTTTAAAATTCGGTTTTTATCACAACAGTCAACTGTTGGGATTTTTTCAACCGTTTTCTAACCGCCACTTATTTAGTATACATAAGTGGCTTAGGTCAGTCCTTAAAAACACTTTTGACAGACATAAAAAATGTCTTCTGGTCAGTCCATTCAGTCCACATAAATTTAAAAGTTCTGAACTGTTAGATTCAAAAGAGACTTGCAATTTGGAGTGCTACTATTGTAAGTGAGATTGTTGTATCCTGGGAGACGATTGTCGTTGAGTCCACCGAGCACCAGTACAAGACAAATTTCATCTTAAGGACAGAGTGTCCAACACTTGCCTCAATCATATATTCTACATTTATTCTCACTGTGAGTTTATATGATAACTAGCTTGCAGGCCACGAAAAAATTATAGAAATTATGTATGATCATTTTAATAACGTTCATAAAAAAATTATGTTGATTAAGTTAATGCCAATTATGGTAATGTTATTTTAAATAAATGAAACTTAATATTAAATTGATATATAAAACTTCATGAATGACATTGTTCTTTATAGAAGTACATTCGTATATGTTAAATATAAGGACCAAAATACAATCCTTAGAATTTAAAAATGTAATTATAAATCCTCCTTATTTAAAAAAATACAAATGTATCGCTTACATATGTTTGTATATCTTCATGCTATGTATTTATTATGTAGTAATATAAACGACTTACCCAATCAATTTTTGTCTTTATTGGCCTCAATATATTTTCGCTTCACTCCCATCCAAGCAAAACAATGAATTCGAGAATATATTCGACAATATGGAGGTTTGTAAAAAGAAATATCAAATAAATGAATGTAAACATCATAAGCTTATTTAATAATAAAGTTCTAACAAACTCAACATATCTCTCTCTTTAGATAAATGAAGATAGTAGAGAATGTAAATCGTTCTTAAAAAAATCATTATTTACATTTATCAACTACAATATAGAAGTAAATAAAAAATACATAAATAACATTAAATAGAACATGCTAGAAGTAATTAAATAGAACATTAAATATAATTTTTTTTATTACTCCTTTGATTATAAACTTAAGTTTTGGATTTTCATATGTTTGGGATGATTATATGGATTTATTGTTACTTAAAATGTTCTATTTAATGATTATTTAATTAATGTTTATACTTTCTGTAATATAATTAGATAATCATTTTAGATAACAATAAATCCATATAGTCATACCAAACATATGAAAATCCAAAACTTATGTTTATAAGCAAAGGAGTAATAAAAAATATCTCCTCCAATATAACGGGAATGGAACACCAAAAAATATATTAAATATTCAAAGATGCACCAACCCAAATAAATCCTACAATAAAAAGGCCAAGACCATCGCTACAGGTCTTGTGAACGTGTAGATAAACGACATACAAATAGATATGTGATCGAATATTTAAAAAAAATATTCTAAAAAGTGCGCCTAGGCGCGAGGCTTTTTACAAATGCCAAGTTTTGGCCTAAGGCATGGATTAAGATGCGGTTAACAATGGTCAACGTTTTTTTGGGGTCAGACGTGAAAAAACACAAGTTGTTTTGGGGTAAGGCATGAAAAACATCCATTTTTCCCGGGGGGGGGGGGGGGTGAGGCGTGAAAAAACAGTAATGTTTTTTTAGTATTTTAAAAAAATAGTATTTTAATTTGTAAATATTCAGACATATTTTAAATTGTAGAAAAATAGAGTCTCGTGAACGTAGAAAATAGAGTGTACCAGAATAGAAATAAGGATTGTAAAGGAATGGATCCGAAGTTGGGGAAAATGGATCCAGGTGCGGGTTAGGGAAATTTAGCAAAAAATAAAAGGAAATTGTGAATCAATTGACTCTAACTCGGCAATTCACAGATGAATCAGTTGGCGAAACACAGATGAATCGGATCGTAATTCACTATTTTCCCTAATCCGGGTATCCTCGAGTTAAGAAAACAACAAATGGCTTGTCGAGGTCCCACATAAAACGCAAATCTATGATTGCTAGTCCTACTATATAAATTTGTGGGCCTTAGAAAGAATATACGAATCCTAAACTAAAATATATAAGAGATAATAACAACTAAATTGGCAATTTAGAATAATTAATGAAAGAGATGATATAAAAAGATGGAACATAGGGTTTACGTGGTTCAGAACAAAGTTGTGCCTGAATGTATTGATTTCAATGGGTAATATCCATGTAGATGTGATGGATATAATCTCTCGTGTTCTCTTTAAATCTGGGAAGCATAATAGTATAGTAAAATACCTCTCAATTCCTTACAATGAGGGATTGCGTACTATTTGTAAACCGTTATAGGAGAGAGAGAGAGAGAGAGAGAGAGAGAGGTGGCATGCCTTTATAGATTATGCAATTACACCATTTACATTCCAGTAGGTGGATAATCATGAGTTTATTACAACACATAGAGGAAGAATTTTGCGTATCTCCCTCAAGTGCACAAGCGGTGTAAGTGTGACTATCGACATTCAATCACGTGGTACAAGCTTTCATTGACGGGGTTGACTAACAATATTAGTTAATAATGTATTGATAGTGATAAGACGATTATACTGTCTGGCTGAGCAAATTCTTACATGAGTCGATCTCGTTGCTCCAACCAATCAAATTCAGTGCCAAGTCGATCCCCCTCTTTGCCCTTAATGAGGACACATATCATCACCTGAGAGTCCTAAAAAGTGTCCCATATTTATGGTATAACAACGATAGAACTATAGATACCCTCATTATGGGTCATTCTTGAAAGCTAAGTGGATGTAACTAATTGGGTACAAGCTGTCTATGAAAAACTAGCTCTCCTCGTTGAGAGAAGACTAAAGGCCGCTTATCATAATCAAGGCTACTAGTAGCGTATAGCCATAGAATTCAATAAGAGGTTCAAAAGGTGAAACATATAGGCGGGTGACCTAGTCCTAAAGGAGAACCTCAAGCCTGCCCGAACTCCCGAAAGAAAATTTGAACCTAATTGGGGAGGACCCTACCTCGCCACCAAAATAAACTTTGACGGGGAAGTTACCTTAGCTGATCTCGACATAGTCATGTTTTCCTAACCCTTCAATCTCGACAAATTGAATAAATTCCTTCCTTGAACCTCAACTTGGTAAAAAAAGTCCATTTTTAACACAAAAATAATCGGTCATAATGGGAAGGGAAAACTATGCAAACCCATACACATTCCTAACCCTATGTGAAAAAGTCCACTTTAGACACCAACCTTTTGCTTGAAGTAAAATAAAACACCTTAAGCCCCTAACTTTTTCATTCAAGAGAACTATGTAGACATGATTATCCGTTATATTTTTATCACGGACATTAAAAATTAGGGATCCCATTGTCTTTGAATCAAATATATGGGCAACTCGAGATATCACTTTAGGCCAGGTATAGAAAAAACACCAAAAACCCCATGTTACGAGAAAAATCAATTTATGGTCACTGTGTCCTCACTCCCAAAGAGTCAATGCGGTTTAAGTAAACTAGACGCCAAGTAAAAAATAATGTTTTTAGTCATTCTGAGGCTATGTAGGGTCGTTCTTATTTAAGAAAAAAATGCATAAAGACTGATATTACGAAAGCAACGATCATGACAAGCCTAACGAACACCAAATAATACCCCCTCCAAACACCCAGCATCCTAGGACAAATCATCAACATATAGATTCACAAAGGAATCCCCATAAAATGGCACCCTATCTCGACTAAAGGATGGCACTCCAAATCCGAAGCTACATCAAAACTATCTTGACAGTTCATGATAAAAGAAATGCGAACTTCTCAATTCAGACAGTTGGCTCACCGACTAGCAGATAAAATGGTCTCTCTCCAAAAGAAAAAAATCTAAAAATAGGGGGCACTTTTTGTTTCCCAATAAATATATACCCTTCTTGTTATTTTATTTTTATAAAAAAGTGTATGTATATGTCACCACCATTTTAATAAAAAGATCTTTGGATCATTATGTCCATATGCATTTTGTAAATTATTCTGATGCATAAGTACTGAAAAATTAAAGTAGAATGAAACATACGAATAAGAACCATTCATCATGGAAAGAAAAAAACATGATGTATAGCAAGAATTCCTAGAGCATAACTGGAAGGTATCTTTCATGGGCTAAACATCGCCTCCAGGGAGAATTGGATTGGTGTCTGCCTGATGTCCGACTGTCTCGAAGCCATCCAACTCTTGGATTCGGAGGATAAGGGAAACCACCCCCTTGCAAATACCATTGAGGATTGCTGTGAGCTGGTCATGAGCACCAAGACAAGGGTCATCCACATCACGAGAGATATGAACACCCAAACAGATTGCATGGCAAAGATTGCTAAGGATTCGTTGGATATCTATATGGAGTATGAGCAAACCCCACAGAGGCTCCTCATGATGCTTGAACGCACCGAGATTGATAACCCTATGCTATAAGTCTTGATTTTGTCTTGTTTTGTTTTGTTTTTCTTCCCTTATTGTAACCAAAAAAAAAAATACACACGAAAAAGTGTGTTGGGGATTTCTCGTATTTCTCCTCAAGGAATGTACTCCATAACTACGGCCTTACCCAGACCCAAAACCCAAGGAAATCACAAAAAGTGACTTTTCGATAAGTTACATCAAATCCCATCCAAAAGGCTAACTAAAAATTCAATCCCGTGAAACTATCACACGTGGGGCCACTTCCCAGATGACCACCTATGCAACCTATATTCGAGGATCCCAAATCCTATATTTGTGCTTGTATACGGGATGAAGAAATATCGGTAGGATAAGAAGGACACGCAATAAACTTTATCGGACTTGAAGACTCCCCTATATAGTCAGTGATTTGATGAACCGATACCTCAGTATCCAGTTAACGTAAAGCCAAATGAGTTGAAGACCATCGGGTCAATATCTCCCAGAGTTGGGCAACATTGACTAACACTGCTAAAAATTCAAAAAAATCGAAAAACTATTTATATTAAGAAAATACAAAGAAACAAGTCACAATATTACAAAAATCAACTCACGTCGTTCATAAAAAGATCTGCATCGAGATCCGGCACAATCATCTCGAATGTGAAATTGCGTTATGCACAATCTGATCTTCACCATGGAGGACCACAGTAAACGCCGATGGGAGTGCAGAAGGGACACAACGGTCCACATGGATAGCTGGAGGAGATGGAGTGGAAAAACTAATAGACAATGAGGTGGCATCCCCCACACTCATTATAACTACTAAGGCATAAATAGAAGCCCTCACCACTACGAGAAGGCTGCTCGACAACGATAATAAAAGTGGGGAATCAAGCATACCAAAGCTTCCGTCACTTCCCATATCCATAGGTATGCGATAAAATCAAGGTTACAGGAACAACAAAGGTAAGAATAACGATTAACAAATGAAATAATAACTCGGTTTGGAAATAAGCGTCACTAAATAGGTAGGATGGGACTTGCCAAAAATGGAAATAACAAAGTGCATTAAATAGCTTCTGAGCTCCTAGAAAGGAATGATCGAACAGTTAACCACTAGCTAGTGGATGACTGAACCGTTAAAAGATATGAGAGTCACAGTTACCTGATCATTCCCCAAAAAATCCCAATCTCAACCCCAAGCTTTCCACTTCTCACATGTAAGTCCACACCCCATCCGAAAAATAGGCAAACATATTTTTAAATCATCTCAATTTTGATGAAAATGGTCGCCTCGCTCACCCTCTTATTCGACTGCCTCCGTGGACACCCCGATTTGCAATCGAGGTGTGAGTCATTTTTCCACAATCAATAAAATACCCTAGACCCAAAAACCTACGAAAACCCTAAAGGAAAAAAAATGAAAACCACGTCCACAAAACAATGAGGGTCATATCACCATGAATAAAATTTTGAGGAAACAAAAAGCAAATATTAAAAAGTTAAAAAGGCCAAAATTCCCCCTCGGAGTCCTTTACGGTTAAAGGCCCCTTTACCCTTTTAAGCAAACGGTTATCCACCGAAGGAAATCATTGGTAAATCATTGCGGATCTATCCTCAACCCTACATATGTTCTACCACCCATCATCCATTATACACGTGGAACATTAGATGACCAAATGATCAAAGTATATGGATGGACGAATGGTCAAAGGGACCAATCAGATCCTTATAAAAGAAGGTCCCCACCAACCTTGAAAAGCACCCCAAAACCTAACATTGAATAAGTTTTCTAACTTTCTTCAGTCCCGATCATATTCATCTCTGGATCTCAAGTTCTTTAGAAAAATCTTGAGTGAAGTTCGTACTTGAGAAAAATCTCTTCCTCCGAAAATTTGAGTGAAATTCGTACTTCTGAAAAGTCGATTCCTCCAAAGTCGTGAATGAGGTTCGTACTCCTAAGAAGTCACCTCCCTGAATTTTAGAGGCAAACCTCTACAGACATTTTGCAAAATACGACACTTTTAAATGAAGTTATGCTTGACTGAACGACCCACATCATAAGGCACACTCCCTCAGGAAAAATTGGGCTCGTGCTAAAAGGGTAAAAAAAACTCTACAGAAATCTCGGGTCAACACCCGATACACACACACACACACACACACACACACACACACACAGGTATATATATATAATAAGATAGCATAGTTTTTGTCAACATATCTCCACTATTATGCATGACATTTCATGCATGATATTTTCTCTCTTTCATGCCCATGCATGAAATGTCATGCTAAAAGGTTTTATTTTTATTTTTTTTAATAGAAAGGGTTTTGTTTTTATTTTTTTAAAGGGAAATAATTATTTTTAAAAAGGGAAATAATTTTAAATAATTTAATTTATATTTTTTCAAAAATATTTATATTTTTTAATTTATATTTTTAAAATATTTTTTTATTTTTTTAATTTATATTTTGAATTTTTTTTTATTACGGGGGTAAATTTATCACCCTTCGGATGCAAGTAGTATCAACCACAACCACGGATGCAGGTTCTAAGGTGTCCCAATGTGAGTTTGTAGTGAGTTTGTAATCTTGTTTTACTGTCCCAATGTGATTAGGTTCTAAGGTGTTCTAAGGTCTACTATAAAGTTTGATAACTTATATAGTTATTCTGTGCACTTTGACAATGGATAGCATAGCCTTATTACAAACTGATCACTACCTGATTACAATCTGATATCCGTATCGGCAAGGTCTTTTGAAATAGTTGGATCCCCAAAGGTCGAATTGAAATTCAAAGCAGATTGTTGTCGGTATAAATTAAGACTTGAATCAAAATGGCGATATAGAAGGATCAATTTTAATTCGTACCCTTCGGGGTCGCATTACTCCTTAAAATTCCAATAACGATCTATAAGTGTTTATATATGACATGCATACAAACATACATGTTATGAGAAAATGCAGAGGATAGAAATATGTCATTGTTATTACAGTAGGCACACATGTTTTGTATCCTCAATTGTCCCCTAACTCTGTTATGATAACTAAAAAGTATAGTTCAAATTTAAGTTTTTTTTCTCTTCAATATATTTATATAAATTTCTATTTTATTGATAATATTATGTGTTTCCGCTAAAAGTGTATAGTTTGTACCCAACATTTAGTGATATAGTAGCGCATATACTGTGGAAACGTATGTGATATGGATATCAATTTCCTTTAGTAATTTTCATTTATTGGTAGAATACTTCAAATGTTATAATTATATTCCTCTTGTATTTTATGAAATGATTTGATTTAATCTTCGTATTGATTGCAATCTTTCAGCAACTCTATTATAGAGTATGTTCATACTGTTTCATTTAATTTCATATTTTGTTTGTTTTTCCAGTACAAGTTAGTCAGTTGAGTTTCGGTATACAAACTACTAACAGTTATAAAAAAGAAATCCTTAAGAACTATTTTGTAAGGTTTTACATTTTATGTACACGACATTGAAGAACTTTAAATATTGGTATTTTATGCAGTAGTACCTACATTACTGCTAGAACAGTTACGACTTATTCCTGGATAAATATTTTTGCTAAAATAGTTACGACAAATAAATGTAATCAAAATCTTTTAATGATTAGTACCTATATTGGTACTCTATCCAAGTTAAAAGAATAAATAATTATAATATGCAGTTGTATATTTTGTTCATCTTACTATTGAATTAATAGTTTTAATGTTTATCAATTACAGGTTTGGCCTTTGACAGACGTTTACTATCCAATTGTTCATATTTTCAAGTAAGTATTTCTCAACTATGTAACAAACATCTGTATGCACTTTTTCATTACTCATATTTTATGAAAAATATATTACTAATTATGAATATATCAGTTCAGTATTGTTCAAGTTATACATAAAATTAATTTACTGTAGATATTCATGGTACTACAATATTTGACGTTTAACTATCATTGACTTCAACTATATCTATTTACTCCATAAATTTTACGATTAGAAGAAAAAATTATACTCTATCTTATGTTGAGTGATACAATTTGTTAGTAAAGTTCGTTTACTTTAATAAAATATAAATATATAATTCTATATTAACTTATGAAATTTGTGATTAATTGAAATTATTACATCTTCAATTATATATGTAAAATAATATGTGTTTCCCATGTATTAATTTCTACATTGAAGGCTTTCGAATCAATCTTGTATCTATATGCTCCATTTCGATACTCATTATACGAAAAATCTCATACCATTAATGAATAGACCTTTTTTTAATTGTGAAGGTTATAGATATAATTTATTTAGTGTAGATATGAATGATACTACACTATATATTTCATATTTAGATACCATTAATTTAAACTGAACACATATTAATTTATACATTTTAACGATTTCGAACCAATATTAGATTCAATTCCATCATTATTTCAAATATTAAAATCATTGACATACATTTATCATGCTCCTCTCTTACTAAAGTTGTTAAATAATCTTCCAGACACGTCATTTGATAAATTTTTACAAATGTCATCCATTTCAACATTTGAAAATGTATCTGATAACCCAAAGCCACGGGAAAGATCGAGAGTTACTTGGTTACTTAGAGCCCAATTAAATTCTTACAGATATCAAAGTTAGCAACAAATAACTAAAAATAAACTTTACGATTAGTTAAATCATGTAATACTTATCAAATGGATATTTAATATTAGACTTGCTCTCTTAATAGGAGAAACTGTATACGGACCTCTTTGCTCGCCATTGGTGTAATTAGAATCAACTCCCAATTGTCATCACTGCAATGCACAGAGATTCCAATATGAACCCCCAATATTTTGTTATAAAAAGGTCAAATATCCCTTGATGAAACTTTTATCCCTGAGGTTTTATTTCATCTTTTCACATTCAATTCAACCGAATCGAAATAATTTTGTGCTAATATTAGAGCATACAATAGCATATTCGACTTCACTTCATTTAGAGTTACTCTTGACAAGAAACTAGCATCCTCAAGATGCGGTGTATACCTATTGCGAGTTCAAGTCCAAGTTTATCATCATTTACCCTCATTGCAGCCCAATAATAACCCCTGCTACTTCTAACTCTACTTCCATGACGCTAGCAATGAGGTTCAAAATAGAATGGGAATCTTACAAGGGTTGTCCCTAAATGTTGATATAGATGAAAATCTCTTGAATGTGGTTGGTGAAAATCCACATGCTCAGTTCTTACATTGACTAAAGGACTTCCCTTCACTCGATGCTTTTCAAGTTCGAATCACTAAACATGTGAAACTTTATCAACAAATCTACAATGCTCCAACATCCGATGAGGTTGCTATAATATGGATTGAAGAAAATAATGCAAATATTCCTTTCGAGCGAGACATCATTCTCGTATCACACTCTGGCCAATGACACCAAATAAAGCACTACTTTGGATGTTATGACCCGTAACAGTATCCATTGCTATTTCCAAAAGGACATGTTGGATGGCATCAAGACGTAAGATGATAAAATGATACCTCATCCAGCACATGTCCAAACATCCCATCCTCCGTACCTATAATAATATGTACAAATGACATTTTATCATCTGAGCAATAAGGTAGCAACTTAACATCAAATATTTTTATAATCTAACTATTAAATTCAAATATAATTACATTTTAACAAATATTATCCCATTTTAATTTTCACACCCGTACACTCATGTAGGTGTACAACGAGAGACATCATCAAAAGTATCATGCTGGGAATACTATGCGCACAAATAGCAAATCAGAAGTAATAGACAATCAATATTGTTATTCTCTGATAGGATACTACAACAATATTCTATTTACACGTACATAAAGTTAGAAATAACCCAACTTGACTACTATCGTAACCAACAGAAATAATTAGAGCTGAACTCTACCAAGAGTTGGTTGATAGCGTCATGGTGGGTGAGACAAGAGCGAGAAAGGTAGGTCAAAGGATTGTTCTTCCTACATCATTCATTAGTGGGCCACGAGATATGCATCATCGATACCTTAATGCAATGGCTTTAGTTCAAAGATGTGGAAATCTCGATTTATTCATAACAATGACTTGCAATCCCGATTGGAAAGAAATCATTGATAACCTTCATCCAGGACAAATGTCTCAAGATCGACCAGATCTAACATCAAGAGTATTTCGTGCTAAATTAAAGGACCTAAAGGAACAAATTTTAAGAAATAAATTTTTGGGAAGGTCCTTGCGCACGTACATGTAATAGAATTCCAAAAGAGAGGATTGCCACATACTCATATTTTGGTCATACTAAAACAAGATTACAAACTCACTACTCCAGATCACTACAATAAATTAGTTTGCGCCGAGATGCCTGATATTCACGAATACCCATTACTTCAATCATTAGTTGTCAAGCACATAATACACGGGCTGTGTGGAGAGTTGAACAAAAATAACCCGTGTATGAAAAATGGGAACTGCAAATTTTGTTACCCTTGCGAATTTGCGTCTTGTACCTCTCAAGGATATGACTCATATCCTATTTATCGGTGATGAAATAATGGGAGACAAGTACGCGTTCGCAATAAATTATTAGACAACAGATGGGTGGTTCCTTACAATCCATAACTCCTCCCAAGATATAATTTTCATATTAACATTGAAGTATGCTCGGGGCTAAAAGCGATGAAGTACCTTTACAAGTACATTTACAAAGGGCATGATAAAGTGGTTGTTCATATTTCGGTCGATGAGGATGAGACAAACACCATCGATGAGATCAAATAATTCTAAGATGCAAGATGGGTATCTTCACAAGAAGCTATCTGGAGAATTTTTGAATTCGAGCTAAATGAAATCAAGCCATCGGTGATAAACCTTCAACTCCATTTGCCAAATAACCATACTGTCACATATGAAGAGAACCATAACTTAAACAATGTGCTAGATACCCCGAACATTGGCAAAATAATGCAAACCAAATTCTTCAATATGTGCTCTAGCTTCAGTGAGGCACGTCAACATCTCTATAAGGAATTCCCTGAGCATTGCGTATGGGATAACAAATCAAAAACTTGGGCTAAAAGGAAGAATAAACTCGACGTAATCGGTCATGTGAATAGTGTAAATCCTGCGAAAGGGGAATGATATTATTTAAGATTACTTATAAATCATGTCAAAGGTCTGGCATCATTTTAAGACCTTCTAACTTGGGATGGAATCACTTGCTTGACAATTAAAGAGGCCACACAAAAACGCGGACTGCTAGAATCGGATGATAGCATTACCGATTGCCTCTCGAAAGCAACCACTTTTCAGATGCCTGAAGCACTAAGGATATTGCTTGCCATTATTTTGTTCACTATGAGCCCTCGAGTGTGAGAAAATTATGGGAACCAAACTTTGAATTTATGTCCGAAGACTTTAAAAGACTCCACCCATATTCTTTGGCTACACAAAAAGATTGCACATTAAATAACATCAGCTTCTTTCTAGATTCAATGGGAAAATTGATTAGAGACTTTGACTTGCCTGCATATAGAACTAAACCCTTATCATTAAACAACGGCATTCCAAGAGAAATTACCGATGAATTGCATGTAGAGACACTACACCAAAAGGCCTAGTTGTCACGGTCAATGACCTTGGCAACTACAGGCATGACAACTATTTTATCACTGTCATTCATGATCAATGATCGTGACACCTTATATATTGTCACGGTCAATGTTCATGACAAGTTCGTGACAATAAAAACTTGTCAAGATCATTGACCATAACAAGTCCGTGACAAAGTCAAAAGTTGTCACGGTCATTGACCATGACAATTCTGGGCAGATTTTAAAAAAACTACTGGGCAGTAATGGCCACTGCCACTGCCCAACAGTATATCTGTACCTGTTATAGCAAAATTGTACTTGTTCAATCAACATATATCCAAATAAAATACCAAATCATGGCATTTATAATCATATACCAAATCAATCCAAATATCCATCATATCCAAGCCAAATTAAACCAAAACCAAAACCAAAACCAAAAGAATATAAATACAATCCAATTTTCATAATAAAAAGAGATAGAAATAATGTCATGAAGGAGGAGAAGGTTAGAGGAGGTGTCTTGGCCACACGATATATGCATTGAGACACCCCTCAATATGATGAACGCCGCATTGATCGTGCAACCACAAAGATGAGTTCTCCTTTCCCTCTACCACATGTGTCATGCACACCCTTGACTTCATGTCTTGGAGGGGATGTCCATGAAGCGTCATACCCGGGCCAAAGCTCGGGTCCCTCAACCCCCTCGCTATCGACTCCCCACAAAATATGTCAAGTATATACACGCTCTCTCAACCCAATGTTTGTATAGGTCGCTCGATGGGGGTGATGATGGGAAATGGATCATCGCATGGATTATCATATGGAACCTCCTCCTCGTTCTCATGCTCCTCCTCCTCCTCTTCCTCTACCTCCTTCTCCTTGCCCTTACCCTTGCCCTTGCCCTTGTCCTTACTGTTGTCCTTACCCAACTGACGCTTCATGAAGGAGTACATGTCATTGATCATCGCCACCAACCTTGATAGCTGATTGGCATGGACGTCCACCTGATGAGTCAACTCGGTGTTGCTCGTTTCCATTCTGACGATCCTAGACTTCCCCACCTGCAAGCTCCCCCCCCCGAGTCCTCCCTTTGCGATCCACCCCGAGCACTTGGTTGAGTGCATCCGTAGCCAAAGATGCTCAGTCAGCATCAGACTACGATGAATGCACTTCCTTAAGCTTTTCCTGAAAAGACAAAAAAATAAAAAATTACACGATTAGTTAATTAATAAAATTAAAATAATTAAACATATTAAACTTACAGTGGTGGCTGCGATGCTCGGGGCCACCTCCTTGTCCTTGCCCTTTTTCGTCTGAATTGCCACATAGGTATCGATCCTATGTGGCCTACCCCTAGGGCCACTCCCCTTCTCCTGAAATAAAATAATACATAATTAGTAAGTAACGCACAATAATGCTAAATTAAAATAACTAAAATTAAAGAAGAATATAAACTTACCATCTTGTGCTCCACCTCGGCGTAAGACGTCCTCCCAGAGTAGTGCACGTCCGTCTTTTTTGCACGGTTGTCCCTCCCCGATTGGAGAGATTCCAATTGCCGCTCATAGGTCTCATTGTCGATAAACTGTTGCCAGTGTGCCAATGAGATCTGCTCCTTTGGGGGGATGGTTTCACGTAGTCTCGTAATGGACTCCTGGGTCTTGCCAAAGTACCGTGCCCATAAATTCTTCTTTCACGTCTTATATTGACCCCTCAGTTGTTCCAACGTGGGGTCGCGGATATGTGGGGGCATACTGAATTATTCCTGTCAAACAAATACAAACCAAAAAGAAAGTAAGTGTTAGTTGCTTATAAATATAAATTGAAATTGATCTATAAATATAAATATAAATATACTACCTCTAGTGCCCCCCAGATGTTCATCTTGAGGCCAATAGGCACGACCCTCCAATCAGTGTACCCCGATCCAACGATCGCCTTCAGCAACTCTAGCGCTCTAGCCAGTAATGCCGTCTTATTCTCAATGAGGGAACCCAATTTGCCATATTTGGGGAGCCTACTGACCGAGGAGCCCTCATCGCCTCCGCCACCGCACCCTGAAGAAGACATCATCACTATCATCATCATCATCATCATCATCATCATCATCATCATCATCATCATCATCATCATCATCATCATCATCATCCTTGCCTTAATCACTGAAAATGACATTTCGTGTAAAAATGGTTCTTATTAGTACTAACCATATTAGAAGAATACAAAGCACTAACCATATTAGTACAAATCCAAATAACCCCTACTCCATCACCCCCCACCCCACCACATACACACGCACCCCCCATACCCCTTGCCCAACCTCCCCACCACCCCCACCACCACCCCACACTCACCCACCTGCACACACACACACACACACCCTGCCCCACCGCCCCACCACCACCACCACCCGACACTCACCGACCTGCACCATACCCCCTTCCCCCCCAACCCCCCCACCCACACCTGTACACACCATCAAGTACAAATGAATTAAAAATATTAAACTGATGTCTGATAATAATAAAACACTCGAATTAATGCTTAAGAATTAAATCTAAATATTACATGGAGTAAACTGATCAAGTACAAATGAATTAAAAGCATTAAACTAATTTTTTTTAATTGGAATACTTATTACAAATCTAAAAATTATTTCAAATTCGGGTTATCATAAAAAATGGATTGATATTAGGTAGGTTCAGCCAAGTTATCCACACTGCTGTTTAGACGCTTTGGCGTATGTAGGACGATTGATCACGACTCGTTGTTGATATACTCGGAGTAGAACACTTGCTTGACCTTTTGAAAAGCACAAACAAATGGCTCATCGCTCATGTGTTCGTTACTCTTCAACTTGGACAAGTCAACCATGATCAAATTGGTGCCAGGATCAACTTTACAAGCATTTTTATCCTCAACTCTTACCCAATCATAGTAAAATACAACCTCTTGGAAGCTTACATAGTCCAATACAAATATATTTCGAATTACACCGTAGTAAGTCATTTCAACTTCAATGAGGTTTTTATCTTTCGCGTTTGCTCGAAATAAAGTAAGAGCCTTGTATGAAATGCCCGAGTTTTGTACATTTGTACTTTCCTCGTATTCCCTTGCATCGAATACGTAACCATTCAATCGATAATTTTTGTACTCTTATGCCATGAACAAGGGTCCAGTGTCTAGACGAGCAAGTCTTGATGTCGCATCACCCATCTTTAAGAGCTGGGAACATAGATAAATAATTAGGTTAGTTGTATAGCTTTCGTGTAATGTGACATTTAATAACAGTCATTTTCATTATAATTACCTCGTGTGACAACCACAACCTAAATTCGCTGTCTGATTGTGCCATTATTTTTCGTCTTTTATTATTCTCACATGCTTCATATTTTCTGCATAGATCGTGCCAAAAGTATTACAAAATTAATCATGTAAAAATTAAAATAGTGTAAAAGTTAAAGTAATTTAAACTTTCTTTTTCCATTCTTCGACATCTTCATATGTGTCAAATATATAACGAGCTACTTATTTATGTTGCAAACTTGTTAATTTCACTCGTTTGCCCACTACATGACCACCCTCATTGATGAACTCATGATTATCATCCATGCTGATCACATGATCACATGCCAATACTAGAGGAACCAATTGCATGATCGCATGCCAATCGTGGGACTTACACTTATATAAATCACGGGTAGCATAATTCACAATCCTTTGCAAGTTGGACAAAAAATTAGATGGAACTTTCAAATTATATATTGTGTCTAAAATCACCTTCCTTTCCTCACTCGTCAAAGTAAACGTACCAGGGGGGATTATTGTCCTTCCCCTACTATATTCTTTCAACCATAGTTGTGGCTTAAGTTTCAATGCTTTAAGGTCTTTTCGTGCATTTTCTCCATCATTCGAATGACTTCCCACAAGGCATGTGCCCACAATATATTCAGCGATGTTCTTCTCCGCGTGCATCACATCCAATACATGGCGCACCGGATTATTCTTCTAATAAGGTAAGTCAAATAAAATTGACCTCCTAGACCATGCCTTCCTTGTCTCAATTTCATTCCCAGTTGGGGTCTTCTTATGCTTGACATTATTAAATTTAGGATTCTTACCTGGAATATTAGGGCCACAATCAGAAGATTTAATTTTAATTTCTGAGCCTGAAAGTTTTCTTGGCCATAGCCTATGTTCAACCTCATCTGGTAAAAAATTAGAACCTTTCTCAAATCTAAAACTACGAGCGGGGGGTAAAAATCTCCTATGACAATGGTATACATTTTTTGAGCTAATGGGGAGATGAAGAGATTCAGTCTCCTCTCCACAAATAGGACACCCCAAATAACCATGTATTACACAACCGGATAATGTCCCATAAGCTGGAATATCATGAATTTCCCACATCAACATAACTTTCAGCATAAACTTTTCTTTTCTAAAAGCATCAAATGCTTGCACACCCTCTTCCCATAACTCATTTAATTCTTCTACCAAAGGATCCAGGTAGACATCGATGTCCTCACTTAGTGCCTTTGGCCCAGGTATCAACAAAGACAACATAAAAAATTCAGGTCTCATACACTGTAAAGGAGGGAGGTTGAGTGGGGCTAGGATCACTGGCCATACACTCTGATTAGTGCTTATATTTCCAAATGGATTGAAACCATCTGTTGAAATTATCAAATGAATGCTATGCTGTTCTCGAGCAAAATTGGGATACTCAAAACTCATCCTCTTCCAAGTTGTAGAATCAATATGATGGCGCATGAGATTTTCCCATACTTCTGCCCTAACATGCCAAGTCATTGCCTCCTCTATCCATGGTAATGTGAAAAACCTCTTTAATCTAGGTCTAACAGGAAAATATTTCAACACTTTTTGAGGCACTTTTGAGCTTGTGCCTTCCTTGCCAGTAGATTGCACATATCTAGGTTCATCGCATATCGGACACCGATCGAGATTTTCATACTCCTTTCGGTATAGTATGTCGTCGTACAAACAATCATGAATTGATTTATACTTTATTCTCGAACCTTCCAAACTATTCTTTGTAGTAGGATAGTTGTTTGAAAACGTATTATGCTTGGGTAGCAAGCCCTTCACCCAATTCAAAATTCCTGTCACGCTATTTCCAGACAAACCATATTGGATCTTCAAACTATAAAAACCAACCATGGCATGTAAAGTTGTTTGATCTTTCTCACAACCAGAGTATAACGACTGTCTTGCCTTAAATTTTAAACTTTGGTAGTCATCGTCAAGATTTATCCCGACATCTTCATGAGCACTTGAACCTTGTACATCGTCAGCGACCTCATTCTCTTCCACTTCATGAACTCCATACGCATTATACACTAAATACTCTAGCATATTATGATCTACATTGTCATCCTCCCCTTGTACATCTATCCTACTTGTTGAAGGTTGTTGTGAAGGTTGCTTGGGGACAAAAGGAACTTTTGGTTCCCCGTGAAAAACCCAACTTAGATAATTATCTTGCATACCCGATCTTAATAAATGTAGTTCAATTGTTTTCCACTCAAAGACCGTACCATTCCTACACTTAGAACACACAGACGGAAACTCTTCAGTATCATGACATCTCTTTGTGTATTTCACAAATTAATTAGCACCTCTACGAAACACATCTCCCATTATATTTATCTCACCCATCCAGTCTTTGTATTTAGGATATCCCATCACAACTACTACAAACAATCACCTATTATGGGTAAGAAGCGTATATTCTTGGATTAACATAAATAAAAGTGTGAATATTTAATTCTTATTAGTATAAAAAATCACCTATTCAATTAAATTTCAAATTCAAATTCAATTTATAATATTAATTCCTATTTCCTCCATCCCCTCTAAAGGGTGAGTGGTCCTATCCCATTCAAGACAACATATTTCTGTAATATACTTAACAGCTCATGCACATTGTTACGATTTGAGAAAAATTCGGCAGCATATCCCCATAGTTCTCCAAGTACATGACGTAGATTGGCAAGTGTGAGTGTTGTTTCAATTTATCAATTGAAGTAACACTCACACTTGCCAATCTAGTATGTGCCCAGAGAACATTAGGGTACGACTGGAGAACTTCCTCCAAAAGTAACAAGTTTAAGTCACTAAGAATATTATTATACAGAAATTATGCAGTCCCAAACTGTCCAAACGGGACAATTCAAGAGATCTTATTACAGGGGTAATGACTCTCGGATGATTCTAAGTTCTATTGAATGCGTACGCATAAGAACTAGAAGGCTAGTATTTATGTGCACTATATGTAATTTTAAATATGTTACATTTAATTATATATTGTTCGTGACACAAAGTAATTTTATTAAAAAGTCGAAAACTCCCCCCCCCCCCCCCCCAATTTCAACAATAATCCAGTGGTCATGCCACTTCCAAAATTAACTAACCCAACATCGGTCCAATATAATCCAACAGCAAACGCAACAACAAACCAACAAATGTGTATCCCGTACTCCTTATAATTCATCTACTTAATTAATTCATTAATCAATGAGGAGCAATCCTACTCAATTAAATCTATACAGTTAAAGTTACAATTAAAGCTATACAATTAAAGTATTCAATTGATTTTATTAAAGCTATACAATTAAAGTTACAATTAAAGATATACAATTAAATTATACAATTGATTTTATTAAAGAAATACAATTAATGTTATTTTGAATCTCGACAATTATCTCTTAATGAGGGGTAATTATACTTGCATATGAAATCCTAAACATCAAACCCGTAATATGTACAATTACTAAAAATCCTAAACATCAATTCAAACTAACTACTTACTAATTTAAAACCAACAATTAATAAGGATAAATTGATTGTTATAAAAATTAAATGCACAAACGCGCGCACACATACACACATACACCCAAACCCCCCCACCCCCTTCCCCCCAGCCCCCTCCCATCCCCCACCACACACACGCACACATAGCAGCACACACACACATGCACACTACACACACATAGCAGCACACACACACACGCACTGCCCCTCCCCACACAACCCCCCTGCCCCCTCCCCCCACCACACACACACACACATGCACCCACCAACCCTACCCCCACAACCCCACCATGCCCCCACCCACCCCACCACCCACTGCCCCCTCTCCGCTCCCTCCACCACACACACACGCAACCGTACACACACATATACACACACATACATACATATGCACACACATACATACAAAGGAAAAAGAAAATAGAGAATGAAATACCTGAAATCGTAGAGAGAGAGGAGGCAAATTGCTTAGAGAGGGAAAACCAAAATGGTGGGGAAAAAAAGCGTAGGTTTTTTTACTGAAGAAATTGTCACGGACCTGTCACGATCTTTGACCGTGACAACTATATAATATTGTCACGGTCAATGACCGTGACAAGTTTGTGACAAAATACTTGTCACAGTCATTGACGGTGACAAGTCTTTTGTCACGGACTTGTTAAGGTCATTGACCGTGACAAAAAACACGTGTGTTTTTTTTGTCACAGTCAATGATCGTGACAAGGTTGGACGCAAAAAAGTGACATTTTGGCCTTTTTTGGTGTAGTGAGACACCGTAAGAAGACTACAATTTTAGTGGACTTTTAAATGCAGACCAAAGACATGCGTACTTGATTATACTCGAGAGGGTGATTGCTGGAACTTCGAGTTTATTCTTCGTTGATGGGCTTGGCAAAACTGGAAAGACATCTTTACAGATCGTTACTTTTTGAAATTAGAAAGAGAGGTATGATTGTACTTGCTACGGCAACATCAGGAGTAGTCATTTTATTATTGTCTGGAGGTCGAACTGCACATTCTCGCTTCAAAATATCTATTATTGCCAATGAGACAAGCTTATGTAACATTCCAAAGCAAAGTGGCACATCATAACTCATACCACAAGCAAGAATTATAATTTGGGATGAAGTACCAATGGCAAAATGATTTGCGATGGAAACTCTTGATAGGACATTAAAGGATTTAATGGATAGTATTGAACTTTTGTGTGGCAAGGTCATTGTCTTCGGTGGAGATTTTAGGCAAGTACTACCAGTGGTACGTCGTGGATCAAGATTGGAAACAGTAAATGCTAGCATTGTGATGTCACCACTTTTGACTACAATGCAAGTATTACCTTTAACAATAAATATGCGTGCCAGAAATGATCAACAATTAAGTGATTTCCTTCTAAGAATTGGCAATGGGACGGAATCATCAACATATGATGATTGTATAAGTCTGCCCAATGAAATGGTCATACATCCACGAGAAAATAAACTCCCCAAACAGTCTCTCATTGACGTTATCTTCCCATCATTAAATATTAATGCCACCTTGCCCAACTTCTTGATAGATCGAGCAATTATTGCAACAACAAACGAACATGCTGGCTCACTGAACATTATGATGATTGATATGTTCCCCGAAGATTTAAAGACATTAAATAGATTTGATGAAGCTGTGGATGACACACACAACTATTACCAATAATAATTTTTAAATTCTTTGATGCCGAATGGATTGCCACCACACGCATTGAACCTTAAACCTAATTGTCCAATCATTATTCTACACAATATAAATCCATCAATTGGATCATATAATGGAACAAGAATGTTGTACAAAGGTTCTTCGGATAATGTCATCCACGTGGAAATTTTAGTTGGCCAACATAAGGGTAGAAATGTCCTACTACCTCGAATTCCCCTATTCCAAGCCGAAAATGAGGGATACCCTTTTCAATTCAAAAGGAAACAATTTCCAATTCGTTTATCTTTAATGATGACAATAAACAAAGCCCAAGGATAAAAAATTAATAACGTTGGGGTTTACTTACCAACAAATGTCTTCTCACAAGGCCAACTGTACGTTGCTTTATCAGGAGGAACTTCAATGACAACCACAAAAGTACTCCTCAACTCGAAAAATTAAAGGAATAATAATGTCACCAAAAATATTGTCTAAAAAGCAGTTTTATTGACATCAAGGTACTAATGAATTTAATCTCCCATTCGTTACTAATATTCATATATTTCTTTAACCATATTTATGTTGCCTATTAAAACAAATTCGTGTACTTCATTTCTATTTCATTCATACTAAATTATTTTCTTTTCACTTTACAATAATTTATTATACATATTGTCATCTTATTTAAATAGTCCAAACTCTTACTCATCCAATGGCCTCACCTGAAATCGAAACTGAAGAGTACAAATGATCAACAATCTCCAACGACTAGAAAGTAAGTGGAAAATTGTTTGTTAGGTAATGCGGAGAGGCAATATCGAATCGTACACAAATTCAAGAGGATCGGGCAGTATTTTAAAAATAATCTTAATGGATGAGCAGGTTTAAATTCTTCTTATTACTTCATTTAAAAGTATTTATATGATTATTTTCTATATCCTAATTTTATTTTACTAAAAAAATATACAGGGCAAGAAAATTCAAGATGTAATATGGAATGAAGACATAAACAGACTTGAAGGACAACTTCAACTTCAAAAACAATATTCCCTTACTAATGGTTTAGTAAAGGGAGTGAATGATGCTTACACAACCGTTCACGAAAAGATCGAGCTTTCCTTAAATAAATACATCGAGTTCGTTGAACGGAACGCAACTTCATATTCCTTTCAGCATTCTACAAATTCATCTCCTTTGACGAACTGCTTGCACAAAAAGATGAAGATAAGCATACGGTAATTATTAATATATATGTTTTGATTCAACACTGATACAACTCATTATATTATCTTATTACTACTTCTCATTCATACAAATGTGGTTGCATTTGGGATAAATGTTAAAAAAATGAGGACCATTACGAAAGCATCAAACTCGGCTCAAATGAATTTGCGCGATATAATGCTCTGAGATACAAAGTATGCATTCTAAACTTAAAGCTTTGTATTCAAGTCAAAATTCCTTAATGTTTAATCTTATACTTCTCAATTTCCTTCACATTCTTTAATATAATATTTAATATTATTATTTATTATTTATCACAGATTCCAATCAATGAATTTCACTTTGTGGGGCGACATAGCAGAGAATGAAGGACAACAATTAAGTGACTTATCAGCCACGTTTCCTACAATAGCTATTTCTCAATCTAAACGTTCATCTTACGAACATAAAAGATTATTTTTCAGTTCAACCAACAATTACTACAACTCTTACTAATTTTAAATAAATCAATTCCTTTTTAACAAGCGAATATAGCTTGAGCAATGTCTCAAAGACTACAGTTCAAATTGACCCAGAAATCATACAGGCTACCGAATTTAAACAATGGTTCGATATTTTCTTTCCCACTCAATTTAACTTCGACATTAGTTATATTAATTGCCAAAATGTCTACTACAGGTTGTCCACGTCATTATCATTCCCAACTTTCAACAACTTTGCTTCACCACCACAAAAAATAATCAAGAATGCGGATAATGTTTCTATTCGTGATATTATTAATGGAATCCCATCAACTAAGGAGGTAATTCTTCATTTAACAAGTAGGCCCTATAAGTATCTAATATCTTCAATTTCATAAAATAATATATAATTTTTTCCCATAACACAATTTTTTATGTTCTTTTATCGCTATGATTATGGAGGTCAGAGATAAGGAAAACCCATGGTATGATGCATGTAATGTATGCAATGTAATACCTCGTATTTTTTATGATTTTACTTATGGGATTAATTAGATTAAATATTGGGAAATGAATTATAATTAATTCGAAATTGAATGAATATTTACTATCGGGATGAGATTTAGTATTTATTGATGTGAAATATGTTTAATATTACTAAGCGAGTAAATTAACATGTGATGTTATATTAAAAATTATCGCGAGTGAATATTACGATAATTATCGAAATTAAATCGGGATGCACATGTCAGTCGTGTCAGAACGCAATCTAAGGAAATAAAAAGTTATTTATTTATAAGTCACCCGTATGGTCAATTCTAGTGTGTCAATGTGTCCGGAAGGGTCGAAATAGTTAGAAAATATACCCGGGGGTTTAGTTTGGGTCCTGGGGTAGTTTTAGGCCAAACCGGCACCCCGGGAGGGTATTTTAGACATTTAAACCCAAGAATTTTCATAAGTTATATCAGCTGCTAGGGTTAGGCTTTATAGAGATATCAAACACAAAAACTAGAACGACCATAGGAAGAACAAGAGAGAAGGTTTGCAAGGGCTAGAACCACCATTCCTTGGAGTTTTGCGCCACCGTCACCACCAACGTATAGATCAGAGAGAGAGGATCGTCCCTATATCATCTTCTCTAAAGGATCAAAACATCTATTACAGGTAAGTGATTTAACTTGCAATAATTTAGCGTATATTGTGTCCATGATAGTTTAGAATTGAAGAAAAACCTTTAAAAAAAGAATGATAAATTAAGGAAATTAGAGATTTAAATTTTGAATCTGGGTTGGTTTCCATGTAGTACACTTATGGAAATATAGAGATAACGAAATCATGATTCTAGTGCAGAGAAACACGAATTAAAATGGAGAAATGTGACGTTTTTGAAGAAAAACGAAAGAACTAGGGTTTTTCTTAGAAATGCATGATTTAATTCGACAAATAATATGCCCATGATGATTTAATGATTTTGAGACGTTAGGAATTATGTGTTTATGTTGATGAAACCTTTAGTAAAAATTTCTGGGAGTTTGGAATGTTAAAATAGCGGTTTTGGGATTTAAAAGTGAGGAAACCCGTAGAGAAAAATTATGCAGAATCATAACCATATCCGAGGGATCGATCGATCGACTCAAGAATGTCAATCGATCGACTGGATCAATCGATCGACATTCTTGGTCGATCGATCGACTCCCCTGTATTTTGTGAAATCTTTCCTTTTAAGGTCTAATCAAATCCCAACTTTTGATAACTCTTGGTGTTGATTTATTTGAATATATGGGGACTTAGGATAGACCAGTAGGGTCGTAGTTAAGGCCCATAAAACATCATTTGGTGGGGGATTGAATAGTAGAGGTTCGATTGTTACCGAGTGAATTACGGTTAGAAAAATTGTACAAGTTTGATTACAAATCTAATAGGTAATGGTTTAAGATTTGTACCAGTGGTATGGAGATTATGTGAATACTTAAATAACCTAGGGTATAAGTGGGTCACTTAAAAACCTTTTGGATAAGGGATTAATACGTGACTTTATACGATGAGGGTGACTGCTTTAATTATTTATACGTAGGATATTTGGGTGGTAACTATACTATGTATGGGACTTACAATATGTGATGTGTATATACCTATATTTTGATATTATATACTTAGGTTGTGCGAATACCTATTGTATGGATTTCTTTATGTGTATGACATACCTATCATACTTGTTATCGCCGGGAGGTTGTAAGAGGATAATCTTGTCTCGGGTGACCCTTCGGGGGGGGGGGGGGGGGGATTGTAGATTGATACCCCAGAACATAGGATCTAAGGAGGACTTATTTGTGAGTGGATAAGTCTGGGTTATATGGGTGCGTAGGTACGTGCGTAGCCCATTACACCGTGATCCGTGTTCGCCTCTACTTTCGCATGATTTGTTTTATATGGTTCCTAAGAGATTCAGAATCGATAGTCTTTATTAGGTACGTGAGGTACTGGGACTAGGAAGCAGAGTATGTGTGCACCGTTAGTTTAACCTATATGGGGTGCAGTATTAGTATATATATTATAGTAGTGAAATATATATACACCTGTATTTATTATACTGTGTTACTTAGTAGATGAGTAGGATTACGACATCTAATAACATGTAAGTATGTGAGAACTTAAATGAGAATTATTCTGTTTGAACACAATTAAGTCATGGGTTATGCTAATATATATATATATATATATATATATATATATATATATATGAATTAGGGATTAAAAAAGAGATGATTCAAACTAGTTAGGCGGGATAGCGTAACTAGATAGGGTTAAGTATATGCGTTAGGTGTGCACAATAGTTGATAGGGGAGATTCTCAAGTGAGAGAATGTGACTAACATGTATATGATATAAACTATTTAATTCACTTTAAACACTTGATTTTTAAAAATA
The DNA here is from genome assembly GCA_949130495.1 of Sambucus nigra. Classification (NCBI taxonomy): domain Eukaryota; kingdom Viridiplantae; phylum Streptophyta; class Magnoliopsida; order Dipsacales; family Adoxaceae; genus Sambucus; species Sambucus nigra. Next base: position 9,940,912 of record OX422223.1, read on the forward strand.
TTTTCAACTCGGGCTCTGGCCCGTTTTCTCTCTATTCTACTTTGTTTGTGTAAAACTCTTTTAGGTGCCCAGCCACAGGGATGCCAAGCATAGGAGTTTCATTCAGTTGATGTGCTATAACTGCTATGGAAGTTACAGGATCTCGTTACTAGATGCCTCCACATCTATATTTGATTCATGAAGAGTTATTTATATCAGTTAGGGAATGTTGCCCATCCTTATTTATTCAGAGACTACATCATAGACTTCCAGTTTTATTTCAGTCATGAGACTTTCATTTTAGACTTTTGTATTGGGATTGTATTGGTGTGTTCACTCCAAATTTGACTATTTCATTTTGTTAGTTTATATTACTATGAGATTATTTAATTTAATGGTGAATGTTTAGTTATTTATTCTATTTATTTCTTGTTAATTAAAAAAGATAAAATTTGGCATCTAACTTTTTAAATATTAGGTGGGTACCTTTTAATAAAAAGTTTTCAACAGCGATGCTAAGAATGAACCAACTGGATACTTTGATTTAATTTAATAAAGGAATGATCACCCAATATTTAATTAGGCGGGTGTCACAGTTGGTATCAGAGCATCGGGTTCTAGTGTCTATAGGATCTGTGCATCTTTTCACGTTTCAGCGTAACGTTATTTGATATAGAGAATTATTATAATATTGTTGTATTCTTCAGTGTATGCGATTTACGTTTTCCTGGGATTTGACAAAGTTGATACGATTCATGTACGAGCCAGTGGGACGTGGCACACCGACCAACACTGGACGACCAACAAGGACCATTAGAAGGACCGCAGGAGGGTAGGTAGCAGAAGTAAAAATATTTTCAAAGGTGACCGAGATAAAAGTCACGATAGTCAAAATTCAGGTCATGGGCTTCGGAATAATTAATGGAGTGCAGTAGTTCCAAGAACCATTATAGAAGACAATGGAGCAAATTCAGACTCACCCAGTGTATTTGATAAGGGAGAGAGTCGAAGGAACTTTCTTCGTAGAAGAGTCATCAGCCAAGATCCGAGGAGAATGCGAAAGGGTGATTTACCAATGGAATGAAAATATCCAATTAGGATCACATATAATAAACTGTAGTGACATTCAAGGTTAAATTTTTGACAAAATCTCTGCTCATCGGAGAATCTTTTGGGTGAGGGAAGTCAACCATCACAGATAAGGGAATAGACATAGAAAGCATCGAGAATTTTAGACGCGGTATGACCATAATAACGTTTATCTGGCATATCGACAGAAATGCGAATAAAGTTTCGAAACTCACCACAAATGGACCAAATAGAGTCCGATTACAAGAGAAAAGTTTACTCGCTTAGTGAACTTTGTTCTCGACAGGAGGAGAATAGGGGGAATATAAAAAGGGTATCCGTATGATCTCAATGGACTCGTGAGTAGAATACACAATCGTGAACGAAAAATCTGACTAGGAGGACTGATGCCAATGTTGTCAGGGTTATATGATTACAAGTTCACATCACCACTTCTATGGGGAGGAAGCAAATGGAGTTGGAGAAGCTAGCCAAATGGGCAAGCCTAGATTCAACGGTGTTAGTGAGACACCACAGGCAATGTTCAAAAAGGCATTTGAGGCTTACGCCTCGAGGCGAGGTGGGCAAAAAATGCCTCGAGGCTCAAGCCTCAGGGTTGAATTTGAGGCTTATGCCTCACTGCGCCTCGAGGCTTATGCCTCGATGCGCCTCACACCTTTTTCCTGAGGCGCAGGGAAAAAGAAAAAGAAAACTATTTTTCTTCTTCCATCACGAAGTCTGTTTTTTAAAGGTTAAAGTTCTTCATTTTTCTAAAATTGCACTCAACTTAAAAAAATATTGTTTTAATCTACTAACTCGTATTATTTTTTTCCTTTTTTGTTTTAAAAATGCACTTAAATTATACTGTTTACTATTGTAACTTGAAAGAAATTTTTAAAAAATAACTAATATGTGAATGAAACTTAATAAATTGACTTTGTCAATTTGATTTTGCATTTATTAATTTATTGTCATATTATAAAATAACCAATGTGAATGAAACTAAAAAAAATGATTTAGTCAATTTGATTTTGCATTGATTAATTTATTGTCATATTATAAAATTAACAATATGTAAAAAAGTCATCTCGGGGAAACAAAAAAATGTTTAACTATGTGAGAAAGTCCTCAAAGATGTTTTTTTTTGCAATTTTATTTTACATTTCCTTGTTAATTATTTTTTATGGTTTTATTAGTATTTTTTTAATATTATTTTGTTCTTTTTCTTGGCTGAGGCTTACGCCTCACTACGCCTCGCCTCGCTGAAGCCAAAACGCCTCGCCTCGCGCCTTTTTAAACATTGACCACAGGATGGAAATATATCTTATAGGGAGGAACCATCTAAAATTTTGATCAATTGTATTCCTATCGAGTTACGGTGAATTCAGTTAGGGCCATTAAGGCCAGCAACGAGTTCTAAGGGGGTTAGCGAAACCAAAGGAACAACGGGGGTAGCCTCCAGGGTAAGACTACCCGGTCCGAAAGAAGGACACATCGACATGGACAGTGGGGCCAGAGATAAGGGGATGATGCAAAAAGGTATCCTTTATGCAGAATGTAGGACCACCTATATTAGACTTATCCATAATGAGAAAGTGAGACTAGTCGGGCTAGGAAGGTAGATGGGAACGGTGATTGAGGAGCACAACAACAACAGAAGAAAGAGTTCCAACAAAGGAATCAGTCTAAGAGATTTAGATCCAGTGGTTACCAACCGAGAATGGTGGGTTAAGTTAGGACCAACAGGGTCCTTAATAACAACAACATCTCGTTCCTTAGGGCTGAAAGGACTAAGGAAATGGTGGGGAAGGCCACTAGGCCAGGGCCAGATGTGAGGGAGTTTCTCTGGCTTTTGTTATAGTAGTAAAGAGACGTGGAATAACGAGTAAACTGTCCAAGTGAGGCAGGGAGTAACTACGGGATGAGGTCCTGGATATATAACCATTGTAAAAGAGTAGAGGTCTATTCCGGCACGAGAATTATGCCAAGGAACCCTTTGACCAGCCAAAGTAGATGGAAAATGGATAGAGAATCCTTGTTTTAATCTTTTAAATACGAGATAAGTATTGGGTGACACGAGTATGTCACAATCTATGATTGTATAACACTAAAATTCGAGTGAGAGTCGGGATTAGTAAGTGCATTGGCGGAATTAACATTATCGTGAAGTAGCAATTTCATTGTGAATATATTTTTACCATTTGGTAGCAGGATTTTGGTGTCACCTGCAGGGAGGAACGGGTGTGGACACTAAGGAAGTTTATTTTTGTTATGTATCAGTTCTTACTCCTTTGCGTGTTATGAGAGTAGAGAACATTATTATATTGTGTAGAACTAAATAATGTGGGTTTGAGCGATAGTAAATATTGTAATGGCACTATCGTGGTTGTTATTCCCGATTGGGATATATATATATATATATATATATATATATATATATATATATATATATATATATTGTTTTGCAAGATATCACCTGAAAGAGGTATTGAGTTTGTATATATATATTGTATGGTATCGTATACTACGATGAGTATGTTATTCTGTTATATTTCATACCGACGAGTAGGGGTGTGTACTGATGCGATTCAGAGTATATAGATTTAATGTTGAGCAAAAAGATTTAGCTTGTGTTTAATGATAGTGAGAAAGTTGTATTGTATATCGCCTGTCGTAGCATGAGAGTAGATGAGTGAATTTTTTTTATGATAAGAAACGGGGATGTGGGGTACAAGTTATGTGGTGAGGGCCTACTGGTCTCAACAACCGTTATGTTAGGTAGTAGTGTATCGGTGGGTTCCTTGTTTGGATTTCGCATTGCAAGACATCCCACACATGAAACTTAGCGAATGACGGGAGTTGAGAAATGGTCTTTAGTACATGAGTTGGGTACCGCTTGGGACATTCGAGTATTTTTGGTCAGTTGATTCGTGTAGAAATGCATGGGACATAGGGTGTATGTGCGCACTAGTTAATTGAAGTTTTAAGTATCATGTACGATAAGTAGACATACAACATCTTGAACATAACATAGATGTATGGTAAATTAGGGGCAAAAGTAGAAGATGACAAGAGAGAAACGAAGCATAATGTGAGCAAGGTATGTCACAAGGAATTAAAGAGTGGACAAAAATGTGTAATTTTAATGATGGAGTGTATAAGAGTAATTATATCTTGAATTTTGAGGATAATCAGGAACTATTCTGCCCAGAGGATTGATATTACAATAGTTAAGACATAATCAATTTAAGTAGTAAGAGTACGACAGGAGTAGTCAGTTATGAATGCTTATGTCTCCCACCAAGGGAGTATGTGATCTTATAAAGGAGACGTTGACACTTGGGGAGAAGGTACCTTTACCCACTAAATTGAATGTTGTAGCCGTCGGTATGTAGGCCCACCAAATTGGGAGGTGTCGCAAAAGATGATAATATGCATAATAGCGCTAAGGCGTGATGGTACACAAAAGGAAGAAGTAGTTTGGGGGGTAAGAGTGTTCCGTCAGGAACCATTAGAGTTTCAACAGTCATTAGACATTCCCATGCGAAAATGGGAGATCATTCCCAAGAGACTTTATTTCTAGGTTACCAACATCTGAGAGGGGTCATAATTCCATATGGGTGGTAATGGATTGATTGACCAAGGTATCCCACCTTCTGTCAGGCCGGACAAATTATACTACGGGACGGTAAGCCCAGATCTTCATAGCTGAGATAGTGAGATTTCATGGGGTACCAATTGATATTTTATCCGACGTAGATAAGAGTTTCATATCGCAATTTTGGGAGAGTTCCCAGGAGGCTATGGGGATAAAATTGAAATTTAGTAAGGTCTATCAACTATGGACTGATGGGCAGACTGAATGGACAGATCAGATGTTAGAGTAGATGTTGCGGATGCGCGTCCTTGATTTTGGTGGGGGATGGGATCAATATCTTCCACTGGTGGAGTTTGCCTATAATAACTCCTACCAGTTCACTATCGGCATGGCTCCATTTGAGGCGTTGTATGGTAGGCCTTGTCGTTCTCCAGCATGTTGGCTAGAGGTGGGGAACAACAAGCTACTTGGGCCAGAGGTGATTCAGGATACTTCGTCCAGGATTGAGATGATTAGGAGTCTCATTCGGGTGGCTCAGGATAGACAGAAGAGCTACGCCGATGCCAAGAGGTCCTTCAGAGAGTTCAGTGTGAGGGATGAGGTGTTACTATGAGTATCTCCTATGAAGGGGATAATGCGGTTTGGAAATAAAGGGAAGTTGGCGCCAAGATACGTGGGGCCATTCCCTATTATTAAGAGGATTGGCCTGTAGCTTACAGACTTGAGTTACCGGAACACTTTCATATGATTCATGACGTGTTCCATATTTCTTCATTGAGGAGATATCTTAGGGATGAGTTGGCCCATACTCACATTGCGTTAGAGAAGACAAATCTCCAGTGTGGGCTTATAACTTTTTTTGTTAAAAAATTTGGGGGTTTTCTTTCCAAGTTCATGGTTCTCTCTCTCTCTCTCTCTCTCTCTCTCTCTCATGGATTAGAGTATTTTTCTTCAGTATTTTAGGGTTTTTGGTTTTTAAACACTCTCTTTCACGGGTTAGAGTATATTTTTCTTCAACATTTTAGGGTTTCGGGTTTATAAATTTAGAGGGGGTTTCGTTTTTGTTTAATGTGCAGGGTAGGTGCTTGATGAAATGGCTAAGAGACAAGAGAAGAAAATTGTGATTTTGTTGAATGTGCAGGGTAGGTGCTTGATGAAATGGGTAAGAGACAGGAGAAGAAAATTGTGATTTTGTTGAATGTTGACACTATTATTGTTTGTTATGTATTAATAGGTTGAGATTTGAGAGTATTTTATTTCATATTTAAATTATTTAAACCCGGTTATATCGTTCTGACTTTTTTTTTGTTTTACCTTTAGGCTTTGGGTTTGAGATTGTAGTTTTTTTATTTAGGATGATTTGTTTTACTGGCCTGTTGATTTATAGTTGATTAATAGTTGATTTATAATATTTTTGTGATCAACTATTTAGATTGGTGCATTCACATTTTTTGTTTTCGACTATTTATCACTCCCACATTTTTTTGTTAATGTTTATTTCTTTAATTTAACATTTTTGAAAGATGCATTTGTTAAGGGCTTATGTGATGTTTGTTCATATGCCTCTTAGAATTGAATATATTAGTATGTGATTGTAGCTATACTCTACACTATTTAGGTTCAATTCAAACAATAAATAACCCCTCTCATTACAAGTTATACTTTGGGACTTAATATTTATCGATGATTTTGTTTGTTTAGATTGGTCTATATCCTTTGCTTATTTTGATTCACGTGTAGGTATACTATTATTTTATCCGGTGCTTATGCTAATTTTGTTTGTTACATTTTTTTGATATTGTACTTATTTTTTAATAAGCAGTTAAGTATTACTAAAACAATCTCATGTAGCTTTTTCATTTGTTATGATACTTGCAGTCATTTGTCAATTGTCCATCCCAATCTTGAAGAATAAACACACTTCCAAATTCACAATTGTATGGTAAGTGTTTGAACAAATGTCTATGCAATGTTTTTTATTTTTACTTGATGCTTTTTATGCCTATTAGAGGAAAATAATTAAACGTACTAGTGCGGGCCATTCAATAAAAATAACTTATTGTGAAGAATTCATTTTCTTAAATTACACATTAAATTTTATTTGTATAGTTTAATCAATACTATGTAAGACTTTGTGCTTGAATACTTCCTCCACTAATTTTGGGTGAACATTCAACTAACAATGGATGTTGTATGTAGATTTATAATTTTAGGTGGAGCTGTTGTATGCAGATGGAATTGATTATCGCAAGGCCCGTTTTAAGTGTAGTCACTGCAATGGAACGCTTAAGATGAGTAATTACTCCTTAATTGAAGGTGATCAGTATCCTACAAAGTCAGTTAGAAGTTAACTCTAGCGCTGACCTGGTCACCTAGCAACGCTGCCAGCATGTTTTCCGGGACACAAGAAAAATGTGCTACTTGCAGTCAAACAGCTTATCCTCTAGAGAAGGTGACCACGGAGAGCCTATTTTATCACGACATCTGATACTTTTTTCAATCAGTGTCTCTCTATATATAGGTAATAACATGTGGATTCAACTATTCATTTGGTCGACCCCATCTAATACGTTTTTCGATCAATCCCATTTGGTACTGTTTTCCTCATTTGGTCATTATGTTTTTGTAGTTTTTACATGTAACTGATAGATATTATGTTTGGTTCTTTACTGTTTGAATTTTTATTATGAAAAGAAATGGGAGAAATGCTTTGTTTCCTGTCTCCATATATGATAGATAGTACATTAGTAGTGCTATAGTTGTTGTATAGCTATTGTTGATTTTAAACTTTAACTAAAATTTGATGGATTTTAAAGTTAAAACTGTGTTTTTAATGTTTTTTTGTAACTACATGGGTTTGATGCCTAAGATTTTAGTTGGAATTATTAAGTGTTTTGATTTAATTTTAATTTCAATTTCAATTTCTTCCGAATATTAATCCTGAGTGGATGCAAAAAGGTTTTGGTTTTGGATGTAAAATACATTTTCTTGGAACTTTAGTTTGTAGTTGTGTGTTGTATTTTGGTTATTGGGTAGATTTGTCTATCATTTGTGAATAACATTTTTGCATTATTTTGTCATATGTGATGATAATATATTTATGGTCATTTCCCATTAAGTTATTTGGAGATTATTTTATACAGTATAAAAAAATTTGTCCTCAATAGAGGAGGTGCTTTATATGACTTTGGTTTCAAAATAATGATATATACTTTGCTAAATATCAACTTCTTGGCAAAATGGGGTAGTAAATATTGGGACTCTTGGTTGGAATTTTTTCATTATTTATAGTTCCTCACATTGCGAATTTGTATTCATATTTCCCCCCTTTATACTTGATACTAGTAGGTTGTATATCTCATTTGTAAGAGAAGATTGAACATCCTCAAGGTAAATGTGTTTTTTATGTTCCAATTTAAATTATGTATATTATTTTGGTTTCAATTGTATAAAAGTTGTATATATTATTTTTATTTGCCTATTAACTATTAAGAATTTCTGATGGACAGACAATTTATATTTCAAGTCCTTTTTAGCATCTAATGTTCATGGTTTTCTGTTACCCTGCTCTCATGGAATTGTTTTACAAATTTATTACATTTGGGTATAAATACTTTTAATTTTAATGTTTAGAATTTTTTCAATATTTATGTAAGTAATGGTCGTTCTAATTTTGCAATTATGGTTTCCTCTTTACTAGGTATGTCGGTTATTTTACATCGGATGAGGTGGGGATAATGTTTGTAATTCCTACGGACAAATTGAACTTCAATTGTGGTGATTAAAAGGTATAGATGATGTACTTTTAGGACTTAAAATAATATTGATTATAGATATAGGACAACAAACATTTTGTTTTCATTTTTAGTCCCTATTTTCAGATTAAAGGGACACGTGGCATGTTGTGATTGGTTGACGTTTTATGAATATGGGTCCACACCAGCGGCTTTATTAAAAATAGGGACTAAAACCATAAATGAAATGTTAGTTGTCCTATTTCCAAAATATTACAATAGGTCCTAAATTTACAAAACCCCTAAAAGGTATAGTTTGTCAATTGTGCTGTTTGTTATGTTTGTTTGGGGTAAAGTGACAATTGGATTACAGAGGATGGTATAGTCTTTGATGTTTGTATGTTTTAAAGTGGTTTTTTTTGTTCATTAGTTCTTTTTTATATTGCTATTTTTATTTGTTTTGTACACATGGTGGTTTGAGGCTATGGGTTATGGATTTGTGGATAGTGGAATTAAATGGGGGTATTGGGAAAATTAAAAGGCTGTATTACTGAACTAGAAGTGGTTTTCACATTTATCCTCATTTTTATCATTTTTTTTTCCTGAAGGACTATTTTTATTCAGAATTTAGATCTTTAAATTTACACGACATGGGGACTTAGGTGTAGAATCATGTTAAGATCTTTCGAGTTTTGGCACAAATAATATTTCCTTTACAATTTGGACACATGTGTTTTTTTAATTCTTTGTTTATGTTTTTTTTTGTTTATTTCCTATAAAACCTCTTTTATCCTTTGTTTGTATTATATACACTTTTTTCCATTTAATTAAGTTGTAGTCCATATTGGTCATGCTACATTTTTCTCCTTTTACATACTTTAAATTTACTTCCTAACATTAAGCTGAGTACTTCAAACTTTATTATTTTCATTGATATATTGTACCGAGACATTTTTTTTTATTTTTTTATTTTTGGCTTTTGGATTGTAGAAAATGTGGGATGAGCTTGATTGTAATGAGTTTTGGATGTTTGTCGGACGATTGTAACACAACAATATTTGTACCATTTACGTAGTTGCATTGGAAGTTAATGCATTGCTTTATGTAATATACGTTTTGTGGTTAGTAAACTGAAATAGTGCAAATGCACACTTTAGAACCGAACAATATGTGATTATGTGTATTTTTTGCCAATAACAGAATCAAAATAACGAGTGCATTGTTTGTCATTTTAACCCCTACCAAATTATTTGTTTGTACGAGGTTTATAACGGACTAATCTTTCAGCTCGGACTTGGCATTTTTAGAGATTTCTCTATGCCCGTAGCCTCAAGGGGAATTGAACTAATGACTACTGAGGAGCAAATCGATATTCTGACCAGCATAGATAACCCCGGAGGTTTACTAAAGAAGTTGAGGAAATGTTCAATAAAAAGAGAAAAATATAGTAATACTAAGTTAAATACGAATACATGTACTAATGATGTCAGTGTAGTTTTACCATTAGTAGTTCTACATATCCCCTATTTGGTGACCGTATTGGGACACACAACTTATGTGTCAATCATCTATTATAGTGTTGGAACTGACAGATGAGTGTGTGTGTCCTAATGAAATTCAAATTGGTGAGCTACTAAGAGTTTTTCTTTTACCATACATAATATGCACTTTCTACTTAGTTAGAAAATATGGCTATATGTTTTTTGTGTGGATGTACAGATATATATTTTTGTTATTGAAGAATTATGGATATACGTTTTCTTTCCAAACTCTAGATAGCTAATTTCTTAATAAAGAAAGAAGATTTACACAAATGTGAGTATCCCCCTCCATCATCCCCAAATGGCTGTGCAATTTGGGTAATTTACTGTTTGTGGTACATTTGTTTGTAATATTTTGTACTTGAGGTACGCTAGTTTTCGTATAGTTCATTGGGTCCAAAATTAAAGAAAATCGTCTATTGACACATTTGATCGTTAGTTGACATCTTTAACAATTGTCTCCCACATGAAAAATGATATCTTTATCCTTGAAATTACAGCATAAAATGTTTAATATTTATAAAAGCTGTTTAATTAAAACCGTTTAATAAAAAATATTTAATATTAATAAAAAAAATGTTGTTTTATAAGAACTGTTTAATACAAACTTTTTAATAAAAATTGTTTAATGAAAATTGTTTAATATTTATAAGAAGGTGTTTAATATTTATAAAAAAATGTTTAATATTTGTAAAAACTCTTCAATATTTGTAAAAACTATTTAATATTTATAAAAAATGTTTAATATTTAAAAAAAATGATTTTCGTAAATAAAAAAAATAAGTTCCGTAAATAAAAAAATGATTTTCGTAAATAAAGAAGCCGGTTTAGTGCAAAAAATTATTTCCACCAAATAAAAAATGTTTTCCACCCAAAAAAATAATTTTTGAAAATAAAAATATATAAATTCCATCTTAAAAATAAAAAAATAAAATTGATTTTTGTTAAAAAAATATATTTCCCAAAAAAATAAAAGCGATTTCAGTTAAAAAATATATATTTCCTAAAAAAAAAGCATTTTCCACCAATTAAAATGATTTTCAACAGAAAAATTATTTTCCACCCAAAAAATGATTTCCAATTATAAATAAAAAAAAATTCGGCAGAAAAAAGATATGAAAATAAAAATCCAGCCATTTGTTTCATTCAAAAATAAACCTCCGGCAAAAAAAGTAAACCTCCGGCTAAAATAAAAAAAAATACATTCATTTTTAAAAAATGTTTTATAATAATGTTTAAAAAAATGTTAAAAATTTGTTTATAATGTTTAAAAATGATTTTTAGTTAAAAAAAACTATTTATAGAACGATTTAAAAAAAATTGTTTAAAAATGATTGATTATAAATTCCGATAAAAGTTTTCTACCAAGAAAATATATTCCCAAGAATGTTAAAAATGTTTTCGGAATATAAAAATAAAAGAAAAACTTTAGAAAATCCAGCATACAAATTTATAAAACAGTAAAAAAATTTAAATAAATTTATTTAAAACAGTTAAAATTTAAAAAAAATCGTTAAAAATATTAAAATAAAACCGATTTCAATTAAAAAAAATAATTTTCAACCCATCAAATATTATAATAAAACGTATTTCCTATGAAAAAAAATTCAGTATAAAAATAAAATTGTTTTCATTTAAAAAAATTATTTTCAGGATAAAAAAGTTTTCAAAAAATAAATTCCAGAAATCCCAATCCCCAACTCCAAATCCCAAACCATATATAGCCAAAGACAAACCTAGCTTCCATCTGTTGCAACCCGAACCTCCATAGCGATATCTCGTCGGTGAATTGAACACAACCCACCTCCGACCACATCGAGACCCACTTGACCCGATTCAAAACCCATAAAACCGATTCCAACCCATAGCAGCTAAAAAGCCATTTCCCTAACCAAACTCGGCTGCCCAAACACCATAACCCGGGAAGACTTGTCCAACCACCTAGAATAAGAAATTCGACGATCTCCATGGAACCTAACTCCGACCTGCGTCAGCCCATATCCCCAAGAAGCCAACTCCGACCTATATGTGTGTGTGTGTGTGTGTGTGTGTGTGTTTGTGAGAGAGAGAGAGAGGGAGAGAGAGGATGTTAGGATTTAAAATATAGATATAAGGGTATTTTAGGTAGGTTATAAAAAGAGATACAGTTGTTAAACGTTGTTAGGTCAACCCGTTAAAATAACACCCAACCAACTATAATGAAAATAAACGTACCCCAAGCACCAATTACTATAAACAAATGTACTCCAAACAGTAAATGACCCGTGAAATTTTCCCTTTCGGGATTTGAACTCATTGGTTATTGCGTGAAAGTTAATTTATTAAACATCCATGGTTTAGATTAATGACAAAACACAACATTATTTTTCCTAATTTCGCCCTTATTTAATGAGGATTTTTTCTTTAAAATTGATTTATGTGTTGATGTGGTCTGTATTATGAAAGGAAAGTCATTTATAACGATCATTTTTGTCTTTACTTAGCTTGCCATATCACTTTTTTCTATCGAATTCTAAAAAATAAAGGTAGAATATAATGTTACCCCTAAGGTTGTAGTGACATATTAAAGGTAATAGTTCCAAAAGAAAGCAAATATTAGAGCAACACAGTCGATGGAAACAAATTTTGTTACAAATTGATGTGGTGAAAATACACAGTTGAACACCATTTAAGATTAAAGAAAAAAAATAGATTGATTGCAATAGAAGTATAGCGTCCCAAAATCTTGGAATGTTTCGTTTCGGGTAGAGTAATTAACAACTTCACAACACAAGTATCAATCATTGAGTTTTTCGTTCTGAGTAGAGTAATTAACAACTTCACAACACAAGTACAATAAGTAAACTTGACCGCACATATATACAACATTAATCTTATCTTGCTTCAAAAGAACATAGCTTGATTGCAATAGAAATATAGCGTCACAAAACCCACACTAGCTTATTTCTTCCAATTAAAATTAGCACCGCATTCTATGCACAATGTCCCTCCTCTGACTCATAAGCAAGAAAATTCTGAAAAATAAGAACAAATTAAAACTATTAAATAGAGTTTTGTTAAAAAAAAGTATACTACATTAATAAAAAGGAGATGAACAAATGATAAGTGGGCGTACCTAAATAACGAGGGACTGGATGGCCTGTGCCTTCAATTTCACTGCTTTATATCATTTATCTCCACACCGGGGATGTCAGCTATGAGGGGCCAATAAGATCCTTTCTCCTTCAAACACCGTTCTTCTAGAAGTGGACATTTGTAGATCGTCAAATATGAAAGTGTGGGAATCAGTTTCTCAGGCAAAGATTGAAGCTTAGGGCAGAAATAGATCCGTAGCTGTTGAAGAGACGTTAGGTTTTGGAGGCCCATGGAAAGAGATTCCAGACTCACAAGACCCCTAATTGAAAGTGTGGTTAGAGATGTAGGAAACAGACTCCTTGTGTCCGAAAAGCATACCACTTCTGGAAACTTGCCTTCAATCCAGAATGAAACAAGAGAGGTTGGGAGGCCCCACTCTGAGATGGGCTGCTTGAATTCCCCAACTTTAAGTTCTCTTAGGTTGGGAGGCCAGACCCCTCGAGGAAAGGACTCCAGACTTGGACAATCTCTTATCTCCAGTTCATCCAGAGATGTGAGGCTTTGCATTTGAACATCAGGCAGGGACTTCAGATTCTCACAATTACAGATTTGGAGTTGTCTCAGGCTCAGGGGCAAACCTATTTCGGGAAACGACTCTAGCCCCGGACAGGAATGTATGCTCAATATGGTGAGACGATTGAAGCTGAACAAACACCCAGGTAAGACTTTCAGATTCACCCACTGGTCGATAAAGATAAATTCAAGTGATGGTATACATCTACCGTGTAGCCAAAAGTTCTCTGAATCTGGCTCCAGATTCGAGCAATTCCAAATCCAAATTGACTTAAGGGAGGTGGGTAGATTTTGGCCTGTTGGAAGGCATGTTAGAGAAGAACAGTTGCTGATTATCAAATGTTCAAGATGAGGAAAGCTTTCCACGTGGCCGCTGCTGTTGCTTTGCAAATCTGTCATTGTTGGACAGGACTGGAGTCCTGGGCAATCATCTATATCCAACTTCCTGAGAGACATGAGGTTGTTTCCCCAGATTGGCAGCTTCTCAAGCTTCTCACACCAACGTATACTCAGTTCTTCAATGCTAGGAGGCCATGCGTGTTCTTCCTTCGCCAAGGATACAAGCTGGGGACATACATGGACACGTAAACATTTTAAATTTATAAGATTCTGAGACAAACATTCTTCTTGCCACAAATAACTCAGTTTATAACAATTTTCAATACTTAAATCTTCAAGTGATGCCAACGGTTGTACAACCTCTGCACGTAGGCTAATAAGCCCTGTGATACCCGAAATCTTTAAGGTTTTGACTGACGAGGCGACACGTACCATACTGCTTAGCACCACCTCACAACATTCTTCTATATTTAACACCCTTAGAGATGGAATCATTGGAAGTATAACCTTGACCAATTTGGGGCAATTATGTAGAGTAAGCTCGCGAAGGCGAGGATACAATCCTCCAACACTTCCATGAACATCTGTTAAATCAGTAAGCCATTCCTCCCAACAGTTCATGTTCCCAAAACTGAGAATCTCAAGTGATGGGAAAGAAAGAGCCTCTGCGTGACGATTTCCACACAACTCAACACCAACGTTTTTTACCCCCGACATTTCCCAAACACACAACTCCCTGAGTGAGGGTAGCTGCCCAACTGGAGGTAAAGACGTGCATTTCTCACAGTGTTCAAGTGTTAGGTGCGTTATATTAGAGAATGAGCGATCCCCAACCCAACTAGAAAACTCGATGCCTCCATAAGATACAATTTTGAGCTTGGTCAAGTTTGTATGAGGTCGTAGTGCTACAAGTACTTCAAGCTGTTCATTTCGGGAATGATTGAATTCACTACTCCATATCAACATTAATTCTTCAAGGCCTTGCTTAGACAACAGATTAGCCTCCCTTGCATCTTGGACATTCTTCACATGCTGCAACCCTACAATGGAAAGTGCCCCTATGAGATTAGATATACCCCTCAACTCAGATAGTTGCAACATATTACTCTCGTCAAGAATAATCTTCGACAACGTTTGCAGACTAGTCAAGGTACCAATCCCTGAGGGCATCTCTTGTAATTCTTCAGTATCGGAGACGTCAAGATGCCGCAAATTAATTAAATTACCAATTTTTGCAGGCAACTTAATTAGTTTTTCGCAATTGCGTAACAATAACGTCTCTAAATTAAAAAGATTACTCACTGATTCAGGCAACTGCTTGATGAGAGTCTGCGATAAATTAAGATACCGAAGGTGTATTAAATCACCAATTGAGTTTGATAGCTCAGTTATGGAATAACCACTCAAATTCAACACTCGTAAGCACAGTAGTTTCGGTAACAATTCATGGACAACCTTATTTCTCAAGTGGAATTCTGGCCAATTGGTCGTCTTGTAAACTGGCAGTGTCAAAAAAGTCCTCAAACTCTGAGCCTTAGAAAAGGCCTCAAACTTATTAAAGTTTCCGTAATTAAGGCGAATGGACGATAAGTGACGAGCCTTTTCAGAAATTGTTTGTTGCTCATTACTTATCATCTTATCATCCAGACCAAAGCATATCTCCCCAGCAACAAATTGAGCTAAGTCATTCATGAGGTCGTGCATCACAAATTGTGATGCATCGCCACTTGAATGTTGAAAAAATGACCTTGATAATAGCTCCTTGAAATATTGAGAACCTCTCTCTTCCATTTGCTTCTTCCCTTTTGATTGTTGCAAAAAGCCTTCCGCCATCCATAACAAAACGAGTTCAAACTTGTCAAACTGATAGTCCTTGGGAAATATTGAGCAATAAGCAAACAACCGCTTTAGATGGGGTGGCAGATGATGATAACTCAATCTTAAAGCAGGAAGAATGTCGCTCTTCCCTGCAGGTAATTCCCAGAACTTGCTATCCAATACATTTTCCCAAGCTTTTGTGCTTTTTTCTGTGGTGAGAAGGAGTCCTCCAAGTGTCTTTGCGGCCAAGGGCGATCCGTTACACTTCCTCGCAATATCCTCACCAACTACTTTCAAATTGGGATGCGCTTCAAAATCTCTTGCACCCAATGCATGTTGAGCTAAGATAGATACACAGTCATCTTTTGTCAACTGTGTGAGATGGTAAGTTGGAATTGAAGGAGAACGCATGATTGATGCAACCCCTTCATTACGAGTTGTCACAATAATTTTACTCCCAGGTGCCCCAGCCAGAAAAGGGGTACGGAGGAGGTCCCATTTTCCATAGTTCTCATTCCAGACGTCATCCAAAACGAGAAGGAATTTTTTGTTAGAGAGTTTCTCCTTTAGACTCTGTTGAACCATACTTAAGCTCTCGAAGTTACACCTCTCCTTCGACACCCACTCAAAAATCTTGCGGGTTATCATGAATTCATCAAACACATCAGAAACGCACACCCAAGCCTTGAGATCAAAGCGTGGTGTTTGCACTCGGTCATCATTGTAAACAAGTTGAGCAAGGGTAGTTTTGCCAAGCCCACCCATACCAACTATGGGTATAACACTGACCTCTTCATCATCCTTGCACACCAACTCGAGTATTTTGTCTTTATCAGTTTGGCGACCCCAAACACCAGATTCCACCACCAAGGAAGTCGTTTCTCGTGGTTTATAGGACCTTATCCCGCCCACGTCCTCTTTCAAACCCAAATATTGTTTCTGATCAACAAGATCTTGCAATTTTTTGGTGATGTCCTCTAGCTTGGAGCCCATGTTGTAATTGAACTTAATAGCAGTGGGAGTGAAACTAATGCAACAGCTAGGAATGATGAGCTCCCATACCGTATGACTGCTGCTGGCTGTAGCTGTAGGTGTAGCTGTAGCTGATTGAGTCTTCATTTCCAACTGTTGACGTGAATATTTGGTGATCAACTCGTCAATTATGTCATCCAAATCGTAGGCCAAATCCTGGAGATCATCAAGCCACAACTGGATATTCAATAGTTATTGAA
The DNA here is from genome assembly GCA_949130495.1 of Sambucus nigra. Taxonomy (NCBI): domain Eukaryota; kingdom Viridiplantae; phylum Streptophyta; class Magnoliopsida; order Dipsacales; family Adoxaceae; genus Sambucus; species Sambucus nigra. The sequence continues at coordinate 9,957,869 of OX422223.1, forward strand.
AACCTGGAAAATACATAAAAAAAACATGAAACATAAATAAAAATATGAAAAATACATTAAAAAAATATTCAATAAACCGAAAAAATATTTTTAAAAAAAATTGCAAACTGAATAAATATTCTAAAAAATTGAAAAAATACTGGAAAAAAAATTAATTTCTAAAAACAAAATATATTTCCAATAATAGACCAGATTTCTAATTAAACTAGAAAAAATTCACTAATTACAGAAAATTTAGAATATACAGAAAAAGTAGAAAATATATTTTAAAAAATAATAATAATAATTTCCAAAAATGAAAATTCTAACCATGATTAAAAAACATAAAAATAACACTGATAAAATATTTCAAGAAAAAAAATGTTTTCATCCAAAAAAATATTTTCTAGCAAAATAAAAATGATTTCCAGAAAAAATATTTTTTATCCCAAAAAATTGTTTTTGAATACATAAAAAACTATCATCAAATCTCAGAAGAAAAAAAAAAAAAATCTTCATATTAGTACAAATTGCTCAACTTTATTTTTCACTTATAAATTCAATCACAAATAATATAGCAATTTACTAAAAACATTCAGTAAACAATTTATAGAAATAATATAACCAAAAAATCTTAGTGTTGGATCAAACACATTTGTTGTCATTACATTTTTTTAGGTGATTTTTTATGGGTTGTTAACATTTCAATAAACCACCCAAAAAAAATCGGCCCAAATTGATTTTTATTTTCTATTTAAAAAAAAAATAAGTCCAAATCTTTGAGTTTTTAAGTAGCTTAAAATATATGTCCAAGAAAAAAAAATATCAAAGAGGTTATCCCAGTCAAATAAAAAAATTATACTATTGGGATAATAAATTATCATACAAGATTTTTTTATTTTAGAATTTTACTTCTTGCGACTAAAAAAATAAAGAAAACATCATGCATGTGAATAGAGATTTGAAGAAAGAAATTGATAAAAAAAATGGGTAAAAGAAAAGAATGGCGAAAATCAGTAGCATCATATAAAGAAAATTACCTTCCAATATAGGGCTATCTATTGTCACTACCTTATAGAAATCAAGAAATGCGCACCATTTACTTGTCATCATATTAAGCATATCAAAGTTCTCAAAAAATAAAAACAGTCCAATGAAAAGGTTGATTACTTAAGGAAAATAATATAAAGAAAATTACATTCCAATGCAGGGTTATCTATTGTAACTTCCTATAGAAATTAAAAAATGCTCACCACTTATTTATCATTAAGATTGAACAGATCATAACTTCCTATAGAAATTAAAAAATGCTCACCACTTATTTATCATTAAGATTGAACAGATCAAAGTTATAAAAAAAATCAAATGAAAATGATGAGTGTAAAATTAGTCATCCAATTTCCATAGACTAACTCACATATGGTTGAGTGCCTTATGAACCGGGTATAATATGACTTTGTGATTGATAAGGCCATCGAGAATCCAATCTTCTTCAAGTCAACATTGGGCTTTAAAATATGTTTCCCTTGAAAATTTGTAGAGCTGGGAAAAATTTGTAGACTGAGCATAATAGCGGAGAGCCTTGAGAGCATCCAAAATGACCTAGCCGAGCCCACCTAAACCGAGGATCAGGTGAGTGCCTTGATTTTTTAGGCTGAATCTTTTTAATGCGATGGCAAAACATGGTTTCATAGATGCATATGCCGAACCTATTTCCAGCGGAGGGTGAGAAAGGGAAACCCCCACTACAAGAAATTGTACATTTCGATGCGAAAAAAAGCATAGCCAAATGTTTACCTTTCGTTGCTAAAGATATTTGGCAACGATTTTTTTTTCGTAGTAGTGTCGTGGCTAAAAGTATATGAGAACGAAAATGAGTTTCGTGGCCAATAGTAGACTTATTGGCCACGAAAAAAAACGTAGCCTATTGTGCATCTTTTCACAACGATTTTTTGTCGTTGTTGTCTGTCAATTTTTTTTGTAGCAAATAGTATAATTTCGCGGCAAATTGTCTCTCATATATTCTTAAAAATTCGTGGCTTGCAAGTAGACTTTTCTAACACATCTGTCCACAAATAAAAATCGGGGCTAATGTTATATATTATTATTTTTTTAGGCTAATGTTATATATTATTATTTTTTGTGACTAATGTTATTAACATTTTTAATATTATTTTAACTATTATTACTAGTTTATTTTCTTTCCAAATAGTCATCACAAATGTCATTTTCATAATGACAATTAACTAATAACATTAATACATTGCGACATTTACATGTTCTTCCGCATACTCGAACAATAATTAAAATGTAAAATCATGCTCACGAAGTACATCTATTTAAAATGCAAAGTGTTATCAACATATTAAGACCCCATCTTTGTACCAAAAATTCCATGCATGTCATAATATCTAATCGCAAAGATGCACCATTTGTGTGCCAAAAGTTCCACTTAAAAGGTAAGTCATAACAAAAGTTAACAAAAAAACCAGTAAAATAAATAATGACTTATTTAAATTATGAGAATGCGTGATATTGAAAAACTTCGCAAATTTCTAATATAGCACACTTATTTAATTTCAGCCCCTAAACATGCATCTAAGGTGCGTGCGTGTGTCAACCCATAAACAAATAAATCATGAGACACGAAAATATGCTGAGACACAGATATTAGGAAAAAACCCCTTTCGGGTAAAACCTTTATTTCACTATGAATATACAAGCCGTAACTTACAACTACATAGAGAAATCTGCAATGGATCAACGCGCAGCCAACCCACAAAGACACGCAGTCTTGAACTCAGCAAAAGAATACACGCAGCACCCTCCAAGGACTCGCAGCCCAAACAACGAAGAAAGAACCGCAGCTCTCCTCAATGACACGCAGCCATGAAACTTTGTAGAGACTCCCTCAGCAATGACACGCAGCCCTCGGTTGCAAAGATCTCTCCACAAAGATGAACAACAACAAAGTTTGTGTTCTAGGGTTCCAAAAGATTCACAAAAGTAATTGGAATTTTTGGTGTGAATCAAAAAGATGTTTTGCACATCAAAAATTGAAGTCTTGTTGTGTTTGTACTCTTCAAAACGTTTTCTCAAAGACTTAAAAAATACACCACCGAAATAGGTATATATATAGGAAAAATAAGTTGGTGGAAAAACAACTCACGGAACTGTTCGAGTTTATCCCAGGCGGACCGGTCCGGCTTGGGGGCGGATCGGTCCGACCTCGGATCGGTCCGGCTTGGGGGCGGATCGGTCCGACCTCGGATCGGTTCTTTTAAAAATTGCCTTCTTCGGTTCGCATTCGATCCGTGGTACACTGGACCTCGAGCAAGGCAGATCGGTCCGGGTAGAGGGCGGATCGGTCCGGTAGGTAGGCGGACCGATCCGGTTTTCCCAGAAAAATAAAAAACTTTTAAAAGCCTCATTTTGCTTGAAAAAACTTACTTCTATTTTTTATAAAAAACATTTTATGAAAATTTCCCAATACTAAATATGAACTTTAAGGAACGTAAAAACAAAATTTTATCAAGTTCATTCTCGCAGAGGCTATGATGTTGAAGACGCTTTGATATTCGGATCCGTTGATGTAGATGTGATCTTGAATTTCTTCAACGGTGTAACGGCGTATGACATACATATTGATAATGGACAAAAATGTCCTTACAAATTAAATAATGACTTACTCGATATATGTCGCAACTTCCTCGCAATTATTCAGCATACACCAGCTCATCATTTCAAGCTCGGCCCTGGTAAGAAAGTCATATGAGCATGTGACACCCCGCTTAAAATAATAACGGGTGGCCAACCCTAAATCAGGAATCTCAAGTGAATCATTCTCAGCATCTACTGTCGAGACTAAAATAAACCTAGCTAACTACCCACTACTGCAATAAGCGGATGCCAAAAATTTAAAAACATACAAAGAACATCATACCAACAACATAATAACTACTGAAAATAATAATGTACACACAAGTACCACAATAAAAGGAAGTACTGAATTAATACATAATAAGTACATAAAATAAAATATACCCAAATATGTTGTCGGGTTACAGAGGATACAACATCCATGGGAAAGAAATATAAAATGATACATATAACCCTTGGGTATAAACCCGATGAACAAAAATGAATCCTATCTAGATTCACAAACGGTAGGAAGCGGCTATGACAAAATTCTGCAGCAATCCGCATCTGATACGGCTCCAAAGACGCTGGATAGAAGAGCATCATTGGCGTCCTTGCGGTGGGACACCTATAATATATTACAATATATATATATATATATATATATTTATTACAATATATATATATATATATATATATATATATATATATATATATATATATATATATATATATATAGCAAGAGAGAGATATAAACGGGTTAGAGCCCGAGGTGTGAAAACATTTATAGCAAGTGCATTAAAATGCATAATAATTATAAATGCACTATTTCATAATTAAAGTGGAGTCGCGCTCTCGTGAAACTCAAATTCACCCCTCAACTAAAGCGCGCACCTAAATGTATGCACATGAACCTTAATTAAACTACCCGACACATCCTATGGGAAATTCAATCTTAATCTACGCATAATATACACCCGCGTGCCCCACTATCTCAATATCTAACCATTATCCTCTTCTCTATCATATTCTAAGTTTACGCCCAAACTTATATGCTAATATAAAGCTATAGCCACATATATCTTAGTAGAGCTCATCAATTTCTACTTATTAACTTTAGTAAGTATTTATCATCAAAATATTCACACATTATCTTTATATACCTATAAAGTAATGCTTCACCATAGCGCAACCCTAGTACCAAGAACTAATCTTCTCCCCACTCCCAACATTGCGCAACATTTCGTGCGTGGGGCGTCTCGCAAAGCGAAATCCAAACAAGGAACCCACTGATACACTACTCTTGGCAATGTTGATCGTCAAGATCCATTATGCCACTACAAGAATTTGCACCATTAGCAACATACAAATTATGTTGCTAAAGTTAGAAATATGTTGCTAAAAGGTATCGGCAACATATTTTGCTATGTTGCCAGCTTTTGCCAATTGTCTGTCTAGAAAACCCTTTGGCAACATAGCAGGCTTGCGTTGCTGAACGTATACTTTTGGCAACATGCAATTGTGTTGCCAAAAGTATTAAAAGTCACTCAACAGCAACAAAAATAGTTGCGTTGCCAAAAGCTATAGCTTTTGGCATCATAGGAGTTGTGTTGCCAAAAGGCTATACCTTTGGCAACACAGGTCTTGTGTTGCCAAAAGCAATATCTTTGGCAACACAAGAGTTGTGTTGCCAAAGGTACGGCTTTTGGCAACACAACTATGGTGTTTCCAAAAGCCTTACCTTTGGCAACCAAATATGTGTGGTCATATCCAAAGTGATAGATGAAAATGATAATTTTTGGAGACAAAAAATTGTGTTGCCAAAAGTACAATATTTTTATTTATTACCTATTATTTTTTTCGCAATTGGAAGCACATTTAAACCTGCACTTTTTCCATCAAACGTGCAACCTTATAATCCAAAATAACATTACGCATTTTTCATACAATCATAAGTAATACAAAGTTCCACAATTTTCAACCAAATCTCATAAATATGAATTACAAAATAATATTTCATCACAAGCCAAGTATAAAGGTACAAAATAAATGCTTCCCAAATAATAACATAACAAAAGATGTAAACATGATCTAACCTAATACATTAACACATCAAAAGATGTTAAAAAATCCAATTAAACTAAAACGACGACGACAATATCGCTCCCCTACACTATAAGAAACCGCAGCTCCAAGCCACCACGAAAATAATAACTCCAAGCAAAATCCTTCATAACTTGCACAAGATACAAAAATAAATGACTGCATGGGTTTGTATAACTTCAAATGCATGTATGTTTGACTTGATCAATTTAAAACACTATTTAATTTCAGAAAATTTCGACAGAGTTTCCTTTGTTTATTCCTGAAATTCAACTTGTTTTTAACATTAAAATAAACCCAAAAGCAAAAAAACACAGCTAAACCACCATTAAATCCCCTTCACCAATTTAATATCTAAAAATAATATCCAAGTACCTCGATCCTCCGTATCCATTGACTTTTCCATGTGTCGGAAATCCATTTTCATTCTACACAAAATACGAAATAAATTATAATCTATCCGACTTCAAAAGATAATAATAATTTATAACTATTATAGTTATATATATATATATATATATATATATATATATATATATATATATATATATATATATATATATAAACATTTATATATAAATAGTTCTATATAACTGTGACATTGCGAGAGGTGTGGATGCGAGTATGTTTAGATAGCGCGTAGCTATGTGAGTATGTTTATTTGTACACCCCTTCTCAATATTCTCATATTCATGAGTTCTCATATTCATGAGATAACTAGTATGCACAAGGAGAAGAATGTATTGCACCACCAGATTTGGAAGTGAAAACCCTCAGTAAATCTCAATTATAGCAAGCAAGGATCACACAAAGTAAATGTTGTGCTCTAGAAGTGGATTGACTAATATCTTTTTAGTGAACTTAGAATTAACAACAAAATTTAGAACCGGAATGTTTTTCTCTAAAAAACCTGAATAATTAAAGACATCACAAATTTATTTAATGTTTCATAGTAGAAAATGGATAGTTAGAATTAGCCAATTTGATAATGAATGACTTAGATATACTATGAATATATAACTGTTATAACATACATACATACATACATACATACATATATATATATATATATATATACTAGCCCATGCCCGTACCTATGGCACGATTTAGCCCGCCACAATTAAAAGCCCAACCCAATATTTATAGCGACGCCCAATTAAAAGCCCAACCCATTTGTTTTAGCCCAGCCCAATTTTTATAGCCCAACCCAATAAAATCCCAGTCCAATTAAAAGCCCAACCCAAATTTTTAGCCCAGCTCAATTAAAAGTCCAGCGCAGCCCAATTGTTATGTATGTATGTTATGCATCCATTTATATGTATGTTATGCATGCATGAAGCACATAAAATATCATACATAAGAAGGCAAAAATATCATGCATACATTTCCACATCCACATCACCTGATATATATATATATATATATATATATATATATATATATATATATATATACACACACACACACACACACACACACACACATATACATATAACTGTTATAATGGTATATATGTATATATATACGATATATACGTATTATATACAATGGTATAAATGTATATATGTATACGGTATAATACAACGGTATATACGATATATATGTACATAATACGATATATACATATTATATACAACGGTATAATACAACGATATATACAGTATATATGTATATATACGATATATACAGTATATATGTATATATACGATATATACAGTATATATGTATATATACGATATATATGTATATGTATACATATACATTTATATGTATATACCGTATATATACATGTATATACGTATATATATAGTATATATATAATACGGGTATATATATATACACATATATACATTGTATATAATATACGTATTATATACAATATAAACATTGTATAATACATATAATATACAATATAAACATTGTATATACGTATAAACATTATATACGTATAATACGTATAAACATTGTATATATGTATAAACATTATATATACAATATAAACATTATATACGTATAAACATTATATATACAATATAAACATTGTATATACGTATAATACGTATATTATATAATACGCATACATATAATATACGTATGTGTGTATTATAAACATTGTATATAATACATATATTATACGTACGTGTATTATATAATATACGTATTATATGTATTATATGTTTATATGTGTACACATGTGTGCCTATAATACGTATTATAGGTATACAATGTTTATATGTGTACACATATAAACATTATATATAATATGTATATTATACGTATTATATACAATGTTTATATGTGTATTATATAATGTACGTATTATATACAATGTTTATATGTGTATATATATACGGTATATACATATATGTATATACCGTATATATATATGATACGGTATATACATATATGTATATATCGTGTGTGTATATATATATATATATATATATATATATATATATATATATATATATATATATATATATATATATATATATACCGTGAGGCAGGCTCCTGTGCACACTAAGTTTGCACACTAAGTTTGCACATTAAGTTTTTAAAGTAGTAAAAAAAATATTTTTGAGTGCTGGCGCACACCAATTTGTTTATGTGATATTTTAACATTTCAACGGACTCACATAAAAAAAATTAGCTCAAAAAAACTTTTTTTGCTATTTTTAAAAAATCGGTCAAACTTTCGCAGTTTTTAAAGGGCTTAAAAGCATAGAAAGTTTGACCAATTTTTTAAAACTAGCAAAAAAAGTTTTTTTGAGCTTATTTTTTTTATATGGGTTCTTTGAAATGTTTAAATATCACACAAAAAAATCAACTCAAAAATATTTTTTTTACTACTTTAAAAAGGTAATGTGCAAACTTAGTGTGCAAACTTAGTGTGCACAGGAGCCTGCCTCTATATACCGTTATATATACATATATACATATATACGTTTATACTGTGTATATATACATATATACATATATACCGTTGTATATACCGTTATATATATATACCATACATATATACATATATACCGTTATATATAAATACACACACTGTGTATACCATATATATATATATACATATATACCGTTGTATATACATATATACCGTTATATATAAATACACACACTGTTATATGTATATATATACATATATACAGTTATATATAAATACACACATTGTTATATATATATACACACACTGTTTTATATATATATATATATATATATATATATATATATATATATATATATATATATATATATATATATCCATATAATAAAGGAGCATGGTTTTGGCCAAAATATCTCCATTTTGATATGCATGACATTTTCTCATTTCATGCCCATGCATGAAATGTCATGCTAAAAGTTTTTTTTTTTTTTTTTTTGTTGTGTTATATATATACTATTATAAATACATGTATTTTTTTAAATACGTGTAATTTTTTTTTACTAATTTTTTTAAACTATTTTTTATTAATTTTTTAAATATTTTTTTCTTTCTTTAATTTATATTTTTTCTCAATTTTTTTTTCATTTTTTAAAACTATTTTTTATTTATTTATTTTTTCTCAATTTTTTTTTATCATGGGGGAAAATTTATCGTCGTGCCCTCGGGCACGGGCATCCACTAGTATATATATATACTAGCCCATGCCCGTGCCTATGGCACGATTTAGGCCAACCCAATTAAACGCCCAGCCCAATATTTGTAGCCCAACCCAATTTTTATAGCCCAACCCAATCAAGGCCCAGTCCAATTTTATTAGCCCAGCCCAATTAAAACCCGACCCAAATTTTTAGCCCAACCCAATTAAAAGCCCAACTCAATTTTTATAGTTCAGCGCAATAAAAAGCCCAACCCAATTTTTATAGCCCAACCCAATAAAAACCCAATTGTTATGTATGTATGTATGCATGCATGCTTGTATGTATGTTATACATCCATGTATATGTACATTATGCATGCATGAAGTACATAAAATATTATACATAAGAAAGCAGAAATGTCATGCATACATTTCCACATCCACATCACTTGATTTATTATATATATATATATATATATATACACACACACTAGCGTATGCCCGTGCCTGAAGGCACGATTTTTTTTTCCAAAGTACGTAATCGCGAAACGACGATTATTTTTCAAAGTACGTAATTGCGAAACGCAAAAATTTCGAGGTGTAATTTTAAAACAAACAATAAATAGTCCAATAACATTCAAATAGTCTAGATTCATCCAATAAATTCACATATAATACGAAATATACAATATTCATCCATCGAATTCACATTGTGTTTCAAAAAAATAAAGTGTCAAATTTTTAAAAAAATTGGACATAATCTCCTTTATTTATGGAACTATTCACCCTGCTTAACAAATAACAAATAGTCCAACATCCAAATTGTTTAAATTCTTCAAACAAATTAACATATAAAATGAAATATACAATATTCCTCAATCAAATTCACTGTGTCTAAAAAAAGTGTTAATTTTTTAAAAAAATTGGGTATAATCTCCTTTGTTTATTGGACTATCCACCCTATTTAAGGGGTAACAACAAATCCAACAATATAAAAAAAAAATCCAAAATTCGGATATGTGAGTTGGGAGGCCATGAAAGGTGAATATGAAATTATTCTTTCTGTGGGACTTCCTTAAAATGTTTGTGCCGTGGTATTTGACCACTATCTTGGATGGGGTGAGAAACTGAGCAGACCTTTTTGCGGGAGCATTAGAGAGCATGTTTTAACTCTTTTGCACTCATCTGCTTTTGGATTAGGTGTTACTACGGTTGTCTTCCCATCCATCTTCCCACCTCTCGCCATTATCACTCTCTCCCTCTTTGTTTTCTGTACGATTTGACAAACAATAAACATAATTAATCAGTTTCTCGAACAAAGATACAATCACATAAGCAAATATACAATCAGTAATATACATGAGCTTTTTTTCATCCTAATCTTACTTGCATCCGAGAAAAAGAAGATTCATCCTAAGCTTTTTTTATCCTAATATTGTTTGATATCTAAAAGAAACCAACATCATAGTTGATAGCCATGTATTATGAGCATCCTGAATAATTTTAGAACAAAATATGAACAAAAACTAAATTGAGATTAGTACAAAACCCATTACATAATCTATAACATAAATGTTTGAAAAGTAATGGTAAAAACAGAGTATAGTATGTGTGATGGAAAGAAAGTAGGGAATGAGAATGTGAATTAACTCCTAAATAGACACGCTACATATAGACGAATATGGAAAGCAAATGGTTTCACAATTTCAATTATCTCATTTAACTCAACTTTTGAGTTCCCAAAAACATTGTATGCCCTGCATATTCATATATGCCATATGCATATATGCAATGCATTTGATACCTTCAAACTATATTATGTAATAGGTCATATATACAAATTTTAGGCTTTAATCGATATACAGGTATTACAAACATATATACAGGTTGAATCGTACCATTTGCCCTGCTGCTGCCTCCCCCCCCCCCCCCCCACACACACCTGCTGCTTCCCATCATCCCCTATCATGAACACACAATTTAATATCGTGTCAAAATTAATATCTTGGGCATAACTTAAATAATTGATGGCTCCAAACAACATCCAATAATTTAAGAAAACAAAGATGTTATAACAAAATCATGAACACACAATTTAAGAAAACAAATATGTAATAACAAAATAATTTCAAACTAAAAACACTTAAATGTGAGAGGGAGATCAATACCTTCAACCTAGAATATTGGCTGCTAGATGCACCTCAGTATCATAAGCAAAAAGAGGCTTCATGCCACGTGGCTGTAACCGATGGCAATAATCAATGGCGCGGTAGAAACTTTCATTCCATGATTCATCCTGTGAAAAACAGAAAAGGGGAAAATGCACGTATATATTGGGAAATGTATGAATCCGAGTTAAAATCCAACAATGAGAGATCTAGATATAAAATTGTAACTGAACTATATAAATTCTGAATTAAGTCCATATAATTTCAGAAGCTTGGCATATTTGACACTAACACATAGATTATGAACTTCTCTTACTTGCATTTGTGTAGGAAACCACTAAGTATAAAAGCCTAAACCCCACCACCCTATATGACAATTTAAGTGAAAGCAACTCCTGCATCCAAAACAATCTAAGTATCTGATGAGTAAAGTGAAACTTTGAGTTATGCCTTATATAAAACACCTATCAAGAAACTATCAAATGTAGAAGGTCAAAAATATTTAGCTTACTAACATATATGATACCTGATGGAAGCGTATCGCTAAGATTCTCCCTTTCTCGAATTTGCATGATGTAACATCACCATCCACCTCAGAGAGAGAAAAAGAACCTGATGCAAATCCAAGAGGTTAAAGTCCAATTCAAGCTCAGTTGAGTTTGAAATTTGAAAATTAAACTAATTTTAGATGGAGATGAAAAATCACCCTCCATATGGACCCTCGGGATTTCATGAAAACATTACGGGAAGACATGCTCGGATGGTGCCGAACAAAAATGCACGTGGAAATGAATAACTTTCAAACGCACTGAGGTTATCCCATAGATAGACATAGGCTGAAAAGGCGATGAAAATAATGAACGTATTAGCAGCAAACAACAAACACTAAACCATGAAGTTATTAGCTTAACATTTGAAACAACCCCCCATTTTTGGTTTCACTCAGATGAGGCCAAATATTAGTATGGAAATGAACTGAATTAAGACAGAAAGTACCGCATTCTATGTTCTCACTCAAAATGAAAAAAGAGAAATTAGAACAAACTTCACTAATTAAAAAAATTGACTTTATAGGAGGAAATACCATTTATGTATGATAATATAGCAGCAAACTTTATAGTAGGAAATACCATCGTGACCTTAGCATAGGTTGAAGATATAAAATGATATACACTCGGCTGATTGTAAGTACCTGCAAATTAGATGAAACTAAGATGATTAAATTTGAAGCAACATGAAGATCCTGGAAATTTATATCATTCCAACAAATTTCAATAGAATGGCCCTGTTGGAAATGATGTAGAAATAGTGCATAAATTACAATAGAATGCCCGTGTTAATGGGTAATTTTTTCAAACAATTTTGAACATCAACAAAATGTGTGAAATGACCACAAACAAAGCGTGTGAAATGAAATTTTTTCAAACCATTTTCCAGAACCACAAACAAAGCGTGTGAAATGAAATTAATTAATAAACATCAACAAAATAACAAACCCTGAAACAGAAAAAATACGTGTGGTTCAAGTTACTACCTGTGAGCATATCACCAAACACCAACTGGAGATCACAACAGTCGCCATGTATGTGGTTCACAAACCCTGAAATAGAAAGCATAGAGTATGGATGCTATAACCTCTGACTGAATATAAGCTCTGACTGAATACATAAAGTATGGATCCTATCAGTCAGCTTCACGCAATTTGGGTCCGCTGCCTGCCGTTGTGCTTTTGTCCCTATCTGCTACACAAAAACCACACCCCAACTAAGATGCACATGATCTCTATATTGATGGCAATTATTATTTATCCTTATAAGAGGAATGGTAATAATTTTTAGACCCACAACAACTATCAGAGGACTACACCTAAACCATAAACACAGCTGATCGGAACCTGAGATCAAACGCATCTATTACAAAAAAATATAGATCCAAGTAACTTCAAGTTGGAAGAAATTAGCAACTCAACTATAAACAAAAACACATATTCATGAATGATGTATGTATGGGTATGTATTTCAATAAACAAACACCAAAATGGGTATGTATCTAAATAAACAGAGCTTAAGGAAAAATATAACTAAATGCTATTCAAAACGTAAATTATACCTGATATTCAAAACGTAAATTATAGCTAATGTTCAAAACAGACGCAACAAACACATTATCCTCCGGTTGTAAAAGAAGTCCCCATCACAAATTTTAGATACATGTCTACATATACATATTAGTATCTATAAGATCAAAGTAGATAACTAAATTATGGTAAAAGTAAATCTCTTTAAAAAAAAACACATTGCAGTTAACAAAAGTTTTTTTATTTTTACCAATACCGAAAATCATCACCAACGGATACCATCAAAAGCCTACGATTATTGAGCGCCTACGATTATTGAGCGTCAATTCAGAAGTTGAATACAATGAGCTGAGCAAAAGAACATAAACCTCCCATCTTTCAATGTTATCTGCAAAAAAAAGCATACTCGGATCATTTACGATCAAGTAGTGGATAGTGAAAATGAGATTTAAAAAAAAAAACTCAAATCTGGAAGTAAAACATAGTATACTAAACCTCCACATAGCCAAAAACCTGCAAACATAAAAGTTAGGTGGTATGGTGGATTCAGGTGAATCGACTATTTTAGAACACAACCCAATAGCCATAAAACTTTCTAATTGTCATCTCTCTCAAAGAAAGCCATCTAAATTACTAACCAAGAGATGAAAAAAAGCTGAATAAAATTATTACACCATATATTTAAATGGGAAATACCTATGTAAATGGGCATACCCGTTTCACTACCTAATAAGCAGATATTTAGATTTTGGTTCGATTTTTTTGTAATTAACAAAAAAACCATCGATAGTTGCTACAAACCCTTGTTAAATCTAGAAAACCTTTGTTATATTTGTACCAAATGAACAAACCATTGTTGGATGTAGAAAACCCTCGTACTCGGGGGGCATGTGCGTAAGAGAGTGAATATACCTAGAGCGGCGGCGGCACGGAGGCATAGAGCGGAGGCAGATGAGTGACGCGTAGAGAATGAGGTAGGGTTTTTGTCTTGGGAGGCATCTTCGGTTGAGTGTGAGGGAGAGAATGAGGTTATGGTTTGGACAGGGGGTTCAAGAGCGTGTGTGTACACGTGGAGAGAGGCAGGTAGAAAGTGTCTTTTGGAAGAAAGGGAGAATGTTACTAAAATACTCCAATATTTTAATTGAATTAAAGTGTAAGTTTGATAGGTAGAAAAAGAGAGGGAAACCAAATAATTGAGGGGTAGGTTTGTAAAAAGAAAATAGATCTGATCTCAACCATTAAAATGTGTAAGGAGGTGGCACACATCTTGACCGTTAAAATGTGTACATAATTCAAAAACTTCCCTGTCTTATTATATAGATATACACTGTTATATGTGCATATGTATATATATACATATATACTGTTATATATATATATATATATATATAACAGTATATATATAAATAACAGTATATAACAGTATATACACTGATATAACTGTTATAACAGTGTATATGTGTATATGTATATATTATATAGATATACACTGTTATATGTGCATATGTATATATATACATATATACATATGCACATATAACAGTATATATGTATATATATACATATGCACATATAACAGTGTATATCTATATAATATATACATATACACATATACACTGTTATAATAGTTATATCAGTGTATATACTGTTATATACTGTTATATATATATATAACAGTATATACACTGTTATAATAGGTGTTATAACAGTTATATACTGTTATATATATATACTAGCGGATACCCGTGCCTGAAGGCACGGTGAAAATTTTCAAAGTACCTAATCGGCAAAATGGAGAATAGGCATAGTTGTATTTTTTTTAAACAAAGTTCATGTACGGTGAAATTAAGTCGCCAATAAAATTTATGTCTTAATAAACTACCAAAGATTTCTTTTCACATCAATTTCAGACGTAATAAATAGGTTGTGCAAAAAGGCGCGGCGATATTCAGGAAAGCTAACATAATCACAACCATCCATCATCGTAGAAATTATCTCCCGCAATATCTAAGACATTATCTCCCACGGAGTCATAGGGTAACAGAAGTGAGAAAATTTGGACCTGAAAAAATTCATCATTGGGTCAGTCTAGAACTACTCTTAAAAAATTCTACACAGAGATTACTTCAATTAATCTTATTGATAAACTTTCAACCATAGAGCCAACAAACTCCATCGACTTATATGCAGCAACAAATACCACTAACTACGATAAAAACTTAGTCGAAACTCAATGGATAATATGTATACGTATTCTAGGATAAGGAAAAAATAAAAGAAGATAAAAAAGAAGGAAGTAATACCTTGTACATACGCCTGTAGAGATATGATGTTGATTGCAACATTATGATTCATGGAGAGCAGGATGTTCTTTTGAAAATGTCTCATACTTTCTTCAAGCATATTTCTTTATATAGTTTATGTTTAAGTGTTCTAGGATTGATAGAATGGGTTTATGGAGGAATATAGAATCTAAATCTAATCAATGCCATAATGAACCTTACTTAACTGTTGGAGACTTTAACACAGTGATTGACAACACTGAAAAGATTGGTGGCCTTAATATTGATTATACAGGGGTGGAGGAGTTCAACAGGTGTATCTACAATTCTGGCCTAACCGACCATGGGTATTTTGGTACTAAATTCACTTGGTTTAAAAACAGGAACTCAGAGGTTTAATAAAATAAAAAATGTCTAGATACATTCCCATTAACCGTTGTGAATATTCTCAATAAGAACTGCTCTGATAACTCACCTTTGCTAGTATCTTTTTGTAATATTCAAGACCAAGTCATTAAGCCATTCAAGTTCCAAAGTATGTAGTGTAACCATAATCAAATTTTGTCTATAGTGCAGAACTCTTGGGATGGTGTCATACATGGCAGCCCTCTTATTTCTTTTGCCCTCAAACTGAAAATGCTCAAAAAATGATTTAAAGGTTTTAGAACAGGAGCTCATTCAAAAATATCTTCGAAGAAGTGGCAAACATAGAGGATGATTTACTGATTAAAGAGTCACAAATAACAAAGAAAAACAATTTATGTGTTTTGATGTTTATGTGTTTTTGTTAGTAAGAAAAATAATTGATATTCAGGAGTATGGGCGCAACCTCTGCTCTTGGGGAAGAAGCAACAAAAATTCCAGCATACTGTTCTTTACGGCAGCGTGTTGCCCCTCCAAACAGGCAAAATACCATAGAATTCTAGAGTCATCATTTGGCTGCCCCATTTGGCAGTGAATGGCCAAGCACTTGACCCCTGTTTATCACAACACAGAGAAGAAACAGTTAGCGCGAGGGACATGGATATGAATATCAACCGTTCCCATCAAAATTATTATGTCAATGTTTACCGTAATGCATTTTTCTTCCGCTCCATATTCAGTTCAGTAGCAGCCTCAGTATCCTCAAATGGATATATATATCCCCATTTTTTGTTCAATTTCAAATGGATATATATATTCCATTCTTCTATCCATGCCATAAAATTAAAATGGTTGATTTTTGAGCGTATTACTTAACTTATCTTATCAAGTAACATTCCTTATTAACCTAATGAATATAAGTGCAAGAATAAGCGTATTACTTAACTTACTAATAAATGGTACATATTTAAAGCTTCCAGTATGTGACATAACTATCTTTAAGTACTATAATAGTACTGAGGAAAAAATCAAATAAAGCAGCAGATCATTTCACAAAACCACCCAAAAAATTAGTAAGCCAAAATTTGGGATTAATTTTCTAACCACATCCAGCAAAATATTATCATATAAGAAAGAACAAATTAGTTCCTTAAACTAAATGTTAAACAAAATTGAACAACAAAGAGACACGATCTATATGTAAACTATGTACAGTTTTAGTTAGAAAACTTAAACTCAAATCCAATGCAATGGATAAATCTTATTTTTATCATAAATTCCAAATTAAAAAAATTCTATGTTGAACCAAACATCCACATTGATAATCCTTGATTTTAAAGTAAATATACCATTCTAAAATCTGAAACCCCTTTTGAAACAAAAACGATCAAAAACAAAACCTCAGTTCACAAACCCAAATCAAAACGCACAAAATAAACTTAGATACCCACAAACTAACTCTAATTGTAAAAATCCTTATAAGGCAAAAAAATATAACCTTGAATTTGAATTGTTTAAGATCAGCACTTGAAAGGAATAGAAAGAAATGAATTCAATGTATGTACCTGACATTTTCACTTTGTTCCTCCACAAAATTCGAAGTATAATTTGTACATTTTGGATCTGATTCAAGCCCTTGGGCATTTGCTTAAACACAAACGTCCCTCTCTGTCTTAACCCTGTTGCCATTATAAACAATAAAGACAAATTAATATCACAGTTTAAACATAAACATGAAAGAGAATGGGTAAAACAACAATAGATTGGTGTGGCTTTGGAAAGATAGAGAGAGGGGATTGTCTATTCATGATTCAAAAACAAAAAAAATATCTGAACATAAAATAGAATACTTATTTATGATTCTCCACACCAAATAAACGTGAACCTGTCATTAAAAATGAGAAACCAAATGCAAAATATAAATCAGAAATGAAAGAAATCAAACAAATTGTAAAAATACAAACCGATCATTAAAAATTAAACAGATGAGATTTCAATAAGCTATGTCATGCAACCCTCCTGTTGGTTTATGTATGGTGGTAGAGGAATGGAGGGGATTTGTGAGAAATGCAATCACAGTGATGGGTAGCGTTGGAAAGAGAGAGAGAGGGTTGTCTTTTGTTTTGAGAAAGAATAGTCAGAGAGAGGTAACATCATTTGGGAAACAAAGAAACATGTTTGGATTAAAGGTGAAAATGCGTGTGAAATGTTTGAGCTGGATAGCTGAAATATACGGGCGGGATAATTGATTTTGAGGGTGAATCACAACCATTGAATTGATGAGTGGAGATGTGGCAAAATCAGTATCGTTATTGTGCTTTAATATTTTTTGAATTCAAAAACCATTATATCTTGTTATATGGATATATATATACATATACACTGTTATAACAGTATATATATGGTCTAACGGTATATATATATATATAAAACAGTATATAGCAGTGTGTATGTATGTATGTATGTATGTATCTATATAATAAAGAGTAGAAGGTTTTGCACTGTTTGATAAATCATAACATAATTAACGGTTATCATTCAGCCACCGATGCAAGAAATGAACGCCTGAGATTGATTTTAAAAATAAAAGAGTGTCCGACAACCTACACTGGCCTTGTTGTACTCTCACTTCCCAATGCAACATCAAGTCAGAAAAGTCGTCAACTCTCACAAACACACGATACCTATTATTTTGAAGACATTTTCAGAACTGATGCACACTCTCTCTCTCTCTCTCTTCCTTTCGTTTGTTATCTCACTAAAACCCTTTCTGTCTCTTTTAGAAATCCTATATCTTCCTCATCCTCACGATCCTCTCTTCTATCAGACGCCTCTCTATCAAACATGATATATGTTTTTTCTGCAGTTTATTGCACAATAACTAATTGGTAACGTTTTTGCAGATCGAAAAAAGGTGGAATAATCTTAATATCTCGCTGATTGAAAAAAGGTGGAATACTCTCACTTCCGATCCAACCATTTCGATTATTTTTGGGTTTTATTAAATCTCTCATTTCCATTCTTTCCGATTCATCCACTTCCATCATATGAGAAAGGGTATAAGTGTCACCTATTGACATATATGCAATTAAAATGTATGAAATCTCATTTTTTTTGTTCAAATCGTATTTTTTTTACAGATCTGATTTTTGGACTCAACACAATCGGAGAATCCATCACTACCATGGGTAAGATCTGATGAAACTGAGTTTTTGGGACATGAAAATTGTGTTCTTTTGGATATGAAACTGAGTTTTTCACTTTCATCTCACTATCAGAACGGTACACACACACTCTCTAAAGATTTAAGATTTTGATTCTATTGATTTCTCTATTCAAACTAAACGCAACTAAACACAAGTGGAAATACTTTGCAGATATCGCATGAGATTTATTCCATGATACTTTGGGATTGCTTGAAATTGGGTATACTTCAAGAAGGTACTCTCTCACTTTTATGTTCTGATTTATTTTATGTTCAGATTCATTCATGTAAACACTCATTCTCTCACTATCTCGCTCCCGTGTTGAACTCCTTCGCAGTGGTTGGGGGAACTGTGTGATGTGGAGTTCCCCGCACGAATGACAACGACAAAGGTTCTAACAAAATTGGTGCCGAAAATAAGCTCCTCCGAGTTGATTTGTGCAGAATCTTTACAGATCAGTTCTACTATTTCCTCTCTGTCTTACTTTTTAATTTTCCATCTCTTATTCTCCATTGATCAGTGCTCTAGATCATTTTTTTGTTTTGGGATTATTTGGGTTTTATATCTTTGGCGGTATACAATTCAGATCTATGGTTTCCCCTCTCTTGCTTTCTAATTTTCCCTCTCCTATTTTCCATTCATCAGTGCCCTAGATCAATTTTTATTGTGGGATTATTTTTGTTTTATATGGGTTTATCAGATGTGAATTAGTTTTTTTAATGTGTAAATCTATTATTCTTTGTTTTGGGGTATTTTTTTAGAAAAATAACTAAGAATGTAAATACTAAAATTTTTTGAAATTTTTAGAAACTTTTTAAATTGATTGAACCTGGTTTTGACTAACTACCTAATTTTGGCAGAATTTATATAATAATTCTAAAAATTTCTAAATTTTTGAGTTGGGTTCTAATGATATTACCATATACTTTTTGAGTTGGGTTGCAATTTTCATGGTTAAGGTGTGGTGGTGAAGGAAGGAGGAGGCGATTTAGTACTCAACTCAACTCAACTCAACTCAACTCAACAAAGCCTTTTCCCAATTATTTGGGGTCGGCTACATGAATCCTATTTTTCCATTCCATTTTGTCCAGTGCAATATCTTCGATTAAACCACATGATATCATGTCCTTTTTTATAATATCCCACCAAGTTAATTTAGGCCTACCTCTACCCCTTAGGTTACCATCAATACTAACTAAATCACTCTTCCTTACAGGATCATCCATTGGTCTACGCTTGACGTGTCCAAACCATCTAAGTCGATTTTCTCTCAATTTATCTTCTATAGGAGCTACTTTTACCATTTCACGAATTTGTTCATTTTTAATTTTATCCTTTCGAGTTTTACAACAAATCCATCTTAGCATTAGCATTTCCGCCACACCCATTTTCTGCACATTTTGTTTCTTGGTTGCCCAACACTCTGTCCCATATAACATGGCGGGTCTAATGACCGTTCTATAAAATTTTCCTTTTAACTTCAAAGGTATACGCCTATCACACAGAACGCCGGTCGCACTTCTCCACTTAACCCAGCCTGCTCTAATCCTATGCGTAACATCATCACTAATATCTCCATCCTTTTGTATAATCGATCCTAAATAACGAAAATGGTCATTTCTAGGTATTTCTTGACCCTCCAATTTCAACACATCTCCATTTGTCCTCCTATTACTACTAAAATTACACTCCACATATTCTGTTTTAGTTCTGCTTATTTTAAATCCTCTTGTTTCTGAAGTTTCTCTCCACAGTTCCAACCTAGCATTTATCCCCATCTTAGTCTCATCGACTAAAACAATATCATCTGCAAATAGCATACACCATGGAACCTCATCTTGTATTTGTCCAGTCAACTCATCCATAACAAGAGCAAAGAGATAAGGACTTAATGTTGAACCTTGGTGTAGCCCTACCGTAATTGGAAATTCACTACTTTCTCCAGCCGATGTTCTTACTGTAGTCATCGCACCATCATACATATCCTTGATCACATCAATATATCTGCGAGTCACTCCTCTTTTATGTAGAACCCACCATATTATATCTCTGGGTATCCTATCATACGCCTTCTCCAAATCTATAAAGATCATATGAAGATCCTTCTTTTTCTCTCTATGCCTCTCCATTAATCTCCTCAATAAATAGATTGCTTCCATTGTTGACCTCCCAGGTATAAACCCAAATTGATTCTCAGATACTGTTGTCTTCAATCTCAATCTATATTCAATCACTCTCTCCCAAAGTTTCATTGTATGACTCATTAACTTAATACCACGATAATTTGAACAACTTTGTATGTCCCCTTTATTTTTATAAATAGGTACTAAAATACTTTTTCTCCATTCATTGGGCATCCTATTAGTCATTAAAATTCTATTAAATAATTTTGTAAGCCATGATACTCCATCCTCCCCTAAGCACTTCCAAACCTCAATAGGGATACCATCTGGTCCTAAAGCCTTCCCTGTTTTCATCTTTTTTAGAGCAATCCTGACCTCTGTTGTCCTAATTCTACGAAAAAATATATCTTCTCGAGTCTCCCTAAGTTCCTCTATATCTAATCTACTCCCATCATCTCCATTTAATAACCTCTCAAAGTAGTTTTTCCATCTTTCCATAATTTCATCATCTTTGACTAGGACTCTCGAATCATCACTTTTGATGCACTTAACGTTATTAAAATCTTTTGTTTTCCTATCCCTAAGTTTAGCAAGCTTATAAATACTTTTTTCCCCTTTTTGTGTTCCTAATTTTGTATAAAGATCATCATACGCTTTTAACTTAACATCTCTTACCACTTTCTTAACTTCCTTTTTAGCCCATTCATATTTCTCAAAATTCTCTTCATTTCTATTTGTTTGCCATGTTTTAAAGCACTCCCTTTTAATTTTTACTATATTCTGTACTTCTTCATTCCACCACCAAGTTTCTTTAGACTGTGGCCCTTTGCCTTTTGATTCTCCAAGAATTTCTTTTGATATTCTCCTAATGCATGTGGCCATCTTATTCCACATTATGTTAGTTTCTTCTTCACTATTCCATGTTGCTTCATTTAATACTTTATCTTTAAATAGTTCTAATTTCTCTCCTTTTAAATTCCACCACCTAGTTCGTGGGTTAATCTTCACTTTTCGCACTCGTGATTGATTTTTAATATTTATATCCAACACCATTATCCTATGTTGTGAGGTTAAGCTCTCTCCTGGGATAACCTTACAATCTTTACACGTTAATCGGTCTCCTTTCCTAGTAATGAAAAAATCTATTTGGCTCTTATGTGTTCCACTTTTATAAGTTATTAAGTGTTCAAGCCTCTTTTTAAAACATGTATTTACTAGTACAAAATCATAAGTCATCGCAAAATCTAAGATAGACTCTCCCCTGTAGTTCCTATCTCCAAAACCATGTCCTCCATGCACTATCTCATATCCTACACGATCTTCTCCTACATGGCCATTAAAATCTCCACCTATATAGATTTTCTCACCTAGGGGTATTTCTTGAATTAGTTCATCCATTTGTTCCCAAAATTGTACTTTAGTGTGCTCATTTAATCCTACTTGAGGTGCATAAGTACTAACAATATTAATTATGTTTTCACCTAATACCACTTTTAGAATTTATATTTAGGATTTATGAAAGATGGGATTAGGTGATAGTGGTTTATGATCCCTATTTGTTTTTTTATAAACAGTAATATGTTAGAAGAGCGCAAAGCCCAAAGAAAAATCCATATTTTTTCTTATTTAAGGTTGCATAAAAAATATATTGGTACTGAGTTTACCATGTTTTTGTGACAGGAGTATGAACTACAAATGAACTAAAGAGGGGCTTGCTTTATAGTAAGTACTTTCTGTTTACTATATATATAATAAATGCAGTATGTTATGCTTTTATTTTTCGTTCTTTTGTACAGTTTTTGATAAATAAAAAAAGTAATGTATATATTAGTTGGTGTCAAATGTTTTAGGGTTTGTTTATGAGGTGTTTTTCTGTCTTTTGTATAAGGTATAGTTTTATCAACAAATGTTTTTCACTATTATCGTAGTTCTACTTTTTTTTTTTTTTTTGCGTATGTTATTCACAGAGATTTATTTAAGGTGCTTGCCCCTATTGGTCTCTCATATGTTGTAACATTTTTCATAGAATCTGTCATCTATATTGATTTACTCAGCTTTGTTTGTTTCTAACCAAGGTGAATAAATCCCACATATAGGAAGATGGGATGAGCACGAGAGGGCGTGAGTTATGTTGTGTGTGAAAATTTGTTATGTGCAAAGTTTATGTGCATGTGTGTGTAAATTTTTTGATTTGTTCAATCTTCAATGCCACATATAATTCTTTTAAAAACTTTAGTTAAATCTTCGTCATCATTGATACGAGAGTTATATATTTTTATTTTTTTAAATCTCATATATTTGGCTTATATTACCGTGTTAATGTTTGCTCACGCAACCTTTATTTTGTTTTCACTTTTCACTCTACTTCTGTCAAGCTTGCTTTAGTGCTGGATCGCTGAATATACATTATTTACCAATGTTTATGTATAATGATTCAAAGTTTTAGTTTGGATTTTTTAAATTTTAGGAGTTTTGGTTCAGGTTTTTGTGTATTTGGTTCATATTTTAACATAAGATGGGGTTTAAGGGCATTTTTCTTTATTATATACAGTTCAGGGGTCTTTTATTCGCTTTATCCTTATTCTCATTAGCATGAATCCAGTAATTTTCTATACTATTTGTGTGTAGTCTACTACTGCTTGCCATTGATGGGCCAAGAAGTTATTGTTGTGTGTTTGTTGATTTAGCAACTTTACATGTTAGGTATAGTGGCTATTTCATTAAGAAGATTTCAGAGTTTTTAGTGTGGGAAATTCTGGCATGTTAGTGAGAAATAGTCCACATGATCTTGCACACAAATCATCTGTGAGAACTATTACTTTGTAGCATTAGTTTTCATCTATGAGAACTATTACTTTTCATATGTGAGAACTATTACAGAGAACTATTCCCTTGCTGATTACAAATTCCCCTGCTTAACACTTGGTGCTTGGATGCTTGGATGCCATTAAAAATTGAGGCACTTGGTACTTGGATGCCATTGAAAAAGGGTATATTGTTGATTATTAATATACATACATGGTATATAGTTAGAGTTGGGGACTGTACTATTTTATTGCTGTTGATTACAAATGTTTTATTATTTTTGAGTTAGAGTTAGAGTTAGAGTTGGTGCTTTAAAGTTTTTATTGCCCGCATGTTAGTTGTATTGTTAACACTACTTTTGATAATTTTTAGATAAATTTTAATGGTGGTTGTGTTGTCTTATTTGAATGATTTTAGGTATTATCTAGGTTTTTGCTGACTCATTACGTGTTTAGAAAAATGCTGCTTACGTAATATTTTCCACATAGTTTCATAACCACATAACATTTCCCGTCGAACTGTGAACAGTGAACTGTGGACAGTCTCAGTGTTTCATCAAGTGTATCTGGTATTGGTATTCAATTCATGTACAGATCTTCTTAAGTGTAGCTGGTAGTGTTGTTATTCAACTTTGATATTATTTAATCTATGTACATGACTTTGGTTCTATTGTTTGGAAATTGAAAGTACAGTTTCCAGGTAAGTGCCTCTCATATGTGTTCACAATTGTTCATTGCAAAATGCATCTTCTACTTTATGGAATTGTGGAATTGTGAAATTCAATTATTAAGTTGTGTGAAATTCAATAGTTATTTATTAAGTTTTGTGGGAATTCGTTGAAAGTACATGTTTGGCTATTATAAATTGTTTAATGGCATTCCATTTGGTTTTACCCATACATGCTGAATTATGTGGATAACGCAAAACTGAAGTTTCACTTGAAAATGTAAAACACTAGGATTGAAGAAGTGATTGAACTTTGGAATGAGTGAGTAGACATTTATTCTGCTTAGTTATCTTAGTTGATACAATTCTGCTTAGTTATCTTAGTTGACACAATTAAACATTCACATAATTTCAAGTACTTAGAAGTAGATATTTTTTGGGTACGCAACCATGGATTAATGTTATATAGCTCACGGGTTTAATTGTAATAAACATTATGATTTCTAAAAGTACTTCATTTTCTTATTGAATTAATCACCTACATGTTAAGAGCTTCCCTTTTATTTATTGTA
Organism: Sambucus nigra; assembly: GCA_949130495.1. Classification (NCBI taxonomy): domain Eukaryota; kingdom Viridiplantae; phylum Streptophyta; class Magnoliopsida; order Dipsacales; family Adoxaceae; genus Sambucus; species Sambucus nigra. Next base: position 9,983,442 of record OX422223.1, read on the forward strand.
ATCACTTACATATTTTTTTGAACTTTGTAATTTTTTCACTTTAGCATCTTTGATGAGGATGATGTATTTTGTCTTGGGATATTTGGAGTAGTGGTTAAGGTGAGATACCTTAACCCATTATCTTGAATATTTAGATATTTGTCCCTCTGGGTTCATTAATTTGTAGAATATTAAGGAGTCTCAAAGGCATTGACGCTTTGGGCAAAAATTTTGATATGACAATTGCTCTGTTTTTGCAGATTCAAAAATTTGTTCAGTATAGAATAAGGATCGTCAAAGTTTGGGCTAAAGATCAATACGTTCCTTCTGTTTTGGTATGATGTTGAGCTTTAGCGTTTGGATTAAATTGTGGCATGTCAATGTATTTTCTCCCCAACCCCCTTTATATTGGTGTGTGTACGTGTTGTGGAGTTCTAATTTAATAGTTTGATCATTTTTATAAAGGGCAATGTCGGGAACTTTGTTGGGTGTAGAGATAATATATAGGTTTGGTCATAAAATAATTGTTGGATGAACATGTCAATTTTATTGGCATATATTGGTCTCCTTATCTGGATGTGTATTAGCATTAACTTTTATGACGTAAATTGTTTATGGATTCAACACTTTCGAAAATATTTTATGTTGGTTGGTGTGATTGTGGTACTTGGCGATGGCGTCGTGTCATAAGTCTAAGTACTAATATTGGGGGTAAATTTAGACTATTTGAATGTTGTTGGACTATTTGTTAAGTAGAGTAGATAGTCCTATAAACAAATGATAGTATGGCCAATTTTTTTTTAAATTACACATTATTTTGTTGGGGAAAGAAAAATTTGCTTTTTTGCGATTATGTACTTTAGAAATTTTTGCTGTTTCGCGATTACGTATTTTGAAAATTTTCGCCGTGCCTTCAGGCGCGGGCATTCTGCTAGTGTATATATATATGTATACATATACAGTATATATATGGTTATATACACTGTTATAACAGTTTATATAACAGTTATATATCTGTGTGTATATGTATATATGGTTATATACACTGTTATAACAGTTTATATAATAGTTATATATATGTGTGTATATGTATATATATACATATAACTGTTATATTTGTGTATATGTATATATATACATATAATACATATATGTATATATATACATATAACTGAACACATATAACTCAACAGTTATATGTATATGTAATGTATGTACATATACATATAACTGAACAGTTATATGTATATGTACATACATTTATATGTATATATATATACATATACATATAACTGTATGTATATAATACATACAGCATATAGTTATATGGGTGTACATACATTTATATATATATACATATAAATGTATGTATATAATACATACAACATATAGTTATATGGGTGTACATACATTTATATGTATATATATATACATATACATATAACTGTATGTATATAATACATACAGCATATAGTTATATGTATATATATACATATAACTGAACAGTTATATATATATATATATATATATATATATATATATATATATATATATATATATATATATACAGTTCTTATATATAACAGTATACATTTTTTGTTAAGCACCTTCTATATCACTCAGCGAACAGTCGGCATCGACTTACCAACATTTTTCGAGTTTTTCAAGTTGTAGACATTTTTGGGTTTTGCCTTTTTGCCTTTTTGCAAATTTATGTTGCACACTCAAACCGGGAGCCACGTGACTACGCGGTCGGTTCCTACGGGTCACATTGGTCCCGTGTGAGGCATTCGTGACTCTTACAAGACCGTTTTGTGGCTGTTTTACGAATTCACCCTTCGATGGCATGTTTTTATGCTTAAGTCCGACTTATTGCAAATTTACGTCGCACACTCAAACCGGGAGCCACGTGACTACGAAGTCGGTTCCTACGAGTCACATTGGTCCCGTGCGAGGCGTTTGAGACTCTTACGGGACCGTTTTCTGGCCGTTTTACATATTCACCATTCGATGCCATGTTTTTATGCTTAAGTCCAACTTATTGCGTACACTCAAACCGGGAGCTCCGTGACTACGTGGTCGGTTCCTACGAGTCACATTGGTCCCGTGCGAGGCGTTCGTGACTCTTATGGGACCGTTTTGTGGTTATTTTACGTTTTCACCCTTCTATGGCATATTTTTATGCTCAAGTCTAATTTTGTGCAAATTTACGTCGTACACTCAAATCGGGAGCCCCGTGACTAGGCGGTCAGTTCCTACGGGTCACATTAGTCTCGTACAAGGTGTTCGTGACTCCTACGGGCCGTTTTGTGGCTGTTTTACGTTTTCACCCTTCGATGTAATGTTTTTATGCTCAAGTCTAATTTCTTGCAAATTTATGTCGCACACTCAAACCGGGAGCCCCGTGACTACGCGGTCGGTTCCTACGAGTCACATTGGTTCCGTGCGAGGTGTTCGTGACTCTTACGGGACCGTTTTGTGTTTGTTTTACGTATTCACCCTTCGATGGCATGTTTTTATGCTTAAGTCAAACTTTTTGCAAATTTACGTCGTACACTCAAACCGGGAGCCCCGTGACTACACGGTCGGTTCCTACGGGTCACATTGGTCCCGTGCGAGGTGTTCGTGACTCTTATCGGACCGAATTGTGGCTATTTTACGTTTTCACCCTTCGATGGCTTTTTTTTATGATTAAGTCTAATTTTGTGCAAATTTACGTCGTACACTCAAACCGGGACCCCCATGCTACGCGGTCGGTTCCTACGGGTCACATTGGTCCCGTGCGAGGTGTTCTTGACACTTACAGGACCGATTTGTGGCTATTTTACGTTTTCACCCGTCGATGGCATGTTTTTATGCTTAAGTCTAATTTTGTGCAAATTTATGCGGTACACTCAAACCGGGAGCCCCGTGACTACGCAGTCGGTTCCTACGAGTCACATTGGTCCTGTGCAAGGCGTTCGTGCCTCTTACGGGACCGTTTTGTGGTTGTTTTACGTTCTCACCCTTCGATGGCATGGTTTTATGCTTAAGTCTAATGTTTTACAAATTGACGTCGTACACTCAAACCGGGAGGCCCGTGACTACGCGGTCGGTTCCTACTAGTCACATTGGCCCCGAGCGAGGTATTCGTGACTCTTACCGGACCGTTTTGTCATTGTTTTTACGTTTTCACCCTTTGATGGCATGTTTTTATGCTTAAGTCTAATGTTTTGTCATTGGAGTCGTACACTCAAACCGGGAACCCATGACGATGCGGTCGATTCCAACGAGTCACATAGGACCCGTGCAAGGCGTTCGTGCCTCATACGAGACTGTTTTGTGGCTATTTTACGTTCTCACCATTCGATGGCATGTTTTTATGCTCAAGTCTAATTTTTTTCAAATTTACATCATACAATCAAACCGGGAGCCCCGTGAGTACGCGGTCGGTTCCTACGAGTCATATTGGTCCCGTGCAAGGTGTTCGTGCCTCTTACGGGACCGTTATGTGGTTGTTTTACGTTCTCACCATTCGATGGCATGCTTTTATTCATAAGTCTAATTTTTTCCAAATTGACGTCGCACACTCAAACCGGGAGCCACGTGACTGCTCGGTCGGTTCTTACGAGTCACATTGGTCCCGTGAGAGGCGTTCGTGACTCTTACGGAACCGTTTTGTGACCGTTTTACGTATTCACCCTTCGATGCGACGTTTTTATGCTCAAGTCTAACTTTTTGCAAATTTACGTCATACACTCAAACCTGGAGCCCCGTAACTACGCGGTCGGTTCCTACGGGTCACATTGGTCCCGTACGAGGTGTTCGTGACTCTTATCGGACCGTTTGGTGGTTGTTTTACGTTTTCACCCTTCGATCGCATGTTTTTAAGCTCAAGTCTAATTTTTTGCAAATTTACGTTGGACACTCAAATCGGGAGCCCCATGACTACGCGGTCGGTTCCAACGAGTCACATTGGTCCCGTGCCAGGCGTCCGTGACTCTTACGGGACCGTTTTGTGGTTTTACGTTTTCACCCTTCGATCGCATGTTTTTATGCTCAAGTTTAATTTTTTGCAAATTTACGTCGTACACTCAAACCGGGTGCCCCGTGACTACGCGGTTGGTTCCTGCGAGTCACATTGGTCCCGTGCGAGGCATCCGTGCCTCTTACGGAACCGTTTTGTGGTTGTTTTACGTTTTCACCATTCGATGCCATGCATTTATGCTTAAGTTCATTTTTTTGCAAATTTACGTCGTACTCTCAAACCGGGAGCCCCGTGACTACGCGGTCGGTTCCTACGGGTCACAATGGGCCCGTTTGAGGTGTTCGTGACTCTTACGGGACTGTTTTGTGGCTGTTTTACGTTTTCACCCTTCGATGGCATATTTTTATGCGCAAGTCTATTTTTTTGCAAATTTACGTCGTACACTCAAATCGGGAGCCCCGGGACTACGCGGTCGGTTCCTGCGAGTCACATTGTTCCCGTGCGAGGCGATCGAGCTCCCGTTCACGTTTTCACCATTCGATGCCATGCTTTTATGCCTAAGTCTACTTTTTTGCAAATTTACGTCGTACACTCAAACCGGGAGCCCTGTTTTACGTTCTCACCATTCGATTCCATGTTTTTATGCTTAATTCTAATGTTTTGCAAAAAATCATCGTACACTCAAGCCGGGAGACCCGTGACTACGCGGTCGGTTCCTACGAGTCACAATGGTCCCGTGCGAGGTGTTCGTGACTCTTACCGGACCATTTTGTGTTTGTTTTACGTTTTCACCGTTCGATGGCTTATTTTTACGTTTAAGTCTAATTTTTTTCAGATTTACGTCGTACACTCAAACCGGGTGCCCCGTGACTACGCGATCGCTTCCGACGATTCACATTGGTCCCGTGGGAGGCGTTCGTGCCTCTTACAGATCAGTTCTGTGGTTGTTTTACGTTCTCACCATTCGATGGCATGTTTGTATGCTTAAGTCTAATTTTTTTCAAATTGACGTCGTACACTCAAATCGGGAGCCCCGTGAATACGCCGTCGGTTCCTACGAGTCACATTATTCCCGTGTGAGGCGTTCGTGCCTCTTACCGGATCGTTTTGTGGTTATTTTACGTTTTTACCCTTTGATGGCATGTTTTTATGCTTAAGCCTAATTTTTTTCAGATTGACGTCGTACACTCAAAGCAGTAGACCCGTGACTATGCGGTCGGTTCTTACGAGTCATATTGGACCCATGCGAGGTGTTCGTGACACTTACCGGATGGTTTTGTGTTTGTTTTACGTTTTCACCATTCTGTGGCATGTTTTGACGCTTAATTCTAATTGTTTTCAAATTTACGTCGTACACTCAAACCGAGATTGCCGTGACTACGCGGTCGGCTCCTACGAGTCACATTGGTCCCGTGTGAGCCATTCGTGCTTCTTACAGGAACGTTTTGGGATTTTTTTACGTTCTCACCATTCAATGGCACGTTTTTATGCTCAAGTCTAATGATTTGCGAATTGACGTCGTACACTCGCACCTGGAGGCCCGTGACTATGCGGTCGGTTCCTACTAGTCACATTGGTCCCGTGCGAGGTGTTCGTGACTCTTATCGGACCGTTTTGTGGTTGTTTTACGTTTTCACCCTTCGATGGCATGTTTTTATGCTTAAGTCTAATGTTTTGCCATTAACGTCGTACACTCAAATCGGGAGCCCTGTGACGATGCGATCGGTTCCTATGAGTCACAATGGTCCCGCTCGAGGCGTTCATGCCTCTTACGGGATCGTTTTGTGACTATTTTACGTTCTCACCATTCGATGGCATGTTTTTATGCTTAAATCTAATTTTTTTCAAATTTACGTCATAGAATCAAACCGGGATCCCCATGACTACGCGGTCGGTTCCTACGAGTCACACTGGTCCCGTGCGAGGCGTTCATGCCTCTTACGGGACCGTTTTGTGGTTGTTTTATGTTCTCACCATTCGATGCCATGCTTTTATACTAAGTCTAATTTTTTGCAAATTTACGTCGTACACACAAACCGGGAGCCACGTGACTACTCGGTCGGTTCCTACGAGTAACATTGGTCCCGCCTACGGGTCACATTGGTCCCGTGCGAGGTGTTCGTGACTCTTACCGGACCGATTTGTGGTTGTTTTACATTTTCACCCTTCGATGGCTTGTTTTTATGCTTAAGTCTAATTTTTTGCAAATTTACGTCGTACACTCAAATCGGGAGCCCCGTGACTACGGGGCTGGTTCCTACCAGTCACATTGGTCCCGTGCGAGGCGTTCGTGACTCTAACGGGACCGTTTTGTGGTTGTTTTACCTTTTCACCCTTCTATGGCATGTTTTTATGCTTAAGTCTAATTTTGTGCATATTTACGTCGTACACTCAAACCGGGAGCCCCATGACTACGCGGTCGGTTCCCACGAGTCACATTGGTCCCTTGCGAGGTGTTCGTGACTCTTACGGAACCGTTTTCTGGCTGTTTTACGTTTTCACCCTTCGATGGCATGTTTTTATGCGCAAGTCTATTTTTTTGCAAATTTACGTCGTACACTCAAACCGGGAGCCGCGTGACTACGCAGTCGGTTCCAGCGAGTCACATTAGTCCCGTGCGAGGCGTTCGTGCCTCTTAAGGGACCGTTTTGTAGTTGTTCTACGTTTTCACCCTTCTATGCCATGCTTTTATGCCTAAATCTATTTTTTTACAAATTTACGTCGTACGCACAAACCGGGAGACCTGTTTTACGTTCTCACCATTCGATGGCATGTTTTTATGCTTAAGTCAAATGTTTTGCAAAAAAAATGTCGTACACTCAAACAAGGAGGCCCGTGACTACGCGGTCGGTTCGTACGAGTCACATTGGTCCCGTGCGAGGTGTTCGTGACTGTTACCGTACCGTTTTGTGTTTGTTTTACGTTTTCGCCCTTCGATGGCATGTTTTTATGTTTAAGTCTAATTTTTTTCAGATTTACGTCGTACACTCAAACCGGGTGCCTCGTGACTACGCGGTCGCTTCCGACGATTCACATTGGTCCCGTGCGAGGTGTTCGTGACTCTTACCGGACCATTTTGTGGTTGTTTTACGTTTTTACCATTCGAGGGCATGTTTTTATGCTTAATTCTATTTTTTTTTCAAATTGATGTCGTACACTCAAATCGGGAGCCCCGTGACTATGCGGTCGGTTCCTACGAGCCACATTGGTCGCGTGCAAGGCCTTCGTACTCCTTACCAGACCGTTTTGTGGCTGCTTTACGTTCTCACCATTCGATGGCACATTTTTATGCTTCACTCTAATGTTTTGCAAATTGGCGTTGTACACTCAAACCGGGAGGCCCGTGACTACGCGGTCGATTCCTACGAGTCACATTGGTCCCGTTCGAGGTGTTCGTGCCTCTTACGGGACCGTTTTGTGGTTTTTTCACGTTCTCACTATTCGATGGCATGCTTTTATGCTTAAGTCTAATTTTTTGCAAATTTACGTCGTACACTCAAAACGGATGCCCCGTGACTACGCAGTCAGTTCTTACGAGTCATATTGGTCCCGTGCGAGGTGTTCGTGACTCTTACCGGACCTTTTTTGTTTGTTTTACATTTTCACCCTTCGATGGCATGTTTTTATGCTTAAGTCTAATTTTTTTCAGATTGACGTCGTACACTCAAACTGGGTGCCCCGTGACTATGCAATAGGTTCCTACGAGCCACATTGGTCCCGTTCGAGGCGTTCGTGCCTTTTACGGGATCGTTTTGTGGTTGTTTTACCTTCTCACCATTCGATGGCATTCCTTTATGCTTAAGTCTAATATTTTGCAAATTTATGTTGAACACTCAAACCGGGAGCCCCGTGACTATGCGGTCAGTTCATACAAGTCACATTGGTCCCGTGCGAGGTGTTTGTGACACTTACCGGACCGTTTTGTGGTTGTTTTACGCTTTCACCCTTCGATGGCATGTTTTTATGCTTAAGTTTAATTTTTTTCAGATTGACGTCGTACACTCAAACCGGGAGCCTCGTGACTACGCAGTCGGTTCCTACGAGTCACATTGGTCCCGTGCGAGGTGTTTGTGACTCTTACGGGACTGTTTTGTGGTTGTTTTAAGTTTTCCCCCTTTGATGGCATGTTTTTATGTTTAAGTCTAACTTTTTGTAAATTTACGCCGTACACTCAAACCGGGAGCGCCGTTACTACGCGGTTGGTTCCTACCAGTCGCATTGGTCCCGTTCGAGGCGTTCCTGCCTCTTACGGGTCCGTTTTGTGAGTGTTTTACGTTCTCACCATTCGATGGCATGCTTTTATGCTAAAGTCTATTTTTTTTTGCAAATTTACGTCATACACTCAAACCGGGTGCCCCGTGACTACGCGGTCGGTTCCGACGAATCACATTGGTCTCGTGCGAGGCGTTCGTGGCTCTTACGGGACCGTTTTGTGGTTGTTTTACGTTCTCACCATTCGATGGCATGTTTGTATGCTTAAGTATAATTTTTTTCAAATTGACGTCGTAAACTCAAATCGGGAGCCCCGTGACTACGCCGTCGGTTCCTACGAGTCACATTGTTCCCGTGCGAGGCATCCGTGCCTCTTACCGGATCGTTTTGTGGTTGTTTTACGTTTTCACCCTTCGATGGCATGTTTTTATGCTTAAGCCTAATTATTTTCAGATTGACGTCGTAGATTCAAAGCGGGAGATCCGTGACTATGCGGTCGCTTCTTACAAGTCACATTGGTCCCGTGCGAGGTGTTCGTGACACTTACCGGACCGTTTTGTGTTTGTTTTACGTTTTCACCATTCGGTGGCATGTTTTTATGCTTAATTTTAATTGTTTTCAAATTTACATCGTACACTCAAACTGAGATCCCCGTGACTACGCGATCGGCTCCTACGAGTCACATTGGTCCCGTGCGAGGTGTTCGTGCCTCTTACGGGAACATTTTGTGGTTGTTTTACGTTCTCACCATTCGATGGCATATTTTTATGCTTAAGTCTAATGTTTTGCAAATTGACGTCGTAAACTCAAACCAAGAGGCCCGTGACTACGTGGTCATTTCCTACTAGTCACATTGGTCATGTGCGAGGCGTTCGTGACTCTTACCGGACCGTTTTGTGATTGTTTTACGTTTCCACCATTTGATGGCATGTTTTTATGCTTAAGTCTAATTTTTTTCAAATTTACGTCATACAATCAAACCGGAAGCCCCGTGACTACACCGTCGGTTCCTATGAGTTAAAGTGGTCCCGTGCGAGGCGTTCGTGCCTCTTACGGGACCGTTTTATGGTTGTTTTACGTTCTCACCATTCGATGCATGCTTTTATGCGTAAGTCTAATTTTTTCAAAATTTACGTCGTACACTCAAACCGGGAGCCCCGTGACAACGCGGTCAGTTCTTACGAGTCACATTGGTCCCGCGAGAGGTGTTCGTGACTCTTACCGGACCGTTTTGTGTTTGTTCTACGTTTTCCCCCTTCGATGTCATGTCTTTATGCTTAATTCTAATTATTTTCAAATTTACGTCGTACACTCAAATCGGGAGACCCGTGACTAGGGCTGTGTTTTTTTTCCGAACATTCTTATTTTTCCGATATCCGATCCAATATTTTCCAATTTTAGTACGTATATAAGGTTTCCGATTTTTTATTTTTCCAAAAAAAATCGGATCGAAGATTGGAAATAATTATGAATTTCCGATTTTTCGATTTTTTCGATCCGATTTTTCCGAAACTATGCCGATCTGATTTTTCCGAATTGTTTTCGATTTTTTCCCAAATATTTTCCGATTTCCAATTTTTCTAATTTTTTTAAACATTCTCATGTGTCCCACATCGGCTAGGAGAGGAAGAGAGGCCCAAAAAGTCCTCTATAAAAGAAGAATATCCCTCTATCCTCTACACAAATGAAAAAAATGGTTAAATCCTTACATATTTACATGTTGGGTTAAATCTTTTTTTCGATTTCTTTAAAATGAGAATTTCGAATAATCGAAAATTCTATATTAATTTTTTTGAAATTTTGGAATTTCCAAACTTTCTGAATTTTTAGTATATTTTTTGAATTTCCGAATTTTTCCAATTTTTTTTCCGATTTTTCCGAATTCGGAAACTTTTTTGATTTTCCGAAAAAATTGGATAGAAAATTGGAACAAATATTTTATTTCCGAAAAAATTGGAATTTTTTCCGAAAGATCATTTTTCGATCCGATCCGACCGAAACACAGCCCTACCCGTGACTACGCGGTCGGTTCCTACAAGTCACATTGGTTCCGTGCAAGGCGTTCGTGCCTCCTACGGGACCGTTTTGTGGCTGTTTTACGTTCTCACCATTCGATGGCATGTTTTTATGCTTAAGTCTAATGTTTTGCAAATTGATGCCGTACACTCAAACCGGGAGGCCCGTGACTACGCGGTCGGTTCCTACCAGTCACATTGGTCTCGTGCGAGTTTTTCATGACACTTACCAGACCGTTTTGAATTTGTTTTACGTTTTCAACTTTCGATGGCATGTCTTTATGCTTAAGTTTAATTTTTTTCACATTGACGTCGTACACTCAAACCGGGAGGCACGTGACTACGCGGTCGGTTCCTACGAGTCACATTGGTCCCGTGCAAGGCGTTCGTGCCTCTTAAGGGACCGTTTTGTGGTTATTTTACGATCACACCATTCGATGGCATGTTTTTATGCTTAAGTCTAATTTTTTTCAAATTGACGTCGTACACTCAAACCGAGAGCCGCGTGACTCTGCCGTCGGTTCCTACGAGTCACATTGGTCTCGTGCAAGACATTGGTGCCTCTTACCAGACCGTTTTGTGGCTGTTTTACGTTTTCACCCGTCGATGGCATGTTTTTATGCTTAAGTCTTATTTTTTTCAAATTGACGTCGTACACTCAAACCGGAGACCCGTGACTACGCGGTCGGTTCCTACGAGTCACATTGGTCCCGTGCGAAGAGTTCGTGACTCTTACCGGACCGTTTTGTGGTTGTTTTACGTTTTCACCATTCGAGGGCATGTTTTTATGCTTAATTCTATTTTTTTTTCAAATTGGCGTCGTACACTCGAATCGGGAGCCCCGTGATTATGCGGTCGGTTCCTACGAGCCACATTAGACCCGTGCGAGGCTTTCGTGCATCTTACCGGACCGTTTTGTGGCTGTTTTACGTTCTCACCATTCGATGGCACGTTTTTATGCTAAAGTCTAATGTTTTGCAAATTGACGTCGTACACGCAAACTGGGAGGCCAGTGACTACGCGGTCGATTCCTACGAGTCACATTGGTCCCGTTCAAGGCGTTCGTGCCTCTTACGGGAGCGTTTTGTTGTTATTTTACGTTCTCACCATTCGATGGCATGCTTTTATGCTTAAGTCTAATTTTTTGCAAATTTACGTCGTACACTCAAAACGGGTGCCCCGTGACTACGCGGTCCGTTCCTACGAGTCACATTGGTCCCGTGCACGGTGTTCGTGACTCTTACCGGACCATTTTGTGTTTGTTTTACGTTTTCACCCTTCGATGGCATGTTTTTATGCTTAAGTCAATTTTTTTTCAGATTGACATCGTACACTCAAATCGGGTGCCCCGTGACTATGCGGTAGGTTCCTACGAGTCACATTGGGTCCCGTTCGTGACGTTCATACCTCTTTCGGGACCGTTTTGTGATTGTTTTACGTTCTCACTATTCGATGGCATTCTTTTATGCTTAAGTCTAATTTTTTTCAAATTTACGTCGTACACTCAAACCTGGAGCCCCGTGACTACGCGGTCGGTTCCTACCAGTCACATTGGTCCCGTGAGAGGCGTTCATGCCTCTTACGGGACCGTTTTATGGCTGTTTTACGTTCTCACCATTCGATGACATGATTTTATGCTCAAGTCTAATTTTCAGCAATTTACGTCGTACACTCAAACCGGGATTCCCGTGACTACGCGGTCGGTTCCTACGAGTCACATTGGTCCCGTGCAAAGTGTTTGTGACTCTTACAGGACCGTTTTGTGGTTGTTTTACATTTTCACCCTTCGATGGCATGTTTTTATGTTTAAGTAAATTTGTGTAAATTTACGTCGTACACTCAAACTGGGAGCGCCGTGACTATGCGGTCGCTTCCTACAAGTCACATTGGTCCCGTTTGAGGCGTTCGTGCCTTTTTCGGGTCCGTTTTGTGGTTGTTTTATGTTCTCACCCATCAATGGCATTCTTTTATGCGTAAGTCTAATTTTTTGCAAATTTACGCCGTACACACAAAAACCGAGAGCTCCGTGATTACGCGGTCAGCTCCTACGAGTCACATTGGTCCCGTGCGAGGTGTTCGTGACTCTTGCCGGACCGTTTTGTGGCTGTTTTACGTTTTCACCCTTCGATGGCATGTTTTTATGCTCAAGTATAATTTTTTACAGATTGACGTCATACACTCAAACCGGGAGTCCCGTGACTACGCGGTCGGTTCCTACGAGTCACATGGGTCCCGTGCAAGGTGTTCGTGAATCTTACAGGACCGTTTTGTGGTTGTTTTACGTTTTCACCCTTCGATGGCATATTTTTATGCTTAAGTCTATTTTTTTTCAAATTTACGTTGTACACTCAAACCTGGAGCCCCGTGACTACGCGGTCGGTTCCTACCAGTCACATTGGTCCCGTGAGAGGCGTTCATGCCTCTTAATGTTTTGCGAATTGACGTCGTACACTCAAATCGGGAGGCCCGTGACTACGCGATCGGTTCCTACGAGTCACATTAGTCCCGTGCGAGGTGTTCGTGACTATTAGCGGACCGTTTTGTGTTTGTTTTACGTTTTCACTCTTTGATGGCATGTTTTTATGCTCAAGTCTAATTTGTTTCAGATTGACATCGTACACTGGGGGTTGCGTACAACTGGTGTGGTGATTACTGGATATTGTGTGGGAGTTTGAGAATTAGGTTGATAAGCAATTTGGTCTAGATTAGGCTTATCAGAATTTAATAAATGGTTTGAAGGTTTAGAACTTGCAACACTGATAAGGAGAGGGTTGGATGGCTTTGGGACATCAACTTTTTGGATGGAGCAGTGTTGAATGGGAGCAGACGCAAGTTTATAAATTAACACATTTGGTGTATATCATCATAAACTAACAAACTAAATAAAAACAACCAAATTAAATCATATTCATAACAAATTATAAAACAAATCACTTTAGTAAATTGGAAAAAAATGTCTCAAAAGCATCACGTTCCATAAAAAGAATGAATAACTCGAAGGCTGTGACGATATTTAGGTCCGCTCATGTTTAGAGTTGATTCTTTCTCCTCTAGTCCATGTGGTATGGTTTATGCTTGAAAACGTTTCAACTATATGACAAACTAAAACATTGGTCAAGCATTTCATCAAACAATTGTCATGCAACATTGAGAATGTAAACCATAAAATAATAAATCTTTCTTAACATTTGAGATTCTTCATTGTAAACTGACATTAAGAATAAAACTTCCAAATTTAACTAAAATTTTGAATCAAGAACAAGAGCACCTGTGTACCTACAGTACTCAGAAGAAAGTGTAATATAAACATTATATAAATATTGCATACAAACACACAAATCAAACCACACAACCTTATTTTGAACAAAACCCTATATATATATATGAGTAGCACACACATCTACAAACCTGATTTAGAAGAAAATGAACAAAAAATAGAGATTATACCTGGTACCCAAAATCGAACCAACCATCGAACCAAAATAGGTCAGATTTTGAACAAGAATTGAACCAAAACTCCCAAATAAGCATTTTTTTCCGAAAGAGAGCAGCATCGGATTACAAGAAGAAGGGGATTCGCGCAGCACCAGATTACCGGAGGACTACGCTGGAAGCTCCACGCTGGTTCCTATAGAGTTTCACGATGGGGATGGGGCAGTAGAAATTGGACGTGGAGGGAGATGGGGGATAGGGCGGTATAAATCGACAGGGAGGGCGTTGGGGATGGGGCGGTAGAAATCGACGAAATGGAGAGTTTGGGAAATAGGTCTTCCATTTTGTTTTGATAGAAAAATGAAGTATTTAGTTTTCTTTGATAAAAGATAAAAAAAAAATACTTTTTGGCATCACAATTTTTGTTGTTGCAAAAAGTCTTCTACTATTCTCAACACACTCTTGTGTTGCCAAAAGTCACCACATATTTGGCAACAAACAATTATGATGCTAAAAGTTAAAATTCTTCCCCTTTTATTTTGCTACCTTCCTGCTTAAAATTTTAACCTTTGGCAACAAAGTTTATTTTATGCTGCTAAAAGTACCCTCTAAAATAGTCTTTTGGCAACATAAATAAGATTTTGTTTCCAAAAGGGTATCTTTGGCAACAAAAATAGCTTGTGTTGTTAAATATTGTTGCTAATGGTGCAAATTCTTATAGTGTGCCCTTGGCACGCAACACACCTAACATCAATTACCTATTCTGAATAATTATCTCTAATCACCCAAATAAGATATCGCATTCACCTATAGGATATATATATAACTATACTCTAGTTATAAAACACAATCATTCAACCCTATCGAACATGTACACATAACACACATAATGTGCACTTAAACTATCTGAACATATTGACTTATAAGATATAAAAATACTTCACAATAATATCATCTTCAGGAATTACTCACTTTCTCCCGGGTTACCAACCACTGGACTATTATCACACCGCCCGGGTAATAAAAATAAAACACAATGTATGGGAAGCGGTCATAGCTCCGAACCTGAAAGTGAGAATGAATCATACCCAAGACTTCTCACCTAGAATAAAAATCACGCAATAAATAATGGATGACAATGACCTAGGGACTACGCTCCCTGCTCCTCAAGCCAGGGGCCTCACCCACATCGCGCAACTTTCCATGATAGCACTGGAGGGGTATGCTGACACAATAATTATATTTATCATTCACACTAGATATATATGCAATCACATCATATGTACTAACTATAACACAAGGTATACACATTCACACTATATGTATATGCACACACATACTATCTCTCGTCCGTATGTGTGAACGTAATCAATTTGGCTATAAGTATATGTATAACTCTCATTATACTAACTGAAGCTATAACGCATACTTTCCTTATTCATTTCATAATACGATCCCTCATTTGAAACATATTCATCCATTTCACCTATGATATGAATAGTTTCCCGATATATTCAACATTAAGGATACTATCTCAAAATCGAACATATGTATTAATCACTATACACACACCATCTATATTCGGATACACACCGATATATATAATAATTATCCCGGCTATAAGTATAAACACAACTACTAGTCGGTAATCTATTTAATCCTTCCAAACTAAGATTTCGATCCAGTTACTCAGGTGAACCCTTTACAATATCGCGTCTTCGATTTAATCCCTAAGTTCATCGTCATTAAGGATATGCGACCTCTCTCTCATTGGTCTACCAATCATATCTAAATAAAATCCTATGGCTAGAAGGATTCAACACAAAAGTCGGCATGACAATTTCACGTCATACCCTCACAACTTCCTCGAAGAGTTCTCAACTTTACATCATACATTAAATCTCTTCTAATTTCCAAATAGGACTCCCATCCCAAATGAGATTCCCCACTACATCGATGCGACAAACTCCAATACATATGTATATATGTTCCCAAACTAGATCGATACGTCCCCACGATCACATCATGTGATAAACCCCTAATAAATCTCCAAAACATATCTCTCGCATCATATAAGAATGTTCCAAATCGATAAACCCAATCGAAACGGAGCGAAACTCACTCTAGAAAAACCTCGCAAAACAGCCCTATTTCCGAATCGATTCGGCCTAGTCCGGATCGATTCGGTCCCAATAGTGAATCGATTCGCCCCTTATGCGAATCGACTCGGTCCAAAGGACCTGTGAGTCTGCCCCAGGCCAAATCGATTCGTCTTTGGGTCCGAAACGATTCGGTCACTCAGACCTATAAGTCTGCAACATTCCGAATCGATTCGAAAAGGGGCCGAAATCGATTCGGCCTGTTCAGCAGCTACGAAATGGCTTGTTTTCTCCAAAACCCAAATATATCAACTTCCAACCATTAATCTTCAACCTCAATATATTTCTAATCATCAAAACTCATTATATTTCTACCCGACTAATTATACAACCTCAAATCCATACACCCACACCTCAAATACAAGATTTAACCAAAATATAAGTTTTGACATATTAACCCAAAATCCATTTCTTTTATCCACAAATCATGAAATAAAAGACACACATAAGTTATTTAGCAAGATTAATCACTTGCCTCAAAGTTGTAGAGGTTGGATCTTCCTTGAAATTGCGAATTTTGGCTGGAATTCCCAAGCTCCAAGCTTTTCTCCTCTTTTCTCTCTTCCTTTCCTCCTCTCTCTCTCTCTAGGGCTTTTACAATCTCTCAAATGAAATTGTTATCTCACGTAGGCCTTATAAGCTTTATTCTCCAAGATACCCGACTTTAAATTATAATACACACTTTAAATGACTCGTTTACTCCAATTAGAGTCCAACTAACTTAAAACATTCCGGAACCGAAATAAAACCCAAGGACAGTCATTTTGACTATCTCGACCCATCCCAGATTAACTGCGCACTCAGAATCGTCATCCGAAATACTTTATAACATCCTCAAATTTTGACCTCAATTGACGAATTTAAAATCCTCCAATTCAAATAAATTTATTTTTCCCAAAATTAATTAAATTCTCAATCCTCAAAATCACGGGGTACTACAGAGCATGCCCCAAAAGGACGTTTCGTATCAAATATTGCATATTTATACCCTTGAATCCTATGCATTTTAGCCCCCTCGAGTGTCTTAATCTCTATATTTATGCTCGTTAATCAGACAACCTCTGTTTTATACAATTAACATGCTATATGAGGTATAATTGGGCTTTTTTAGGTTTTTAGGTACTAAGTATGAAGTTCGGACGCATTCCAAACAAGTTTCGTACAAATCCGCACGCGCAAGGGCAATTTGGTCATTTCATAGTTTGGGCAACTGGCCCAACGTCTTCACGAAAGTTGTAGACACCTGAGCAACCTTTGTGTGGCCTCAAACGGTGCGCAAATCCGATCCCTAGCGAAGAAGTTACGAGACTTTTTACCAAAGAGATCAACAAAACAACTCAAAACAGGGGAGGCCAAGACCTGCTTAGTCGATCGATCGACTCCAGGGGTCGATCGATCGACCCTTCAACTTTTGGAAATAGATGAAGACAGTGGGATATTTTGATAACAGTCGATCGATCGACTATAGGGGTCGATCGATCGATACCCCGTAGATTTTTGCACTTCGTTCCTTTTCATTTCTTTCTTCTTTATTTCTTTTCCAACTTACTACTTAAAGGATTTTTGTTATAATAAAAAAAAAGACTTGATTTTATTAGAGATTTTAGGTTAGGGAGGGTTTTTAGAGCTCATCTTCTCCTCTCATTGGGTACTCCCCATTTGGAAGTTGTAAGGTTACTATTCATTATCCCTCTCAATTAATTTAGTTGTAATTCCTTTATTTCTTGCTTTGTTCTTTCTTCACAAAATTTCTAGTATAGATTTATTGCTTTCTTTCAATACATTCTTTTAATTATGCGTTCTCGCTAATTTAGCCTAGGTTGCGATTGATTGAACTCGCCTCGCGTTTAATACGTTGCTTTGATTTGGTGATGGTGTTTGCGTATTTAATTCGATTGGGTTGTCCTAGTTATTACGCCTAGGAGATTTGACAGGGTATATACGACCTTTCGTGCATAATTCCCGGGGTATTTTTTGACGCCAAAATCTTATTAGACTTTTATGCCAATTTAGGGTATGACAATCTTAGATTTAATTAATCGTCGAAATGAGACCCGATCTTAATGAATTTGTAGTCCCATGTAACCATTTATACGTGTTAAGCCGAGGTGAGGGATATTAATTGCAGCCTATAGTTTTTATTTCTTTTGATTAATCTAGTTTAAATCAGTGTTCTAAAAGGCGCGCATATGCGTGATGCCTTTTGGAAACGCAACACATTAGGGGTATGCATGGGAAAATGCGGGGTCAACGATTTTTAAGGCGGTCAACAGGCGCAATGCTCCTATATGTGCGCATAATGCGTTTTTTTAAAGTAAAACGACGTCATTTTACCTGTTTTTTAATTTTTTCTTTTTTCTCATGAACTAAGTTAAGTAAAAGAGATATATAAAAAAAGGGTGCCCAGATCAAAAAAACAAAGCCCCAATTTGTTTTTAACAAACTTAAAGACAAAAAAGACTTCAATCAAAACACCAAACCAAAACAAAAGCAAACCCGATCTCTGCTTTACCCCCGCTGAAACCCTAGAACCCCAAAAACCTTCGCAGAAACAAGTATACTCCGGCCGAAAACAAAATCCGAAAACAAGTATACTCCGATCTTTGCTTTACCCCTCCCGAAAAAACCTAAAACCCGAAAAGAAGTGAACTCCGACCGAAAACAAAAACCTCCGGCCTCTGAAAACCGAAAACAAGTTTAAGAAATGTAATTCTTATTTCTTTTAGTCGACAACCAGTAGTGTAAACATTTTCACATCAACCTCAAACATACGCACTGTATATTGATTCAGTATACATTAAAAAGCACAGTAGCCACTTTCACATACCCATACTTACAAAGGGTATCCAAAACATAACAAAAATTGAAGTTATCATTTTTCTGCATATATTGATTTTGTTAACATATACTTACAAAGTGAATACATTTTTTTTTAAGAAATGATTTTGTTAAGATATGTTTTTCTGCATATATTGATTCCGTTACAAAGTGTATACATATGTTTTTTTATGCAATGTATACATATTGTAGAGGGGGCTTGAAGGTAATCTTGAGATTAGGGATAATTCCCTAGTTAGCAATAGTGTTTGAGATTAAGCAACCGAGGCAGCTCAAGCGTGGCAACTCTGTGTGGCTACTCAACGAAGCAGCTTAGCGTGGAAACTCATACTTTAGCTTGTTGTGTTAGTCATATTGTATCTTTGTTTATATTGACTGTAAGCTATAACGGTTGTAATGATGTAACGAGAATAATGAGTTTTAGT
Source organism: Sambucus nigra (assembly GCA_949130495.1). Lineage (NCBI taxonomy): Eukaryota > Viridiplantae > Streptophyta > Magnoliopsida > Dipsacales > Adoxaceae > Sambucus > Sambucus nigra. The sequence continues at coordinate 10,002,469 of OX422223.1, forward strand.
GTGAGGTCAAACGGTACTCGCGAGAGACCAAGCTTGGCAAGGCCTGGGAGGCCTTTCATGCTCTATCAAATGACCTCGCCGTTGGAACTTTGGAGGGAATTGGTTTGGAGGATTGAGAAGTGAGGCACCGTTGGGGCTGGTCCTGACCATCTTAGATACACCAGGTAAAACACCGAAGGACCCTTACCGTGAAACCTCGGACGGAGCAGTTTGGAGTTCCATAGTTCCATCGGGCGTTTAGTTGTGAACCAAACGGCCCTCTACTTAATGTCACATCTACTGTAGGTAATGTCACTAGCTAGCTAAACAATGTCAGACCTACACTTGAGTAAACCACCGTGGTATTTGGGGCTGTCAGGCAGTTGGTGAGCCACCTCTACGACAACAGCCCCCTGACACACAGTGGTAAGGCAAAAGGCATGTCTTGGCATTTAATGTTTATGACGTGGAGACAACTAGTGCATCAGGCATTTAATGTTGTGACATAAAGTATGAGAGATGTCTTTCATAGTCTTTAATGACTGAGTTGCCTCGGGGGTGGTGTGGGGGGCTATTTAAGGACCCCAACCACCTTTGAGGGGAGGATGATCTTTTGAGAGTTTAAGAAGTTATTACTAGAGAGAATACATATCAGAGAGAGTTATTACAAACTAGAGGTCTTATTCACTCACCATTGTCATTCATTACAAAGCTTTTAATATGTGACAGAGATTCTTGATGGTGTTTGGTGTGTTTGCCTACCTACCAGGTGTATCTAGGGTGCTTACTTCTCTCTCCCTCTAGCTAAGTTACTTCTAAGTTCATTACTATCTTTTGAGTTATACACGAGAGATTTGTGAGTTTAAACTGAGTCTATCTTCATTAAGTTTGTGTTTGCATGTCCTATCATTAATCCAAGGTCTTGGCCAATTAACTTATCATTACCATACTCAAAAGGGGTTACGCCTCCATCTTATCTAAACTACCCTCTTACACATATATTCTCCTCTTATGCAGTGTATACATATGTTCTTTTTATGCAGTAAAGTCTCCTCTTATGCAGTGTACTGTGTATACATATGTTTTTTATGCAGTAAATTCTCCTCTTATGCAGTGTATACATATGTTTTTTTCTATTGTGTATACATATATTCTCCTCTTATGTAGTGTATACATATGTTTTTTTTTAAGAAATTCTCCTCAAATTTCAAGGTATGTTTTATTTTATTCGTAATCTTTATTCAATGTTTATGATTATGTTTTTTTATGTAAGTTATGCTTATATTTCTTCTTTTATTATTTTACAAGCCTCGTTATAATTAAAAAAAGGCAAAACGCCTTTTCACACATATGCTTCGCATATGCGCGCATATGCTTCTAATGCTTGATGCTTGACCTCCCCGCATCGATCACGTATCGCGCCTTTTAGAACCTTGGTTTAAATACACGCATGCATAGTTATCTTTTCTTTCTTTTTAGTTAGCGAAACATCTTTTGCGCTTTTATTTTAGAAGTATTAAACCGATTAAATTCTATTAACATTTCTCTGTGGATTCGATACCCAGACTTGGTCGCTATACTCATGTGTTGAGTGTAGTCATAGGTTTAGGTTTTTGTATTAAAGAGGTCAAACGAATAACGACAAGCGTCTTGACACGCGCTACTTTTCGCCCTTAATCAGACGTACCTTTTGAGTGAACACATTCAATCCATCCTCTTGAATCTCTCCATTGTAATTTTGTTTCGCACGATTGAATTTCGTTTCAATTCCATTAAGATACATACAACAAAATGTTAATCATTCGTTAACAATATATGCTTCCGCTATGGAACATTTGGGGTGGTCTTTATTACGAACATAACCCTTAAGCGTTCCCAAGTATCTATACATATAAAATGTTACATCATGTAAAAATAAACCCATAAACTACAACACAAAGTATACAATAATGACTAAATATATATAAAACACATCTTTCAATAGGATACATCCACCTTTATTGAACTGGTCCACCGAGCATAGCGTCTCGCAGTAGGTGAACAGCTAAGTGGATCATTATATCGAAAAATGCCGGCGGGTAAATCATTTTAAGTTTGAACAAAATTAGGACGATGTCTTTTTCCAATCTCTTTAGTTTTTCTTCATCTAACATCTTGCAAACACAAGTCATTAAAGAACTTCCCCAATTCAACCAGTCCTGATACCTCACCATCAGTAACATTTACACATCGAGAGATATTGGAAGCATAAGCATCAGGAAACTCAACAGATCTTAGGAACTCGCAAAACCCCTATTTTCCCAACTTCGAAAGGGTATATGATGTTGGTGGCATCATATATTTATCGCCATTTCGCTGTAAATGTAACTCCTTTCTTATTTTCATATCCTCCAAATCTTATCTCGCTTTATGGGTGTCTTTCATTTTCCCTTCGATGTTTAATAATGTCCCAAGTACACTCTCACAAATATTTTTCTCAATGTGCATGACATTAATATTATAGCGCAACTTCAGTGTCTCCCAATACGACAATTGCAAGAAAATGCTTTTTTTGTTCCAATTAAGCTCTTCGGGTGTACGTTTTTTCTTCCTACTATCCGAGTGTTTCCCAGGGATACAATCATTAAGATAATTCAAATGTTCCAACAAATCTTTCCCATCAAACTCCGTAGTCGTTGAACGAAGCTCCTGCATGCCATTAAATTTTTTACTCTTCCGCCATTTATGGTTTGGCTCCAAATATTGACGGTGGCCCGTATAAAAAATCTTACTTCTTAATTTTTTTGAAGAAGTATGATTATTACAAGTAAGGCATGGCATGTATCCTTTATTGCTCCATCCGGATAAGTTACCGTAGGATGGAAAGTCATTTATTGTCCATAAAACTGCCGTATGCATTTGAAATGTCTTTCATGCAGACGCATCATAGGTCTCCACACAAACATCCCATAATTCCTTCAGTTCATCAATCAATGGTTATAAATACACATCGATGTCCTTACCAAGTGCCTTGGGTCCTTGAATGAGCAATGACATCATGAAAAATTCTTCTTTCATGCATTTCCATGGAGGTAAGTTGTACGACATGAGTATAACATGCCACATGCTATATGAGTTGTTCATGTTACCAAATGGGTTGAACCCTCGCTTGCTAGGCCAATCCGCACAATACGAGGGTCTAGAGAGAACTACTCATGCTCCTTATCAAATTCCTTCCAAGCATTAGAGTCAGCGGGATGTCTTAACACATTGTCATTTGAACACTTCTTTTTGTGCCACCTCATATCCTCATCTGTTTTTTTTTACATAAACAATCTTTTGAGTCTTGGTGTTAGCGGGAAGTAATGAAGCACCTTATGTGGAATCCGATTACCCTTGCCCTCATTGATCTTCCATCTAGACTCCCCGCATATTGGACACCCTTTCATATTCTCAAATTCCTTCCGAAATAACGAATAATCATTTTTACAAGCATGAATCGACACATATCCTAATCCCAAATCACGCAAAATGCTTTTCGCCTCATAATGACTTTGGAAAGGTCTCGCCATCTGAAAAATCTTCTTTTAATAAATCGAGCAACGTGTTGAGTGATTTATCACTCCAATGATTAATTATAGTGTAGCAACTTGACAAGAAAATCCAATGTAGAGAAATTTTTACAATTGGGGTAAAGTTCATATTCATCTTCACTCGATAATTTTTCAAAGATTTTCTTCTCCCCACCACCGACATCTATGGGAGAATCACCATGAGACGAATCAACTGGACCACTAGTATCTATGAATGTTCCTCTGTGCACGTATTCTAACATATCACGCATTTTGTCACCATTATCCTCTTCATTTTTTATTATCTCTTCATCGACGTCATCACCATCTACATCGGCAATTGCACTACCATACCCCAAGCGTTCAAAGCGCTCCCCATGATATATCCATCGAGTATAAGTTGTGCAAAAACCTTTCAAAAACAAGTTATCCTCCACTTCATCAATGTTTCTAACATCAATATTCAAGCAATCGCAACATGAACATCTGGTTTCATTTTTTTGGCCCATATGATTCTTCGCAAATCGAATGAATGATATAACTACCATCACATAATTCTCACAAAATCGATCCTTTTCGTGCAACCACCTTTTATCCATATAATTTTAAACAAAATAACAAAAGAAACTCAATTTATTTACACATAGGTATGCGAGAACAAGGCCATATACTTTTTAATATTAATTCTACGCATGTTAAAAGCGTGTCCATGTATTTAAAATCAACACATTGATGACTTACTATCCGACACCAAAGCTCGAAAGAATTTAAAATCCAAATGCACCTCAAACCTCAAGATTGGAAAGCAAGAGTTTTTCGAATTCTCTGAGCAATCTGTTATATCAAATCTTTATTGGGGTATTGAGAGTGTTGAAGCTGCTATTAACGCGAAATGTCCCGAAGAAAAATTCTCAGGGATAAAGAATTCTGAAAAAATGCTACAAGTTCCAGCTTTTGCTCAACGACCATGGGGTCATAGCTGGGATAAAAAATTATACCTGGTTTGCTGCTCATACTTTTATCTCTCTGTTGTTAGGAGAATACAGAAGGATGAGTGGGAGGTGGCAATTCATTTTCTATAGGCTCTCCTGGTCTCTCCTGGACTTGTCTATAGGGAATTCGCGCCCGAGCTTGTTAGACGCGTGTTTTTTTCGTTTGGCGCGTCTGAAAAACTGGTATCTGAAGTTGATTTTGAGGAGAATGAGGTGAGTAAATCAATGAGGTGTGTTGCTAGGAAATATAAGGCTTGGTTAATGTATTATCAGGTTATGTCTTATGGAGAGGCTCCCAATTTGCAACACGGATGCAAAGATATTGCTTCCCATGATGATAACTCACAATGTTTTATGTAAGTTTTCTCAACACTTGTATAGGTTGCACTGTTAAAATACAAGTGTTGCAATTGTAAGGATTTTCTGACAGTTTCCCCCCACTTCTTTTGCTATATTCCAGTTAGGATAAAAATGCATGCACATGGAATCATATCGACCTCAGAGCGGTTATGAGTTTCAAAGAAATATCAAAGTAGGTACATATGGGAATTATGAATCATATAAATAAATATTAAGCTCTATAGTGTGAATTATGAATTACGAATGTTTTAAAATCGAGCCTCGTCTCAATCACTGATATACTTCAGTTCTACTTGGAAACTAATATCAATTAATACACATGACGATCATAAACGATTTTGAAACCATCCATATTATGCTCTCAAACAAATTTCAAAACCAAACGTTGAATTCTTACCTAAGTTTCTAAAGATTAAATTAGAATTTCAGAAAGTTCTAAATCAAAGTTACATTTCATAAATTCTACAAGTTTAAATTTTGTTTTATGCACTATGTTTTCATAAATTATGTTATGTATATATTTGCACATATTGTGAATATCTAAAACAACACGGGGGTAGGAGTGGGGTTGGAGGTGGGGTGGGATTGGGATGCCATGCATAACACTAGACAAAGTACAATACACCTACTTTTTAATCTATCTAACGCTGGTAATGGCCTATATATTATTCAAAATGAAAAATTAAAGTATATACGATCTACACGAGTATAATTGACATTCAAATATGTTTTATAGGGTCTATCGTCATATAGTTCCAATTGCAAAGGTTCGATAGTGAGCAATATCAACCATTAATTATTAAATGTAGCTCCATTTGTGAAAAAATCATGGGAGACAACAAACTTTTCCTTTTTAAATGATGATTTTTGTATATGTTTACACAATAATAACCTCATGTCACCCTCAACTAATAATTCTCAACAATGAAAACTGGAAAATAAATTAAAAATATTTAATCACAAATTTAGAAACATTTACAATTGTTTTGGGGTGATTTAGAATCATTTACATAAAATGTTTACACAAGAGAGAGAGCTTGTAAAAAAAATCAAGGTGATTCATCACCTTTAATAGCTGAAATCGGCTCTCCATTTAATGGGTTCATTTGGTCAAACCAAATATATTCAGTTTCTTCATTTATCTTATCCTTGAATTTACATGATGTAAATACTTATTGTCTTTAACTTAAATCCAATTGTAAAGGTATATGTTTTTGTGTGCGTTTATGTGTATAAATAAATTACCTTAATAAGACACCGGTGGAGAGGTGGCAAGGCAGCCGAGCTGTGGCGGAGCGGTGCAGAGGTGGATCAGTAGCGATGTTGGAGCAAAAACATAAACGCAATTACCAACAAAATAGGAGATGGAACCGAAAGAGGGAAACGAGGGTTGGGGAATGGGAACATGTTTTTCTTTTAGGTTTAGGAATTTTTTTTATGTTTTGCCCCAAAATTTCACTTTTGACTACAAAAATATTTTGAAACAAAATATTTCATGATTGACTTTAATTATTTCGTTGGTAAAACATTCGTGTTTTATATTTTGTGCGTGGAAAAAACGGCTCCTAATTTTTAGTGATAATTTGGCAACGAAATTTTCTATTTCATGGCCAATGTTTAATTAATAACCACAACTTAAATTTCGTTGCTAAAAGTGATCATTTAGCCACGAAATCATCTTTCTAGCCAAATAAATCGTTGTTAAATGTAATATTTGTTGTAGTGCCCAAATGCTTAAGCCAAAATCGGGACGCCCGCTAAGCTTGAATTGGTTTTTCAACTTCTAAGTTCCTTCTTTGAAGAAATCCCCACAACAGAAACTTTTATTTGTGTTGTTGCTAACATTGAGAAACCTTTCGGCCCATCAAGATAATCCCTAAAAGTTTGGTTATAACATATGCAAATAAAACTCAAGGAATATAGTCCTTCCTGCCTTTTCTTTCTCCCAAGAAATAAAGATACGGAGGTTGGATAGTCGTGGATAACTAGAAGTTTTTTTGAAATTTTTTATATATAAAAGACTAATTTATAAAAATTAATGAAATCATTACAATAAATGATCCTTATTAAACTCTCTTTCTATTGTTTTAGAAGTATAACTAGCATGTAACTCACGCGATGCGCGGCGTTTTATAAAAAAATACTTAATAATAGTTGATAGAATTTGTAAATATATTATGCATTGTATTTTATTGTATGGGTAAAAATAATTATTCAAATTTAACAATTTTGGCACGAAATAGTGATACGATCCGAATTTGGTCCAAAATTTACACAATATATCATTTTGAGTTGTGTTCAGGTGGAGGTTTTAGGTACGAAATTGTCAAAATAATGACTTATAAATTGTTAAAGAAGTTCTATCATCGACAATCTCAAACTAATCTAATTTTTACTATGTATTTAACATATAAAAATAATCAAACTAAATAAAACATATTCAGAATAAAAAATACAATGCATACATGAATTGATAAACACGTGAATTCTATAGAAATATTTGTTTTAAACGATAAAAAATTAAAAGAATGAACCTTGAAAGAACTCAAAAAATCAGCTCGTCCAAAAAAGTGAACCTTGAAAGAGCCGAATTTTATTTTGTGTTGCATTTTATTTGAGGAGTGTTCTCGTTTGTAAGAAATATGTAACTCATATACATATCTTAGTCTTTATTTAGTTGATTAAAATCAACAGTCTAATATAATCCATTTTGAAATTTCTATACAATTAAAATAAATTTTAATTGTACCTATTTTTCTATGATTTTGATTTGGTGGATTGGGAGAGAGAAAAATATTTTCTTGTATCTTTTTTTTTCATTAAAAAATTATTGTTTTTCTTATGAACTTTGAAATCCTATGATTTCTTATTCTTTTAAATCATTTCTCTCCATCCATAAAAAAAATCATATGTTTATACTTAGTTTTGACATTTTTTGCACTGGAGTATATTCATTTCTTTAATTATCTTTACTACATATTTTTATTTCCATAAAGTTAAATAAGTTTTTAACAAAATTATAAAACGTCCATGCATCGTGCGGGGTGCCTGCTATAGTATATATACAGAGAGTTAGGCTCCTGTACATACCAAGCATACATACCGCTGACACATACCCATTTTTATAAAAGATTTTGAGTTGATATTTTTTATGTGGTATTTAAACATTTCGGGGGAGATATATAAAAAAAAATCAAGTCATTTTTATTTTGCTATTTTAAAAAAATAGGTCAAACTTTTGCGGTTTTAAAGTGCTTTAAAAGCTGCGAAAGTTTGACCGATTTTTTTAAAATAGCAAAAAACGTTATTTTGAGTTGATTTTTTATATGGGTATCTTTAAATGTTTAAACATCATATAAAAAAATTCAGGTGAAAAATAATTTTTTTACTATTTTTAAAAATTGATATGTATACTTGGTAGGTACAGTTTGGTGTATATATATATATATATATATATATATATATATATATATATATATATATATATATATATATATATATATATATATATATATATATATATATATATATATATATATATATATATATATATATATATATTATGAGGTTGTATTTTACTTTGATTGGGTAAGAGTTAATGATTAAAATGCTTGTAAAGTTGATTCATCTACCAATATGATAATAGTAGACTTGTCCAAGATGAAGAGCAAGGAGCGTATGAATGATGTTCCATTTGTTTAAACATTTGAAATGTTCAAGCAAGTGTTCTACTCAGAGTATATCAACAATGAATCATTTCCAGTTATGAAGGGCCCAGGACCCGTTCCGAATACTCAATCCGAAAGTGTGACATATAATTCCAATTTTTCATTTTTTTCACGTAAAAAATCAGAAATTTTGTATTCATTTTTAATTTGATTCAAGTAAAATTTATTGACAACAACATTTTGAACATATAAAATTTTAATTTGATTTAAGTAAAATTTGAACATATAAAATTTATGGACAACAACATTTTGAACATATAAACTTCATGGACAGTAACATTTTGTCCAATTTAACATCCAAAATTCAGCAAAAAATTATCCCACATAACATTCAAAATTCAGTAACATGTGTCCCAAATAAACATCCAAAACTCTACACATTTAAAGTAAAAAAAATACCACATTTTGAGTCCAAATTATCTTAAAAAACAATTAAAATTTAGCAACTTTTTTCCCCAAAATAGCTCCATTTCACTATCTTTTTGCTCTCAAATGGCTATAAATGTGGTATAAAATTTGACTAATTTGAACATATAAAATTTATGGACAACAACATTTTGAACATATAAACTTCATGGACAGTAACATTTTGTCCAATTTAACATCCAAAATTCAGCAAAAAATTATCCCACATAACATTCAAAATTCAGTAACATGTGTCCCAAATAAACATCCAAAACTCTACACATTTAAAGTAAAAAAAATACCACATTTTGAGTCCAAATTATCTTCAAAAACAATTAAAATGCAGCAACTTTTTTCCCCAAAATATCTCCATTTCACTATATTTTTGCTCTCAAATAGCTCTACTTTTGCACCAATCACGTAGCATTATTTTCCCCGATTTCTTCCACACTTTCCGAAAGAGTTAGTCGTCTCTTGGATTCTATAAGTTGAACTTCCACACTTTCCCGTACCTCCTCATTTGTCGTATCTCCACCACCATCGAAACTACCTCCAACACCAATAAGGGGTCCGTACACATTTTAAATTCTGCAAAAATAATCGAACAAAATAAATACAAAGTAGTTTTAACCAACAAACAATATATTTTTTTTGTTACTAAATCAACTACTAAGAAAGCAAAAGAAAAAGAAAAAGAAAAAGAAAAAGAAAAAGAAAAAGAAAAAGAAAAAGAAAAAGAAAAAGAAAAAGCAAAAAAAAAAAAAGCAAATCCTAAATGATATTCTAAGAGTTTAAACAGAAATATGAGTTCAAACATCAAAAATAGAAAGAAAGAAAAGCAAACAATATGAGTTCAAATAACAAATGATATACTAAGAAAGAAAAAAAAAGTCGTTCATAAATGATATTCTAAGAAAGCCCAAGATCAAATAGAAAAAAAAAACAATATGAGTACAAACAGCAAAAAAAACAGATCTAACTTCTATGAACAAAAAAACATATTTTTTATGAATAAAATAAAGCAAACCAACATAACGAGATGATCTTCTTTTATGAACAAAAAAACCCCAAGATCTAACTTCTAAGAGTTTAAACAATGGGAAAAAAAATACAAAATGATATATGTGGAGGTTTATTGTTCCCCAAAAAGTGGCGCCATAAATTACAGTTTTGCTGTTGAACCGTCTTTCAATATTTACATAAAAAGTTAACTAATGCTACATCCCAAATAAGCATAACTTAAAGTTCATTAAATAAATGTACATTGGGTGTAAAGCCACCAGATTACAATCACTATATGCATTTTGACAAAGTTTTCTGACAAATGTTTAGGGTTATGCATCCGCCCAGATTGGTTGAGTAGCCCAGCCTTGTTCACCGCCTTGATACCCTTAGGGACGACCTGGTTGACGGTGAGGAGTCGATTGTAGGGCTCAGCTTCATCCATGACCATGGAAGAAGGGTCGTCTTCCCTCTCTAAAAAGTGACGAACCCGAAGGAACGGTGTTCTGAGTGGCCAGATCCAACGGTGTACTATCGACTCGTTCACCTCCTCTACTAAATCCCCCACGTATAGTGTGTTCTTCTGCACCTACTAATTCATTCTCTGTCTTCCTTCAGCTGATATCATCTACCTCATTTACCGAGGATTTGTTCAATATATATAACAGATGGTTAGCCCAGTCAATTAATGTATGGATTTTGGAGTTTATATAAATAGGGGATGGGAAAGATCGAATGGTATGTATAACCGAGTAAATGGTAAAGAGCCACTTCATCTCTTGCCATAGTGAATGTAATGGACGGTTTGGAAATTTATAGCAATAAAGAGAGAGAGAGGTAGAGATCCAAAATAATGAAAAAAAAAAGAAGAAGAGAGGAACGAGAATGATAGCGTTAAATGCATATGAACATCTATAATACTACTCAAATAGATTTATAACTAGCATGTAACCCGTGTGATGCGCGGGCGTGTTAGTTCAAACATATTGAAATATATGTTAAATGTATTGTCGCATCTATAAAGTCCGTATATTTATTTGTTCAGTAGTATAAATGATTAAAGAAAGCGTAAAACAATTAATTCCCCAAGCTATATTTATAATACATTGTGAAGTAAATGTTGATACAATCGTTTTTTGTAATGAGCATGCAGAATGTATGGTAAAATATATATTTATTTTAGGTGAAATTCGTCGACATAATGACACATTCTTCTATTGAAATGAATATCGAATACAACCATGATACTGACTATTGATCCAATATTTATAATGGTTATGCAAATTAACCATATGATGTATATTGTTGTTTTGAAATGTACGGGATACATGGTTCTTGAAATAGTAGCCATTACTGATGTTGTGTTGACCCATTACGCTTGTATATACAGCAAAATCCGGATGATTGAGTTGAAGGTGGGATGGAGAGCAATTAAACCTCACCGAAAACGTAACATTAAGAAGAAAAGGAGTTGATCTTGAAGTCGCGAAGTCCATAGTTTTAAACTATGCATCCGAAGTCATTTTTCCATATCCATTCCAAGTCCCATAGTTTTCCTTTTTGGACCCGCAATGTCATACAAAGAGATTTTTATAAGCCCAACAGTTTTAATGTCAATAAATTATATTTATGGTAGTTTCCCACTTAGTATCCCCAATGGTGTTTGATAAAAATGAAACAAACTATAGGTTCCTTCAAAGACACCACCCAGTGTATTAAGCACTAACCTAAAAATTTCACAAAATAACCAATTACACATGCATTTGACAGTTTGAAATTCACACGTGCCTTTTGATACACACTTTGAAATTTTGCTAAAATGGCTCCAAGAACCCCAAATAAGAAAATAAAATGGGAAGAATAGTAAGGCAGGGGTATAAGACCACTTGCTAGTTAAAGATCTTGTTAATGAAAAAGTCATGAAAATGAGTGTTCGATTAGTATATAATAAAGAAAGAGAAGCCTGTTCATGAAAAATTGCTCTCAAATGTCTGATTGTGTGGTTTAAAAGTGAATACTCCCAAATCATGTACTGGTAGTGGTAATAGTTATAATATTGGTCTTTCTTTACCCCCTCCCCTTCCCCACCCCCACCCCACCCCACCCCACCCCTACCCCTTTCATTTTTCTCTCTTTTTTCTTTTACAATGTTTTATTATTATATGTTTTAGACCTCTTTGAATGTTGGGTTAAAAACCCCCAGTGACAATTATGCGTAATATTTGAACTTGTAAAGAGGAAAAAGTACCTTAATGATCCACAAACTATTTGAATATCCAGTTCGAAAGTATAACAACTGATTTTTTGTTAAAAAAAAGAAAAAAAATATTGATTTTTGTACTAAAAATATGACACACTAACATTTGGGAACTTTGTCCAAAGCAAAAATATCACATATGTTTACACTATAAAATCATAACAAAGTTGAAATCTTCCGTCTAATCCACAAAAGTGCAATTATGAGATGCTTACAAAGACATTAGAAACACAAAAATCCTTTTGGATCGACATAACAAATTGCATCCAAAAATCATATAAAGTTGAAGGAGATTGATTACTATTATTTATAAGGGGTTGCCAACAAGTCTAAGTAAATGAGATTACACACACATATGCACCCTATTATGTCTCTTTTTATCGATATTTGATTGCACATGCGAATACATGTTAGTGGAAAAAAATTGATTAGGCAGCAAGCCACATGTGTGAAGATTTGAATCCCATAGGAAGAATTAGAAAAATGATTTTCTTGAGGTAAAATTTGAAAACATAATTTGAATTTTACCCAAATCAGATATAAAACTCATATATGTTCTAGAAAATAACCCATTCAGGATCACACTAAATGGAAATGCATCAATACTCGACACAATTAGTACTGAAGACAATTGAGTCAGGCTCCCGTGCGGGAGCCCAAAATGTGGGATCCGTGTGGGATCTTTTTTAGAAAAAAAATGCTTTTATTTTTTTTTCTGTGAGTTATAAACATTTCAGTGCACTCCTGTAAAAAAAATCAACTCAAAATAACACTTTTTGGTATTTTTAAAAAATGGGTCAATATTTAGCAGTATTTTAAGCAGCTTAAGTACTGTAAAAAATTGACCCATTTTTTTAAAATACCAAAAAGTGTTATTTTGAGCTGATTTTTTTTATAGGGGTGCACTGAAATGTTTATAACCCACATAAAAAAATAAAAAAAAAAACATTTTTTTTAATTTTTAAAAATCATCCCGCACGGGAGTCCCGCATTTGGGCTCCCGCACGGGAGCCTGACTGGAAGACGATTACCCCTAAAAATACTAAAAATAGGGCCAATCACCTTCTCCCAATAAAAACATCCAGAGGAGAAACAGATCCCTAAATTGAGTGTGACTACTCTCACTGTTGTTCATCATCACGCTTGGGAGCTTCCTCAATCTCGTTTGTCCTATGATCCTGCATGTCATATGTTTGATGACTGATCGGAAATGATTCCAATTGTAATTTATTAGAACAACCATATAATTTATGATCCAACGCTCTAACAATCATTTTCAATAACGGAGAGCCACCATTAACACTTTCAGAGACGCCAAGCTCAACAGGCGTGGAGAGAGATAAAGAGAGTAAATAAGAACACAAAGAGGCAGAAGGGGAAGGGGAAGAGAGAAAGTAAAAGAGTACACGTTTTTAGTAAAAAAAAAAGGAGAAGTTAAATGTACTGCAATTCAAATCTCATTATAATAATAACCTCTATCATAACTTTTGTTATAAATGATAATACTACTCAAATAGAGTTATAATATAGATATAGATAGAGATTATGATTAATTCACACCTCAATTAATACATTAAAGACACCTTATATTATTATTGTAAGGGTGTTAATAAAGAAAAATTCAAATTTGGAGACTCATTTTTAAAGTGGGTCAAGGTGACTCTTTCACCTAACTAATCAAAACATTAATAAAGTGAGAGGGTCATCATGATCTACGTTGAAAGTGGGTGTTCAAATTATAATTTAATAAAGGGTGTCACCATGTAAAGAAAGGACAATAGTTTGTGTGGTTAAAATTATGCTTTTATATATATATATATATATATATATATATATAATTTTTTTATGTGGTATTTAAACATTTCAAGGGACCCATATACAAAAATATTAGCTCAAAATAATGTGTTTTGCTATTTTTAAAAATTCGGTAAAACTTTCATAACTTTTAAGGTGCTTTAAAGTTGTGAAAGTTTGACCGATTTTTTAAAAATAGAAAAAAGTTATTTTGAGCTGATTTTTTTGTACGAGTCTCTTGAAAAGTTTAAATACCACGCAAAAAACTCAACTCAAAAATACTTTTTTTATTATTTAAAAAAAATCGGTATGTAAACTTGGTATGTACATGAGTTTGTCTCTAAAGAACCATCATTTCCCCTTTTGTCCCTTTATTATTTTATTTCCCTTTTTTATCACTTGATTTCATTTCCCCCTCTTATCCAAAATTCAAAAGCATGGATGAAATAGGAAATTACACACTTTAGGGTCCACTACACAAAGACTACACCTCTCTCTCTCTCTCTCTCTCTCTCTCTCTCTCTCTCTCTCTCTCTCTCACACACACACACACACACACACACTCTCTCCCCATCTCTCTCTTACTCTCAATCGATCGATCTTCAACAATAACACTTAACTTTCTCTCCTCTCTCTCTCTCTCTCTCTCTCTCTCAAATTAGCAGGTAACTCTTTATCCTCTCTCTACCAATCTTCAGCCCCCCGATTTTTATGATCTTAATCTCATATATAGCATACGTTTTGTAACCTTTTTTTTTTATATATATTTGGGTTTTGTGTTACTCAGCATGTTCTAGGGTTTGAAATCCTTTTCATTTTCACTATTTATAAAAAAATGATTGTGGGTGGATTAAATGGTTTAGTGGGTCTAGATATGATTTGATTTGTAGGGTGTTTTGTAATTTGAATTTGTTTTATACGGTGTTTTATAAGGGTGATTTGTAATTTGTAATTTGTATTTGGTATTCATGTTTTGTATGGTTTTTTACGTTTGCTTTCACTCTATTTTCATACCACACCATTATTTGTTGTGAATATTTTGTGTTTTGTAAAATATTATGTGTTTGGTGGAAATGATACCACACCATTCTCTGTTTACATTTGTGTTATTGAATATTCTATGTTTTGTGAATACTCTGTTTTCAAATCTCATACATATTTGGTGGAAATGATGATGTTTGTGAGATATTTTTTTAATAATTTACACCGAGTATATATTCATTATGTGTGTTTCTATATGTAATGGTTGCACTTATGGGATTTTTAATAATTTTCAAACTGGTTTGTGTTTGAAAATCCATAGTATTTCGTATAATGTTTGTGTTTTAATAACGTGGTGACAGTGCCCTATATAGGTTAATTATCTATTGGTGTTTTTAATCTTTTTTAACTAAATAGAACCATGTCATTGAGCGTGTTATATACCAACATTAGCTTGGGTTTAGCGTCGTGCCTCCGGGACCTGTTATATGTACGTGTTACTTTTGGTTTTATGTTGTCGGGAATTATCTGCACGACTTGTTAGTTTGGGTGTTATGATGCATTTTGAAATTTTCGAAATTAGCTAATATTTTGAAAAAATGTTGAATGAAGGCCATGAAATATGTTCCGAGCATGAATGCTGATTGAAACAAATTTGTTGTAGAAGCATAAAATATTTTCGGTGTTATGCTTTGATAAAATAATTGTGCCTTTGACATGTGCTAATATTTTGACCAACCTGTTCGACACTAATCTATTCTAATCGGTGTGTTGATTCAAAGTGGGATTTCATTAGATAGGATTTTGGGAATTAATTTTGGTCTCCTGCTAATAATACAAAGTGGGATTTCATTAGATTTGAATTTATGTGTTATTTAAAGAATGTATGCCGATTCATTAGTAGTTTTTATTGTAGCATTGACAGTGTGTTTATTAAGTCGTGTTCGTATCGTTTTTATTATGTTTCGGGATATATATGTATGATATTGCATTTCGAATTATGACTTTAGTATAGTTTATGTTGGATTTTCACTTCTGCTAACTATTTTGTTTCGTTTGTGTATTTTATGTATATGTTTGAGACACACTTAATAATAAGTTCTCGTTTTTTTCATTAGGTAGTTAACTTCTTTTTTCACAGGGAGGATGTTACTGTATTTGGCAACGTATGATTTTATCCTTACTATTATGCTTCCAAAATACGGATAAAAATTAAGATCTTTCATTTTTTACTTGCTAATGGAATTTGCCCAATAATCAATACAATCAACATTTCACCTATGGTCGTAGGCTCCATGTTGGGTTGAACCATTTAAATATGGTTCTCAATCTCTTTCTCTTATCTCTAATTCAATCTTGTGTTAGTATTTTAGTAAATTTATATCTTATCTTCTATTTGTTGGTAATTAGTATGTTTTAGTTAAGAAAATTAGTATACCAAAAACTAGCAATAACATATTGACGTCGTATGTGGGAAACATTATTGCTTTCCACCATATTCGATTTCTTGAGCTTAAGGATACCTAATTCCAGTAAACCTGTGAATCTCAATACGACTCACCTTAGTTTTGATAGGTTAAAGATGATTTGTAGAAATTTCTCTTTAATTTCATGAAATTTCATAAATCCTTTTTGTGTGTGTTTCATCTTTAGAGTCACATTTCATGTAAATTGACTTATCTTCTATTCTGATACTCTATTTTCTTTATAATTTCTATTGAGAATGTCTGAAAACCTTGAGATCAGTAGGTCTACAGAAGGATTGTATTCTTGAAACCTTGGGTTTAATCTTTAAACCTAGTTCTTATTTTTTTTCAATGCATGATTAATCAAAGATCTTTAGGGATAAAAAATTTATGCATTTTAAATGTCAATCCCAAGATATTTTACCAACACATGATCCTTATTGAAGTTGCATAACTTTCTTCTGTCCCTTCTACTAACAAGGATTTTCAGTTTCTTAGGACGTCTCCATTTTTTACTTCCTTAGATCTTGTCGAAGACGTGATGTACCCCCACAGTAACGGGTGTGTATTCATCAAACTTCTTTGGCCAGCCTTGCTTCCGCTTCTTAGATTCCTTAAACTTTTTTTCTATCTAACATTCCACCAGCGTCAGACTTCATTCGCCCAAACTCATTCGTATCCATTGCTTTTCAACATTAAAAAATTTATTACCTTGGACAAGATCTTTACCATGGTGTTGAAAGGTTCTTTTGCCAACTCCCGATAGAGCTTCCTAGGTAAAAAATCACTCATAATTGCAGTGATTACTATTGTCTCATCATAATATATTACTTCTTATTTTTTAGTGTTGAACTGGTTGACGTACTCTCTCATCATTTCACCGACCTTCTGCCTGATGCTTAACAAGTGATCCACCCTCATCCTGATATTTGTGCCAAAATAGAAGTTATTTATAAATAAGTTTTCCAACATCTTGAAATTGTTTATGTTTTCCTTGGGATACCATTGTACCATATTTGGGTCGATCCAACCAGAGTATTGGAAAACTACCTACATTTCATCTCAGTAGGAATTAATATATGTTAGAAGCATCCTGGTATTGCCCTACATGAAGCATCAAATTAGCTTTTCCATTGTATCTTGATGTTATCAATGGAGGCTTGAGCTTCATCGGGTTTAGATAACGCACAACAGATGCTCCAAATGGAGATCCCTGGATAATAACACATCTATAAATGGTTTTTTGTCTTTATAAAATGCATAAGTCGACCATCCACATGCTGAATTGACCATTGTCAGGGTTGGTCCTTATCTTCTTGTTCAACCCGGACAAACTTACCGACTTGTCCATAAATCTAGGTTATACTCTCTTCTATTCTTGAAGTGTCTCGGACCTGATTGAGCCTCTCATGCTTTGCCCATACTAGGTTCAATATGTAACCCTTATGATTTTGGATATCCATGATTCTTCCATGTGCTCCTGGGCTCTCTGAGTTCTCTACTCGGATGTCCTCGTCCTACCCTTGATCCCAATTGATCAAAGGGAGATCCCATGCTTAACCTTTCCAATACACTGGGGTACTATATGGTGTAGGATTGATCAACGCCATATCATGTCGATCAGACAATTGAAGTTCTTCTTGGACCATAATATTAATCATTTCCTTACGATTCAGACCTTCTTCTAGTCCTACTTCCTTCACCACGTGAACCAAATTTCAATCACCTATGATTCTCTAGAGCCCGCTCATGGTGCACTTTCCTACAATCCCTAAATAGAGCCAAAAGTTTCATTTTATACATTTTATTAGAGTTTTCCCCAATTATTGGGCTAACAAGGTTTAGTTTTGTTCGATTTTGTCCATTTAAGATACTCTTCTTCAGTTTCTTCATTTTTTTCCTATTTTTCCTCCTGACGTTTAGTTAGGCTCTATAAGATTCCTTGCAAGTCACCAAAAACAACAAGTGTAGAGGGAGGTATACCATAGCGAATCATGCTGTGATTCGTACGAGGATAAAAAGTTAAAAGATGATATAATCCTTGATGCTCTCTAAGGTTTCCAAAAACCATGTTTTACCCTTTGTAAATCTTAGATATTATAATGTATGATCCTCCCCAAAGCTAAGTAGGTGTGTGGAAATATTTTGAGATGCAAACCCTTGGTTTTGATTGAGAAATGATGCTCTCTCTCTAGGTATTTTCATAAAAATGTGAATAGTATTTATCTCACCTATCTCAAACCTTAATAATTAATCATTACCATTAAAACCCCTTCCCACATCTTTACATACAAGTATAAAAGGTGGGCTCGGGCCAAACTAGGTTTCTTGAGTGTACTTTAATTTAATTATCTTAAAAATCACCCAAATAAAATGAGGTTTTATTTCTAAAGTTTATTATGTTACATAATATGATTCCCCACATTAAGTTTATGACATCCACTTGGTTAAATTAATTTACCATCAATCTATTTGACCAATATCTAATAAATTCCTTGATTCTCATAATTAACTTATATGATACTTCCCCGATCGGGGTATACCTAGTGGAAACAAAATATAATAGTCTATTAATGGGGTAGCACAATCCACGGTATCCCATGTACATGGATTCCTTCGAATTATGATCTCGGACCTACTCACACAATTATCACTCAATGTGCAGGTATCATTTGACTTGATATAAATTCAAGTCTCACCAATAGCAATCAAAGTAACATTTGGGCAAGTATTTAAATCCTCATAATTCTCGAGATTAGGAATTTATGCACACTTTCTGAATGGTATGAGATTACCCTAGTCTAATATAGACTCCCCTTACACTCAAATCTAATGGGTGGCCCTATTCAATACATTCATGGAATGTATTGATCACAATCTTATGTCGATCTATCATACAAATTATCAAATAATCATATAGGTTCCCGTAGTTTAAAATAAACTACTAGGATTGCATCGCAACTATTTCGATTGGGGATATGCATATTAACTCCATGTCTAGGTTGTGAATGTCTTTAAGGTTCTAGAACCAGAATTCCAATTTGCTAGTGATCAACCCAAAGCCGACTCACAAGAATTCTTATTTAGCTTTATTGACCGACGTGTCTATAATATATTTAAATTAAATATAAGGCATTATCTCAAACATGATTATTTTTTCAAAATAAGAAGACGCACGTTTAACTAAACCTAGTTTCTATCTACCATCTGCATCTTTTAAAGAATCTGGATAACTTTGGGGGGATTGCATGGGCATGGGGATCATATCCGACCTATACTGGAAGCTTGGCTAACGATAGAGCTCAAGGGTGAAGATTGGTTGTCTGTCTCTATTACAGGTTCAAACAAGAGATATTCTTATTCATATACCGACAACTGTCTATTTTTTAAGACATTGTTAGTAAGTTTGTTTATTGTATATGTAGTCACGGATTTGTTAGTGTTTTCGCGGACTTAGGGCATGCTTGAATATAGAATTCAACAAAACCATGCCAAATATTGGTCCATGGGCATTTCAACCAGTATCACAAAAAATGCGTCTCCACAACAATATAAATACCAGGAGAAAGTTGATAACCTGTGGTCTAATAATGTAAGTATTTTATTTATTTATAGTTTTGCATTTTTGAGACTTTAATTATGTTTTATATATATCTTTAGGTTTGTTGGGACCCGTATCGGGATGAGAGATATGCATACCAATTCCATGAAGTCATGTTCTATAGTGGTATCCCAATTTGATTTAATGTTGGGGAGTTTAACTACCGGGAGAGCATAGTGAGGAAACTAGGATGTGTTGAAATCATTTACAGGGATCCAATGATACCGATTATAGACAAGAGATGAAATTAAGTTGTCGGTATAACATTATTCTCAATAATCATAAATGGTACTAAGAGAATTGTGTAGAAGATTTAATAGAAACTAAGTCTCGTTCAGGACTGATCTCATTCTCGTGGGATTCACCTGAAGATTACACGATGTGGTTCCTGATATTCTCCCATTCAATCATCCAAAAACCTACCAATCTCCAATTCAGATATAAAAAATATTCACTTCTAAAATTTTAATTATATATTTTAAATTTAAGCTGAAATTCTTTAAATATGATAATTATGATGCAACTTATGATTTATTTTTAGTATGATGAAGTTCAAAAGTTCATGTTAGTATTGAATTGAAAATGGTGCATATTCTTGCCATTTGTGGACTTAAAGTATAAATTTTTGGAAGATATTTGTGTTACAGGGATATGAATACCGGATCATACTATTTATATTCGTTCTCATGATCAAGAAACTAACAGTTGGGCTCACTTACTTGATCATGAACCGAGATTTTAAGACCATATATGTCTTGTTCTATTAGGGATATAAATCATTGATGATTATACTATGATTCATGATTCTTAGCACGAAACAATTATACGATCATTCCATTTATAGTATCGACGCCGAACAAATTATAGGGATTTGTCTATTTGTATCATGAAATAAGATATTTAGGCTACTTATGTTTTGTTATGTTAGGGATCTAAATACCAAATCATTTTAGAGTGACATGGGATTCATATCCTAGATGGATTTTATACAGTGGTATTTTGAAGAAAAATTCCAACTTGTGGTATTAGGAATCAATCGTGCTGAAGGTGGAGAATAATTAACCAACATTCGCCATTACAATACCAAATTTTCTTTGAATTTACATTTTTTTTAAATAAATCTAATTGTAAACATTTATTATGTCAATTCATGGAGATAACCTAATTCAAGATAATTTTAACACAAACATAAGTATTGAAATCAAAATAAGAACATGGTAACAAAAAAAACATATTAGGAATCACATTAATTCTTTAAAATTGATTTTTAATTACATAACAACATGAAAACGCTACTTGTTATATTGTCAAATACATAACAATATAAAAAAAAATTCTTGTTCTATGGTTAAGTACATAACACCACAAAAAAAATACACATTAATTTTGACACGTGTACAAAAAATCTCTGCATTGGACTCCCATTAGGTGATATCAAATGGAGCATCGCATGTAGATACATTCTAAGGGGAAATATTCTCAAAGCCATTGATCCTTCCAGCATATTTATCAATCCAGGATTGGGCCTCAGGTGGGGCTTTACTATGCCAATAACTTGGAACCAATGGCATTAGGTACCCCCCTCTAAATTTGAGAATCGTAAAACTATTATTATTATAAACAAGGGACATTTGAATAACCATTTATACTTCTTTGGCTTATTTATCATAGGAAGGAACATAAGACATTGCTCCAGGGATATAAAATGCATATGTAGTTATAAATTTGTGCAACAAAAGATTCACACTCTAACATAAGCGACCATTTTTTTTATGAGTCGGTCAAGTAAAGCTATTCAATAATATAAGAATAATATCATGAAACCATGGACTGAAAACATCTTCATAAAACATAGTCGATTTTATTAATTCTTCCATCAAATCAGATCTTATGTCCCTTCAACCATCAACCTCACCTCCATTGTTCAAGCAACCCCCAACACACCTTAAGCCGTAATTCCCATAAGCATCGACATTTAATATTTCCTCATTAAAACCTCAAAAGAATCACAATATCTCATTTGCATACTATTTGTACGTTGGTGTGTATTTAAGGGACTACAATGTCAATCCTAAAAATGATTTGTAATTGATTTTCAAAGTTATTCTCTACTTCACTACGGTCTGTACCGTGGAACCCACATATTCAAATACTGATAGGTTCCTTTTCATTGAAATATCATGTTTTTATTCTCTAATTATTGTTTTACTTCCCATAGGTCAACCCTTACCAAACCGCATTACAAAAGGTATATGTAGCCTCGTAATCATGATAACTTTTTTCTTATCATGGTCTTGTCATGGTACTTGATCGTGAAAATATAATCCTTTACTTGGTCTTTTCATGGTCAAGGGACGTGATAATTATTCTCTTTTCATATTCATATCACGGTCAAGGATCGTGACAAAACTGTCCCCCCCCCAAAAAATGTTGGGTAGTAGCTACTTTCGAACAAAAAAATTGCATCAAAATAACAAAAATCGCCTATTCTTTTGAAACAAAATAACAACAACTAACCATAATATAATATCCAATTAAAAGTAATCAAACCAAATATGCCAGTTTAATTATAATGGTGCAATTAAAAGGTAGCATCCTATTTCTTTGGATATACCTCAATAACTCTAACCCGAGACTCGTAAGGTTATAGTGGAAAGTTGTGCACCATGGTACTTATAAGGTGCACGAATCCTTATCTCACATGGAAATATGAGATCCTCCACGCATGTCACAGATATAAAATCTCTCCCTAACTATCTCAAATGGATTCGAGACAGTAGGGTTGGGGTAGAGTATATATGATTATTGGTATGTTGGAGATTTTCCAACTTTTAGTCTCTATCCACTTTGTATGTGTTTAACTTAGAGGACAACCCACTATGACCATAAGAAAGGTCCAATAACTTCGACTTTCCTATCCAGGAGCTGACAACCTGAGTACAAATGTTTTTATCTTGGTCCAACAATTGGCTCAATGCATCTGTACTCAGAGATGCCCTCGAAACATCACTCTGGATGTCGTTCACAGCCTTTAACCTTTCCTAAAACAGTATAAAAATGTCATTAACTTTATAAAGTAATATTAATAAATTACTAGAACTGACAATGTAATTTCAATTTTAACTCACCAAAGTCTTAGCGACCTGCGAATTATAAGCCTTACCTTTCTTCATTCGAATCTTTACATAAGAGTCAGTACTATGTGGATTTCCCCTGAGCCACTCCCAAACAACTGCACATATTAAATTAAAAATAATTTTTTAATTTGACCATTAAAAAAAATGTGACCAAATTAAATCAATTTACTTACTATCATATGCTCCATCTCCGCCTAAGATATCGGCCCGAAGTAGTGTACATCAACTTTCTTTGACCGGTTAGTCCTCTCCGACTCATGGGTCGATAACTATCTCTTAAACACCTCAAAATATACAAACCTCAACCAATCGTTTAACGTGACTTGCTCTTTCTCTGGGATAATGTCCCTATATTGCAGCTCGGACTCTCGGTATGTTATTTTCCAACGTCTTCCATTATTCACGTATAATGACCAATATATTTTCCCACAATTTCGAGTCAACTTGAATTATATTTGTCCAACAAACTTACAATATAATAAAGTTAGTGAATTAATATTCAACAAACATATAATAAAATATGATGTGAAAGTCATATATTTAATATAAATATTGAGATTTATTGCCTCCATAGCCCCCCAAATGGCCATATTTATCTCGTCGGGCACGCTTCTCTAATTATTGTACCCGGGGCCAATTATTGAATTTAACGATTCTCCTGATCTTCTCAATATGCTTATTTTCAATTATGCTCCCACGCTTGTCAAATTTTATGGGATTTATGTTCGATGATATTCCATCCTCTCCGCTTTGTCCTAGTGTTCGATGGACAAATGTAAAAATATTATAAAACATAGGACTCAGTAGAATAATACATAACATAAAAAAATAGAACTCAATCGAGATATAAAAATTCAAATAACACAAACTTATTGGCGCCCTTTTTGGGGAATTCTCACCCATGAGTTACACGATTTTATCGGTTGTTTCTAAAAGTCATTTTACTTCCATGTGATAGGATAGTGCCTCTTTTCAAGAATTTTTGTTATTAAATTATGTTTCCACTCCCCAATGCCCTATATTCACTCTTAATCCTTGGGTATTTGAATATTCTACCATATTCTCACCCCGTGAGTTATGCGACTGCACCTCCTATGTCTAAAAGTTATTTTAGTGTGACGTGTCTTGATCGTGCCTCTTTTCCGACAATTTTGTTGTTAAATTATAAAAGTTAGTTTAGTGTTTGATGATGTGATCCTACCAATTTTAGGACAGTTTTATTGTTAAATTATGTTTTCACCCCTTAACACCATATTTTCAAGCTTAAGCCTTTGATTTTTTTTAATTTTCTACCAAATTCACACCCCATTAAGTAATCAATTGTGTTGGTTGTTTTTAAAAGTTAGTTTAGTTCCATGTGACGCAATTGTGTCCATTTTTGGATAGTTTTGTTATTAAATTAAGTTTTCACCCCTAATGACTAATTTTCAAGCTTACGCATTGAATTTTTGAATTTTATACTAAATTCTCGCGTCCTTAATCACACGACTTCACTAAATTTTTATATAAGTTAATTTATTATCATGTGATGTGACTGTGCCTCTTTTCGGGTAGTTTTGCTGTAAATTTTTTTTTCACCCCCTAATGCCCTATTTTCAATCTTAAGCCTTGGATTTTGGAATTTTCTATCATATTATTACCCCATGAAGTAAATGACAACAACAATTGTTTTTACAAGTTTGTTTAGTGTGTTGTGACGTGACTCAGCCTTTTTTGAATCATTTATGTTATTAAATTAAGTTTTCACCCCCTAACGCCCTAGTTTCAATATTAAGCCTTGTACTTTTGAATTTTCAAGCAAATTCTAACCCTCTGATTTACACGACTTCACTCATTGTTTTTATAAGTTAGTTAAGTGCGGTGTAACATGATTTTGCCTCTTTTTGTACAATTTTTCTATTAAATTAAGTTTTCATCCCCTAATTCCCTATTTTAAGCTTGAGCCTTGGTTTTGAATTTTGTCTATCAAATTCTCACTCTGCGGGTTACCCGACTGCACCAGTTGTTTTTATAAGTTAGTTTGGTGTCATGTGACATGATCCTCACTCTTTTAGGGCAATTTTTTTGCTAAATTATATTTTCACCCCCTAATGCCCTATTTTCAAGCTTGAGCCTTGTAGTTTTGAATTTATACCAAATTCTCACCTCATGAAGTACATAAATGCACTGGTTATTTCTACAAGTAGTTTTAGTATTGTGTGACATGATTGTGTCGTTATTTTTCGAATATTTTTGTTATTAAATTATATTTTCATCCCCTAACAACCTATTTTGCAGCTTAAGCGTTCGGTGTTTGAAATTTTAATTTAACAACCCACATTAGACTTAACAAATAATAAATTATAGTTTGATTTTCACATCACATTTAACAAACTACATACTACAAATTACAAATTGCAGTCATCACTATCCACCCAAATACAAGTAGTAAACTAGATCGAGATTACATTTACAATCCATATAAATTTACTCATGTAAAGTATCTATAAATTACTTCAAGTTAGGGTTGTCATCCAAATTTTTTTAAGTTTGTAGGAGTTTTCAGGTCATCATAACTAACCACAATCCATTATTGATATACTACGAGTAAAACACTTGCTTAGGTTTTTAAATACGTAAACAAAACCATTATTAAATGGGTAGATGAATCGAATTTACAAGAACTCTTGTCCTCAAATAATACCCAATCATAATACAATACAACCTCTTTGAAATATATATAATCTAATTCAGAAATATGTTGAATTACATCGTAGCAAGTCATTTTTACTTCAATGAGGTTTTCGTCTTTGGCACTCCCCCTGAAATACATAATGAACTTATATGAAATGTTGTGGTTTTGTAATGAAGTATTTTTCTCGTACAACCTTGGCAACAATACATTAGCATTCAGTCAATCCTTCTTAAATCTATGTTCTAGGAAATTGGGTCCATTGGTGAAATGAGCATTCCTTGATGTGGCATCACCCATCCTCAACAACTAAAATTATGGATTATGTAAGTTAATTAGATAGTTTCAAAATCTTTCAATTATTTATTATTATCATTCACCAAGGGACATTTGATGTAAAAATTACCTCACCTATAACCCAAAATCAAAATTCACTATTTTGAATGCGAAACCGTCTTTCATTTTTTATTGTGCCTGGATGCATTATATTTTCTACATTGAATTGAAAAATTTATCAAAAATGTGATCATGTATATTATAAATAACATGAAGTAAAATTACAACATAAACTGAATCTCTCCATTCGTTTCCATCTTCATATGTTTCAAACATATAATGAGCCATTTGCTCATATTATAAACTTGTCAATTTATCTCATTTTACCATGACTTAACCACCCCTATCATCTAACTCATCTCCATATTCTACAATGTTAGGGTTGGGCCTATATTCATTAACTAACATTGGCACCTCCACATTAATTTGTTCCTCCATGATGTATCCTTCAATGTACCTCATATTCTTAACATAGTATTTGAATTTTTTTATTCAAGCTACATATTAAAGTTATTAAAACTCAACAATCAATATATTAAATTAATTAAAGTAAATTAAACTATAATAAAATTATATTAGCAAGTATACCTTTCAAATGAGTACATCCACCGACATATTACGGGGCCGCAAAAAAGATCTTCATCGCATAAGTGCACCAACAAGTGAATACTAATGTTAAAGAAAGTCAGGGTAAGTACTTATCCAATACACTAGTTTCTTCATCTAGAGTTTCTTTTACAGCCACTATGTTCTTTTGGTTGACTACTATTGTGCACAAATGTGTGAAGGAAAGGTTAATATTCATAATGGCGCTTCGTAAATCCTTATGCTTAAATATTTCTTAAATAATAAAGGGACTAGTTGCATGATCACATGATAATTGTGAGACTTGCACTTTTGTAGATCATATGTGGCATGGCTCATAACCCTCTAGAAATTTGATGAAAAATTAGAGGTAACTTTCAAATTATGCGATATGTCAAAAATAACCTTTCTTTCTTCGCTTGTCAAAGTATATACCCTTGGGGAATTATATTTCTCCCACTACTATATTCTTTCAACCATAATTGCGACCTAATTTTTTACACTTTAAGGTAACGTTGTGCCTTTTTTGTATTTTTAATGACATCCACGCAGGAATGTTCTCATAAGATGTTATATGGTGTTCTTATCGGCATGGGTGATATCTAATTCATGGTGCAACACATGTTTCCTTTCTAATACAACAAGTCAAACAATATAGACCTCCTAGATCACGCCTTCCCTTTCTCGGCTTCATTCTCGATGGGGGAGTTTTTATGATTGCCGTTATTGAATTTAGGATTCTTATCGAGTTCAATAGCTCCACATTTGGAAGCCCTCCTTTTAACTTTTGAACTGAAAGCTTTCTCGGAGGTAGCCAATATTCAACCCCACCCAATAGAAATTTAGAAGTTTTATCAAATCTAAACTTGTGATCGATTAGCAATAATCTCCTATGAGAATGATATATAGTTTTTCCACTATCCTTGAGATGTTGAGATCTAGATTCCTCTTCATAAATGAGACACCCAAAGTAACAGTGAATATCAAACCTTGATAAAGTCCCATAAGTTGGGAAATCATGCATTTACCAAATAAACATAACTTTTAACATGAACTTTTTTTGTTTGCTAAATTAAAATGCTTTCACGTCCACTACCCACAACTCATTCCATTCTTTTACCAATGGTGCCAAGTTGACATCAATATCGTTACTTGGTGGCTTTATCCCACGTATCAATAAAGACAACATAAAAAATTATGGTCTCATGCACAAAGAAGGAGTGAGATTGAGGGGTCCTAAGATCACCGACCATACACTTTGATTGGTGTTCATATTATCTAATGGATTGAACGCATATGTTAATAGTTGTAAACAAATATTACATTATTCATTGGCGAAATCCGGGTAATTGAAATTTATGCCTTTCCAAATGGTTGAGTCAATAGGATGACACATGAGATTATCACCTACTTATGCTCTAGTGTTCCAAGTCATTACCTCCGATATCCGAGTTATTGTGAAAAATAGCTTAAACTTGGGACCAACTAGGAAATATTTCAATACTTTTTTAGACACTTTGAAAAGTGATGTTCTCTTATCAGTCACCTCACCCTACTCTAGCACATATCTAGGTTTCTCGCATACAGAACAATGATCATGATTTGTGTACTCCTTTCGGTATAGTATGCAATCATACTTAAAATCATGAATTGATTTGTACTTCATTCCCAAAGATTTCAAATTGTTCTTTATACTCGAATAGTTATTTGGAAGAATATTTGTCTAAGGAGAAAACCATTTACCCAAGTCATAATTCCATTCACGTTATTTCCAAACAAACCAAAATGACTCTTCAAACTATGCAAACCAACCATGGCATGCAAAGATGTCTGATATTTTCGACATTTGGGGTACAATGGTTGGGTTGATTTGACTTACAAACTTTGGTAGTCAAGTCAAGGTTTATCCCAACACCGTTATGAGCATTAGAACCTCCACCATAAAATTGAGTACCTTTAGTATTATAATACTAATTGTCTTCCACCACAAGAATTTCGTAAGCATAATCTATTAGATGATCTAGCATATTTTGCTATACGGTATCCTCCTACTCTTCCACCGAAGTTCCTAGACATCTGTATGAGAGATTTTTAGGGAAAAGGGGATAATATATTTTCTCGTGAAAAACCCACACCCGATAATCATCTTGTATGCCATATTAAAGAAAATGTAATTCAACTATTTTCCACTCAATCACTTTACCATTTCAACATGTGCAAGTATAAGAGAACTCTTCATTATTAAGACAACTAGTTATGAATTTTCAAAATTATTAGAACCTTTATGGTACACATCCCCGAGTCTCTTTGTCTCACCCGCCCATTATTTGTATACATAATACACCATAACAACTTGTAGGAACTATTACCTACCATGCATAGATAAATGGTGTAGTTAAATCAGACAGAAGCACAACCCAACAATCAAAACCTACAACCCCCCAACAATGTGATGATAATATATGAAAATAAAAAAAGGAAATTGGTAAAAAAAGGACTTGAATCCCAAAATGATTTTGGATACCTATGTAGCCAAAATCGAAATTAAAGTCCACAAGCACACCCTAATTAAAAACCTAGTTAATCGAGACACAAGTGCAATCTAATTAACAAGTATACATTAACAATAATTTTTTTCTTAAGGCCATATCATGTTGATATCCTAAATCGCATATGCATGCCAAATTGATGTTAATTATACTTTTTAACCTAATCGAATCCAACTTTAAAAGCCTATGTACATTGGAATAACATTAAAAACAATGGAACAACATTCAATGTGTTCTTTTCCATTTTCACCCAAAATTCAAAATTAATTCAAAATTTTAAATAAACCCACATGAATATCAAAGTCAAATATTTACATTCTCATGAAGAATGGTTTCAACCAAAAATTATTAGATTTATAATTAACTAACACATTATAATGAAGCCCAAATACATATCAAAATCAAATATTTACATTCTAATGAAGAATGGTTTGGATGTTCAAACTTAGTTTTTACACAAATTGTTTCCAATAATATCAAAGTCATACATGTATATACAACTAGTTTACAACAAACAAAAACATTATAATGAAGAAAAAACAAATATATAAAGTCAAATAATCAGATTCTAATGAATAATGTCTTATATGTTCAAATCTAGGTTTTCCACAACTTGATTTCAAAGAATAAGAAGACATACACGTATATACAACTAGCTTACGACACATATATTTGAGAACTTCACACACACACACACACACACACACACACACACACACACACACACACATATATATATATATATATATATATATTACCTTTTGAGTGAAATATGGTATTTTAACTTAGGTGAGAGAGAGCTAGGTTGATGAAACAAAAGAGGGAAAATGAAAAATGGGGCCGAAATAAGAGTTTTAAGTGGGTTGTTCTCATCAGATTTGTCACGATCCTTAACCATGACAAGCGCTTTTGCGTTCTTGTCACGGTCAAGGACCTTGAAAAAAGATGCATGTTTTTTCATTACAATCCTTGATCGTGATAAAGGGTGGTCAGAAAAGTGAAACATCTTTGCTCTTTTGGTGTAGTTTCTTTATGTCAATATAGGCAAGAAGATTCGACCAAATCAAACGATTAAACTTCCCATATGTAAGAAATTTGTTCATGGCATTGATGATGAAATATTGACCAATGTTTGTCATACCTATGACGAGATACTATAACAAGGATTCAGGGTCTAGATACCGAACAAGTTTTGTTCATTAATACACAAATTATTTTCTTTCAGGATCTAGATCATGAATTATATTGAGTAGTTTTGGCATATCTATAGCCAAAAAAACATGTTCATTAAAACTATATAATTGTTTTGTTATCTTAATACCAAAAATCGTAGTTGGCATCAATGTTTGTTATTGCCTGTTGATGCCATATTTTGTAGTCCCACATGGACCAATTACAAATCAACACGTGGCACATAATCAACTATGAACTCCCGACTTACTCTGGAAGGGAACTCCCTACTTACTGAGAGGCCCGACTTACTCTGGAAATAAATGCCCGACTTACTTTACCTGGAATGCCAACCAACACTAACAGACAAGTACCAGCAGATAGATTGCCAATAGTCGCACATTCAATATCTTATAGTACAGATGTAAATGCCTAATTGATAAAGGAATTCCATCCTTTCACATGACAACTATTGACATACCCTTATGGTATAAATACATTATAATCCCCTCATGGCAAGGGACAATATCATTCTAAGGCAACCCTAAGGCATAAAGGGCAATAACATAACAGTGGACGTAGGCAAAGGCCGAACCACTTTAAAAATCTCTTGTGTCTTGTTTAATTCCTGTTTATTTATCTGTGATCAATTAATTAGGTTAGTCTAGTTTTTTTCATCAACAGATTGGCGTCGTCTATGGGAAATGACTTGATCAAAGAGTTTTCATCAAATCATCATCCATGACTGATCATGCCAAAAGCAGTCATAGGAATGAGGATATTCCACCCAATCCATCCACTCCTCCTAGTAATGCGGATTTGACTGGGATTTTAGCAAGTTTGGTGAGGGGCTAAGAGAAAATGAAGAGACGATGCGATAATTGGTTCAAGCATTACAAGGAAACACTCCTGCTCAGTCGGTCCAAAGAATTATGCCGCCACCGCCATCCAGAATTATTGATCAATTACTAACATCAAAAGAC
The DNA here is from genome assembly GCA_949130495.1 of Sambucus nigra. NCBI lineage: Eukaryota > Viridiplantae > Streptophyta > Magnoliopsida > Dipsacales > Adoxaceae > Sambucus > Sambucus nigra. The sequence goes on from OX422223.1 coordinate 10,034,016, forward strand.
ACATCATATCATCCTGAAAAGACCTCATCCATCAGAACATCCTATTCTTATGAGGGATAATCTTTAATTTCGAAAAGACCAAGTGCCTTGCAAAGAGTTAGCAAGGGATCTGCCTTCAAAAGATTAGGCCCCATAGGGAATGATAATTCCCAAAGGGTTGCGGCGGGTAATTCTCGATGACCAATCGATCTAAGGGAAGGTTTAGCCCAATCCAGATCAAATCCATGACGGGCTGCTCGTTCCGAGCAACATTCCTAGGAAGAAAACTCCACCTAATCAGTTGCTCGATTCACTGTGGGCAATGATGATGCTTGGAAGGTTACAATACAAAGGTTAGAGGATAGACTCGGAGAGATGGCTAAATCTAGGAATCCTTTGCAAAGAACTTTTGTGAAAGGATCACTTTTGTTCAAGAGATATTGAACTTCCCTACTCCTAGTAAGTTTAAATCACCTGTGGTTACCTCGAAGTATGATGGCAAAACAGATCATGTTCTCCATATAAAACAATACCAAGTAGCTGCAGACATATACGATGTTCCTAATGAAATGAGATGTCGTGCATTCTCAGGAACCATAACTGGCACAACTCAAATTTAGTATAATGGTCTTCCTCGGGGATAGATTGCCAGCTTCCAATAGTTAGTTGAACTCTTTATTGGCAATTTTTACTTTGGAGCGAAACCACTAAAGAGGGTAGCTCACTTGTTAAGCATTAGGCAGAAAGTGGGAGAAAGTACAAGAGACTTCATTACTCGTTTTAATAATGAGAAGTTAGAAGTGATAGGCTATGAATAGAAGACTGCGATTACTACTCTGATGAGTGACTTGCTCCCCAACAAAATCTATTATACCTTGACCAAAGATCCACCAAAGATGATGACGGAGTTGATAGCGAAAGCAGCCAAGATCATGAATGCCGTGGAAGCTATGGCAGCAAAAAAGAACACAAATGCTAAGGCTGAGATCAAATTGGAGAAAAAGGAGCATAAAAGAAGTAACGATTTGAACAATGGCCGTAAGGATGATAGGGAAAAAGAACGGTTGGATAACCTGAGGAAATTCACGACTTATTCTCAATTGAAGATAGATATTCATCATGTCCTAGATGAAATAAAGCATAGCGATGATCTGAATTAGCCGGAGAAGCTAAGGACACCTGCTAACAGACGAAGCAAGTCCAAATATTGTGAGTTTCACAAAGACCATGGGCACACAAGCAATAGGTGTATTGCTTTGCAAAATGAGATTAAAGCATTAATTCGCCGAGGAAAGCTAGATCGATTTGTGGACTAATGGAATAGAGGCAGACCAACACGATAAGGTTGGCAAAGATCAAAATCTCCTTACAAGCTAAGAGAAAAAAAGAAAAAGGGATCATGATAGTGACCCCGAGGATGATCCCGACCTCCCGAAGAGGCTTAAGCACCCTGAGAGGGAGTTATTTACTTTAAGTTTTGGTTCATTTGACTGTAATGTTATAACAGGGGGTTAGCTGGTGGATGAGATCTCTCAGCTGAAAGAAAAGCTTACCTCAATGAGGCCCGAGCTTGTTCTTATATACAACAAATAAACCTTATCGAAGAAGATAGACCAAGGAAGGTGAATATGGATAAGCTAGTGATAGGCTTTTTCCAAAAATGATCTTTCTAGCGTACTGTATCTGCATGATGATCCTTTGGTGGTAAAAGTAAGGATAGGAGATGTAATTATTATAAGGGTATTAGTTGATAATGGCAGCTCGACGGATATCATGTTTTATATATGTTTTGGTAGTTTGGGTTTAAAGCTCAGCCAGTTGGAACCGTATCATAGACCTCTTATTGGTTTCTCGGGGGAAAAAGTGTACCCGTTGGGAACCATCAAATTAGATGTACTGATCGGGACCTGGCCACTAAGCAGGATAGAGAAAGTGAGATTCTTTATCATGGATAAAAAACGTTCATTCAGCCTACAATGTGATAATGGGTAGAGTTGGGTTAAAGAAATATGAAGTTGTTCCATCCACCGTGCATCAATACCTTAAATTTCCAACCAAATTCAGAGTAGGAGTGGTGAAAGGAGATTAAAAAGTAGCTCGAGAATGCTACTATTCCTCCGTCGAGGAAGAAAATCTGGAGGAAAATAAAGAAAAAGACCACAACCTATCAAGTTGAGATGTTTGGAGATGAAGAAGTCCAAACCCTTGATCCCAGAGATGAAACCGAGATGGTAAAAGGGGAAGTGATGGAGGAGACAAAGAGTATTGTGCTTGATGATGACAAACCAGAAAGAACAACCCAAATTGGGGCCTCACTAGATCCAGTTCTCAAACAGTAATTGATTGCTTTTTTGAGACAGAGGAAATAAGTTTTTGCATGGAGGCCCTATAATATGCCCAGCATAGATCCAAACTTTTTGTGCCATGAGTTAAATGTTGATAAAACTGTGAAGCCAATAAAGCAGTGATGACGTGCGTTTAGTCCATAGAAGAATCAAGAAATTGAAGAGGAAGTTGAAAAACTTCAAAAGGTTTCTTTTATTGAAGATACAAAATATCCAGATTGGCTAGCTAACGTGGTGATAATCAAGAAGAAGAATAATAAATGGAGAATGTGTGTTGATTTCACTGACCTAAACTAAGCATGCCCAAATGATCATTTTCCTTTGCCAAGGATTGATCAATTGGTAGATGCCACATCTGGACACGAGCTGCTCAGTTTTATGGATGCTTATTCGGGTTATAACCATATCGAGATGCAGCTAGAAGATAAACATAGTACTTTTTTCATTACCTCCTGAGGAACTTATTGTTACAATGTTATGCCTTTTGGTCTTAAAAATGCAGGTGCCACATACCAGAGGCTGGTGAACAACGTGTTTGAGGAACAAATCGACAAAAATATGGAAGTTTATGTGACGACATGCTCACAAAGAGCAGAAAAGTTGCTGACCATATTACCGACCTCACCCAAATATTTGTCCAGTTGGAAAAGCATCAGATGAAACTCAACCCGACCAAGTGCACTTTTTGAGTATGATAAGGCATGTTCCTCTAGTATATAGTAAACCAAATAGGGATAGAGGACAATCTAGACAAAATCAAGGCAGTGATAAAAATGTCATCCCTGACCAGCAAGAAGGAGGTGCAAAGGCTTACTGGAAGGGTAGCAACCCTTAACAGATTTGTCTCCCGAGCAACAGAAAAATGTTTACCATTATTCAAGGTGCTCAGAAAGACCTTTGAGTGGAATGAGGAGTGCGAGAAGGAATTTCAGGAGTTGAAGAGATACTTGGGGGCACCACCACTCCTCTCCCGACCAGTTTTTAGCAAAAAATTATACCTGTATTTGGTGATTTCAGAGTCAACTGTTATCTCGGCGCTGGTTAGATTGGAGAACGGAGTCCAAAAACCCATATACTATACTAGCAAGGATTTTAGAGGAGATGAGATTAGATATCCTAGGCTGGAGCAATTGACATTGGCCTTCATTGAAGCAAGTCGAAGAATAAAGCCATACTTTCAAGCTTATATTATAGTAGTGTATACCGATTTGCCACTCAGGCAAGCATTGCATAAGCTTGAGAAATCTGGGCGATTAATGTGTTGGGCTGTGGAGTTAGGAGAATATAATATACTTTATGAGCCGAGGAACTCACTAAAAGGCCAAGCAGTAGCATACTTTATCACTGAATTTATTTACTCAGATAGTCTCGAGCAGCTGGGGGCTGCTACCAAGCAACTTGTAGCAGCTGAGAAGTCAAATAAAGCCACTCCTGACCAACCCTAAATAGGTGAAAAGGCATAGGAGGCAGCTAGATCAGATGCTGATATGAAAGATGTGATATTCCATTATGGGAACTTGTCACACCATGCATTCGATAGCAATATTCCCTTATGGAGTTTATATGTGGATGGCTCGCCTTATGCAGCCGATTGTAGAGCAGGTATTATTCTCGTTACTCCTGACAATATTGATATAGAATATGCCTTGCGATTTCAATTTCAAGCCTCTAATAATAAGGTTGAGTATGAAGCTATGATTGTGGGATTATATCTGGTAAAGTCATTAGATGCCAAGCAAGTTGTGGTGTATAGTGATTCATAGTTGGTCGTGATCCAACTACTTAATGTTTATGCTCCCAAAGGGGAATTAATGATCAGATATTTAGCCAAGGCTAAAGATGTCATCAGCAGTATATCAACAGTTCAAGTAGTCAGAATCCTAAGGATGAAGAATGCTCAAGCAGATGCACTTGCTCGGCTAGCTTCAGTAACGCGCACCGAGTTACGAAGAACAATTCCTAGAGGGTTGTTGGCAAGTCGGAGTATAGATGATGACATTATGGTGAATTTTATTACAATATATTTGGGTCCTTCTTGGATGGATCTAATCAAGGTGTACATTGAGGATGGGACATTGCCTATCGACCAAGTCGCAGTAAGAAAACTAAAGTACAAAGTTGCTCGGTATGTAATGGAGAAAGGAATTTTGAATAGGAGAGGTTTGTCAGTGAACCTATTATGCTGTGTGAATCCTTTAGAAGTAGAAGATTTGGTGGAAGAAGTACACGAAGGATACTGTGGAGCTCATGTAGCAGGCAAAACATTACTACAAAGGATCATTAATCAGGGATATGATTGGCCCACCATGAGAATGGACTGTGCAACTTTCATAAAGAAATGTGACAAATGCCAGAGGCTCTCCAGCGTTAGAAAGATTCCACAAGCAGCTTTAACGCCTATTACTTCACCTTGGCCGTTTGCAATCTGGGGATTGGACTTAGTCAGGAAGGTTCAAGTACCTCGTCATTGCTGTCGATTATTTTACTAAATGGGTGAAAGTGGAGCCTTTAATAGATATGTCTTATAAGAAAGTCTACCAGTTCATTTGGAAGACCATCATTTGTAGATATGGTTTGCCTTATGCATTTATCACTAATCACGGCACAAAGTTTGATAACGATGAATTCGCTGAGTACTATGCCCAATCTAACATAAAAAAGTTCCATGCTGCTCCTGGTCATCCTTAATGTAATGGCCATACTGAGGTGACAAATAGAACAATATTGAATGGGTTGAAGAAGAGATTGGATGCTGAAAAAGGATTTTGGATCAACGAGTTGCATTCTGTCTTATGGGCCTATCGAACAACTCCTTGAATAGCTACTGGAGAGACGCCGTACATGCTGGCATTCAGTACTAAAGCTGTAATACCTGCCGAGTTAGTATTACGTACTCATAGGGTCCTTAATTTTTGTAGTCCAATTAGTGATTTGATGAGGAGATTGGATTTGGATATGACAGAAGAAGTTCGAAAATATGCTGCCTTGCGAAATATAACTTATTAACAACAACTATTCGTTTCTATAATAAAAGGGTGAAGCCGAGCAACTTAAAAGAAGGAGATTATGTGTTAAAGAAAGTCATCCAAAAGAATAACAAGTTAGAAGATAATTGGTATGTGCCCTACCATATCCCGACAGTCGTCCGTCCCGGAACATACATAATCAAAACCTTAGAGGGTGAAGAGTTTAAAAATCCATGGAATGATGAACATCTGAGAAAGTATTACTAGTGATGTAATTGCTTTAATTTCAAGTATTTATAAAATTTCCTTTTCATTGAAATTTTAAGGGAGTACTAGTGTTATGCACCATACAATATTATTCAATTAAATATTAGCAACTGATTAACTAATCGTTGGTCAACAATTTACAATACACAATAATTGGCTCTTCATAACTGACTAAGTAAATGTTCCTCGGCAATTTACGAAGTAATAAAGCTGATAACATTTGCAACTGATTAACTTATAGTTGTTATGCAATTTGTAAAACCATATAACCATTAAGGCAAAGCCCTAACTACTTGGTTATATGATCGGGTGAATAATTTTTACCTAAACTGGGCTAAAAGTTATACAAATGATCTACTTACGCCTGGAAACCACGGTATCTAATGCAATTACCTCAATTTTGGTACATTAGTGTAACGAACCATGGTGATACTTTGGTAATTGGTACGATTCTTAGGATAATACTAAAGGTATCAATAGAACCGAGGAACAAATAAAGGTTGATAAATTTAATCCATAACAAGAAGGCATCCGAGCAACACAAGTTTGTACAAATATCATTCATTCATAATTATAAATGATTATATGATACTATTCAAGTACTAACAAATGTAGGAAACCAAAATATATAAAAATCCTATTCTATTGGACGTTTTCCCTCAGACTTGGGAGGAGCAGGTAAAGGATCCAATCTAGCTGGAGGCTCATCTAAGGAGTATGGGTTGTTGATGAAGGTGAATTCTTCCATCATCCTGCTGCTGCTGATACTCGGGACTTCTAATTAATGTGGAGGACGAATAATTTCAAGCTCATTTTCCAACTCATAATCCCCGAGGTACTTAGCAATCAAAGAATGGGGAATAGAAGACACATGAATCCAGCTTGTATCCAACTTTAATGGGCAATTTTCAACATTCAGAAAGCCTGGATTAGCCCAAGACCACAATGGAGAATCATGATCGTGCTTCAAGACTGCCAATGCATTCAACCAACCTTCCTTACAGCCTTCTTTGGATTTTTACTCCAGGTGATCATCCATATGTGTGAGTGCTTCACTATTGCCATCCATCCAAACCTCCCAAGGTTGCTTATGAAATTGTAAGATTGGCTTGTCAATTTTCACTTATTGGTATTTCAACAACTCACTTTTGATTTGAAGATCAGAAGACATTTTAGCCAACTGTTCAGTTGGAGAAGCAATGGCAGAATCTTTAGCTTGGAGTTGGTCAGATAAGTCTGATGTTGATCCGGATGCTTTGGATCTTGATCGGGTAGAAGAGGAAGCTTTGTTCGTCTCTAATTCTTCAATCCTAGCCCTTAATTGGGCATTTTCCTTATCCAGTAATGAAACCCCTTCCTCAGGAATGACAATAGCAGGATCAACATCTGAGACTTCAATTTATTCTTTAAAACATTATTTTCATCTTCTAAAAGCCTAGCTATATATCTAGCTTTTTGGGCTTTAGACACAGCATTTGCAGTTACCCGATCAATGAGGCATTTTATGTAGGCTTCTCGAGCTTGATCAGAAATGCATTCCCTAAGCTCCTTCACAACATCATTAATCATTTTGAGATGACCATCCTTGAACAAGTCATTCATCTGTTATATAAATCCCCAACAAAGATCCAAAATTCAACAACAGAAAAAAAAACTTGCGGTATGAAAAAAACATATCGGGAATGAAAGCGAAAGTCTTTTCATTAATATAATTGATGTATTATATGGAAAAGTTCATAAAAGAGAGAGTACAAAATAAAAAAAATGCATAAATAAGGCTACACTGTCTCCACATCAGCAACTCCTTTCTCGACATTAGCAGAGGTAGGATTATGATCTGCCGTGTGTAACACCCCGCCCGCCCGGGGAGAGCGGAGCGGAGCGCCAATATTGATAAAACTAACCAAATCCATATATAGCAAGGAATAGAGCATCTAAATAATCTCACAATATAAACGAAACCACTAATATCAATTCTTCAAATTCAATACAACAAAGTCTCTCGAACTAAAACAACTATCTATCTCGAAATAAAAATAAATCACCAAATGATCCATACAACAAAAATAAATACAAATCTTCCAAAAAATATTCTTCCCAAAATAATCCACTCTAAAGTCATCCCAATTGGTCCATAGCGCTCAAATCCACGCTAACCTATCAACTAAAAGAAAATATGGGGAAGTACACAATACGACAGGAAAGATGCTCAATAGATATATGTTAGGGATGAATAAAAAGTAACAACATGAGTACGAATATTTAAATCAAATGCGAATCTCAATTGCATTTATCAATAAATTTCTCAATAACACATCAATGGGGATTTTCGTTAATGTACTGTATGGGCGGTACGACATAGATTTCTTGCGATGTGAGATGTATACTCAGAGTTGACCTTACCAGTATGATTGATCTTTCCGAATTTTGGGATGAAATTCTATTATAAGGGGGGAAGTATGTAATACCCCATGATTTTTATGACTATTAAAATGGATTTTATTTTAAATTAATGGATTAATTGGATTTTGTTATAAATTAATTCATTTGGATTTTATCCGAAATGTGGATATTAAAATGTATGATTCTGAATATTACTTAAAGATATTTAGGTAATATATGAATGTGATGTTATTGATATTGCTGTGAGTTATAAATTCAGTAATTTGAATTTTTTGTTGGACGCGGTATGGGACGTGTCGGGACTAATTTGTTAAATTAAAAAGGGAACTTATTTTTATATCGACCTTATAGTCATTTTGAGTGCGTCGTTGCATCCAGAAGGGTTGAAATAGTCAGAAAAGTCTATCTGGATGTTGATTTTGGGTCTCGGGTCATTTGGAAATGAAAAGGCAACCTAAAAGGGCATTTTGGTCATTTTACAAGGGGCATGAATAGTGATTTCGAATTTTGTCTTATTATAAATATTTGGAGATTAGTTGTACGTGGGTTCATTCATCTTTTCTACACAATATTGAGAGGTCATCTTCTTAGAGAGTGTGAAAGGTTGCTTGGAAGAAGAGAAGTTTACTTGGGAAGGAGGAAAACCAAAGGCCAAAGGTCACCACCACCAACCACCACCGAAAGTTGGCCGGAGAAGGGGAGAACCACCTGTGATATACAACCCCAAAGGATCAAACCTTTTTTAGAGGCGAGTATTTGATGATTGTAATCTAAGTTTTTATATTGTCCATGTTAGGATAGTTATAAAAAGATGAGATCTTTCATGTTTGGAAGATAAAGATGGAGTTGTTAATGGATTTTTGGAAAATGGAAATATATAGGAATCAAACTCATGTTGTAGGTAGATAGTAATCCACTAAATAATCATTAAGTTGTTGAAGAAATTCTGAGAATCATTTGTGTGTTCTTGAAGATATCATGTATATAATTTTTTGGAAAAAGAGGATAAATATATACTTTTAATTCAAACTCTTGATGATTCTAGGATGTTTAGATCATTAGAAATCATTTACATATGTTGCTATATCATGTACTAAGGATTATAAGGAATTTGGGTTGTTTATATGCAGGTTTCAATGATAAAAACTTATGAAACCCGTAGAATAAAAATTGCAGAAATCTGGGCTGATATCTGGACGATGGATCGATCGCCCTCCCCAGAATTTATGATGTTGTCTCTTTTTAATGCTTGTTCTTATACCAAACCTTTTGTAAATCTTTTGTGATTATTAATTGGATATAATGGGACTTAGGGAAGATCAGTAAGCCCTAGATAAGAATCGAATTAATGTGATTGGGATTTAATTGATTAGAATTATGATAATTAAAGTGAAAGAAATTTTGGTTGCTAAATTCATGTGTTGGGTTCTAATTTGTATGCATGAGGATTAAGGATAGGTCCATTAGGGGAAAATTTTATATCACCTGGGCAGCCTTGGGTTTACAAGAGGGTTCAATTCTAGATGATAGAAGATGTGTTTATAAGAGATTAGAAATAATCGGTTATAACCCTAGTTAAAGGAGAGTTTAATTCGTAGTAATTCGGGAGATAAATTGATATGGACCAGTAGGATATTAGTGAGTTCTTACTGAATAAATATATTGAGGAAAGACCTATTTAAACCTTGGGTAATGAGTGAGACTCTAGAATAATTAAATTAAAGAAGTAAAGTCATAATAATTTAATACGTAGGATTTAAAGAGATATAATGCTACGTATGGGAATTATCTTAGGGTAGTGTGAGTACCTTGTTGATATTATATCTATAGGTAGATGATAATGCCTATTTTATTGATTGATGATTTATGTGTATTACATACCTAGCTTACTTGCTATTGATGGGGAGGTTTGCGAGTGAGGGCAGTCATATCCTGATGAATCCATGGGATTTTTTATTTGTCGATCAAGAACATATGTCTATGAAAGACTTATCGGGGAGTTGATAAGTCCGTTGACTATGGGAACATAGGTATGTGCTGAGAACTATGTTCGCCTCCAATTTGTATGTTGTTTGTGGTTCGAGGAATCCTTACCGAACCTTTAGTCCCCTATTCGGCGACCAACGATATTGGGACGTGATAGCAGAGTAATGCATGCACTGCAGCTATGACTCGGGGTGCCGTATTATATATGTGTGTATATATATATATATATATATATATATATATATATATATATATATATATATATATATATATATATATATAATGAGTTAAATGAATGTATATAGTGGTTAAATCAATCTACTATGTGATAAATGTAGATGACGGTGAATAGAGAAAGAGAATTAAATCAAGTTAATGAATATTTATTCTTATAGATTTGAAAAGCTTAATTCATATTAATGAGTAACGTATATGAATGATTATAAGACGTATGGTATGGGACATACGGCGTTATGATGTGGGATATAATCATATTATCGAAACTAGTTAGGAGGAACCATTAACTAGGAGGCTAATAGGAAACGTTAAGCGTGCACTCTAGATGAGAGGTGAGAATAGCAAGTGAGAGCTGGATACTAACATGTACATAATAAATGCTTTATTTCACTTGTTAAATATTTGTTGTTTTGAAAACTATTTTACATCGGGATCTGACCCGTTTCCATGCATATTCTCTTTTCTATTGTACCTTTTATATCAGGTGTCCAGCAGCAGGGACACCAACCTTAGAGGATTTTGACGAGCTATGGAGCTATGGAGTATTGCTTAGACGCCTATCTTCATTTGATTCACAGTATTCTTTTATTTAGGGCATGTCACCCAAAGGAATTCAGTTAACTCCTTTCTATCTGAGTCATATAGTCTTGTACTCGTGTCATTTTAATACATTTATTATTGTTGGGATTACTGTATTGGATTATTATTTGAGAATGTTTATTCCAGTTACATTTAGATTCTTTTGTGTTATCTGTTCGGTTATTAGTATTGTAGAATGTTATGTGTAGTGTTATTCGTAAACTAAAAATGAATTTTGTTGAATTTAAATTTGGAAAGTTTTTAACACCAACTTAATTGGGTATTGGGTGAGTTGTAAATATTTTTGACAGTGATGCTAAGAACGAGCCAACTGTATATTCTGTTTTAATTTAGTATGGGACTGGCCACCCGGTATTTAATTAGGCGGGGTGTTACACCGTGCTCTGTCGTTGGTCGGCAGCCTCCAAAATTAAGGAATCTTTAGATCCCTCATCTTCAACCTCTTGATTAGTGTCAGGAGGAGAACCTGTGTCATGTCTGAGGAACGGTTCAGAAGAATCCGATGTTCCCAATTTAGACAGAGTTGTGACCCAACCTTCCTGAATTTTTTTACGACCAACATAACTTATTTGTTGAGCTGCAGCCTCAAAAGCCTTATACCATCCACGGTTGAAGGCATTCTCTCGAGTTTGTATTCTTTTCACCTTCTATTCAGTCAAAAGTTTTTTAGATGCATCCAAATTCAATTGTACCTTGGCGCATGTTGTCTTGGTAGTTTCTGCCTGCTCCCAAGCTATGGCAGTAGCATTTATATTATTAGCCCAAATAAGGCGTTCCTTATCAAAAGCTTGTTGAGAATCAGAGAGAGACTTCTAGAGGTAATCAAAAGTTTCCTCAACATCAGCAAAAGAGAATGATCTGATAGTATCATCCCTCTTGTACAGTTGGTTTAAATCAACCAAAATTTGTAAGGCAGAGGAGTTAATATTAAAACAACCAACATCAAAGGGAAAAAATGAATAAATCAAGTAATTACATGGGCAAGATTTTGGGCAACCCTTGCAGCAAGATGGGTCCTAGGAAGATGGGTAGTAGATTGGTGAGCCCCCATTAGGATGTCAGTTTACAACACCCTCCTAGCCAATGGGAGGTTGATTCTGGCATCACCGGTGGAAGGCAAGGCTGGAAGAAGATGAGGTGGCAGAACAGTAGAACCAACCAACTGTTATTGGTCGACGATGGAAGAAGTTCCCTCAGCAAGATGGGAAGGAAGTCCCTTCTTTATTCTTTTTAAATTTTGACCTTTGGAAAGGTCATCTTTCTTGCTCGGGGCAGTTTTCTTTCTCGGTGGAGCATCATCCATGATGTTTAAAACCTTTCTTTTGGCCATTAGGACAAAAGGAGATTTGATTTGGGGGATCTTACTGTCCCCAAACATATGGGCATATAGAGAGGGTGAATCAAATGCTAGAGGACATGCTGAGGATGTGTATCCTGGACATCGGAGGAAGATGGGAGCTATATCTTCCAATGGTGGAGTTTACGTATAAAAACTCTTACCAATTTACTATCGGGATGGCTTCATTTAAGGCACCGCATGGGAGACCTTGTCGTTTGCCCAATTGCTGGTTAGAGGTGGGGGACAACAAGTTATTGGGGCCAGAGATGATATAGGAGACGACTACCAAGATTGAGCTGATTCGAGGACGTATTCGGATAGCTCAAGATAGGCAAAAGAGCTATGTTGATGCCGATCAGAGACACGTTGAGTTAGAGGTTGATAACCAGGTGTTGGTTTTGGGTGTCTCCTATGAAGGGGATCATGAGATTCGATTGTGACACCCCGACTAATTAAATACTGGGTAGCTACTCCTTTATTAAATTAATTCAAAATGCCAAGTTGGCTCAGTTAATAGCATCACTGTCGAAAACATTTTAATGATTACTAACCACCTAGTATTTAAAAAGTAAGTTGCCAATTTTTATTTTAAATCTGATTAACATGCAACAAGTGTAATGAAGAATAATAACACCATTCACCATAACGAAGTAAATAGAATGACCATCACATAAGGTAAAATAATTCGGAGGAAAAACTCCTCATAACAATCCCATAACTGAAAAGAATTACTAAAATTCAATACTGAAACAATACATGCTAAAGTCTGAAAACTGAAATGTAAAAGATGTCTCTAATGGAACTGGGCAACATGCCCTAAAACTGAAGAGTACTGAATATGGAATCCAAATGAAGGAAGCGTCTAAAATCAAATCCCTGTAGCTCCCACAAACAGCTACAGCTCGTCATCTGAATGAGTATCCTAGGCATGGTGTCCTTGTGGCTGGGCACCTAAAATGGTTTTACAAGAAAATATATTTGAAAGCAAACGGGTCAGAGCCCGAATGTGGAGATATTTTAAAAACCTGCAAGTGCTTTAAAACATTTAAAACATTAAATGCAAAGTATATGTTAGGACGTGCACTCACATGAAATTCTCACCTCTCGACTATATGTGCACCCCTAACGTTCATACCATCTAACTGATATACAACCCTAGCTAAGTGATATATGTAACTAGCTAGACCATATCAAGTTCTCCCTTTAATACTCTATTCCCATCATCATCTCCCGTTAACAATAATAGAGGGCTTATCATAAATTTAGGTTCTCACAAGAGTAATACAACTCATAGTAGATTATCCCCTTATATATCATTCCATAGTTATACACACAATATCATATTAAAGTTCCCATTTTATTAAGTGTATATTTTCCACAACATAAATATACAATATAAGCACCCCGAGGCTAAGCTGCGGTGCACACATACTCTGCTATCCATCCCGGTACATCACGTACATAAGGATTACATATTCCGAATCTCTCAGGAATAGTTCACAGATAACAACATCACAAATAATGGAGGCGAACATAGTCACATCACATGGGTCACGCACATACCTGCGCTCCCACGATCAGCAGACTTATTAACAACCCAATAAGTCCTTCTCTGACCTATGTTCATCGAGGTAACCAGTCTAAATCCGGGCAACACAAGGATTAGAGGGCCCTAAGCGAACGCGAACCTCCCGTGATAGCAAGTATGGTAGGTATGTCATACACACAAATCATATACCGATACTAAGTAAACACGCAATCTTAGTAATCATCATAGTTTATAGGTGGTACACTGCTCATTCTTATACCATCATATTATGTTACACTCTTTACATAATTCCGGTTTATAATTATACGCGCCATAAGTTATTATGCTCACGTCGTAGAAGACACTCACGTTTCAACCCAAAATGTCCATCTAGTTCAACTCACTCGTATATATTTTTCTCCTCATAATAACCCAAATGTCCCAAATCTATCAATACCCCATCAAAGGAATGTTATCTCTATCCTCGAACAAGTTCCCGGGACTCCAAAAATCAAAACAGGCCAAAAAGGCCTAAACTGCCAGCTCGTTAGAAGTCTCGTTCGAACGAGACTGTTCAAACGAGATCCAGTTCGTTCGAACGAACTACCTTCTAACGAGATCTCGTTCTAACGAGATCTCGTTCTAACGAGATCTCGTTCGAACGAGTTATCGAACGAAACTGATCCTCGTTAGAAACGACTGGTCAACTCGTTAGAAGTTCGTTCGAACGAGTTCATTCGAACGACCTGGGCTGGTTTCTAACGAGCTACCAGTTTCAAGCCCAGAAATTCTTAGTTACGTTTTTCACCATTTCTACTCCTCAAATCTTCTCTAAAATTCGTCCCAACAATTGTTTTAAGGTCTCTAATCAATCCTAAACATATTATAGTCACATCCTAACACGTTTTAAAGGATTAATTCACCCTAACATCAATCAATTTACAAATCTCTACACTTTTCCCCAATTATTCAAGAACATGAACCCTAGAATTTCTAATCATCAATTAGTCCATTCTAAATCCGTTTTTGTTACATCCAACATACATTAATACCAGAATAATCATCTCTATGTGATTCTACATGCAATTTGTCCTCAATATTCAAATCCTAAGTCCAATTAACATGGGTTTTCATTCATCTTCCAAGAACAATTGTAATTCTTCAATTTTCTAGCATGGAAAGAACATTCTCTGAATATAAATATAATTAAATCACTTGCCTTGATTGTCTCTGAATTTGGTGTTGATTTGGTGAAGATTTTCTGCAGAATTCCTTCTCTTTCTCTCCCTCTCTAAGCTTTCTTCTCCAAAGGTGGCTATGGTGGCTAGGGTTTTCTTTGGGAAAGTTGGAAACCTAAATGATAACCTCTGTAGCTTATTGGGTTAATAAGGGCTGGTTAATGGCTTAGTGGGTCAATTCCCAATCAGATTAAAACTCTCAATTTTCGTCACTTTTAATTCTCCAAAAATACAAAATTACCATAATGCCCTTTATGTTGCCGGTATGGCCTAAAAATACTCCGGGACCCAAACTAAACCCTCGGCTAGTGTTTTCTGACTATCTCGACCCTTCCGGACGCGTTGGCGCACTCAAAACGACCATACGGTTGATAGAATTTAAATTCACTTTTTAAATTAAAATAATTATATCCGGGTGCGACTGTCACATGCGACCCAATAAAATGCCCAAATTGCCGTATATCAATCTCACGACAAATTTCATAATTCAATATTCATATAACATCATATATACTCAATATAATCAGATACCAACTCACATATCGCTAGTATTTTATCCGGATTAATTCCCAATTAATACGCATTTAATTCAATTAATCCCAATAATAAATATCACAGAAAATACGGGGTATTACATACTTCCCCCCTAATAACTGAATTTCGTCCCGAAATTCGAAACTAGAAAGTACCTGATAAGAACAACTCTGGATAACGTTCGCGCATCTCATCCTCGCGCTCCCATGTGGACTCCTCGACATTATGATGTCGTCACTGAACACGCACTAACGGAACTATCTTTGACCGCAGCTTCCGCTCACTGCGGTCCAAAATAGCAATCGGCCCCTCCTCGTAGGAGCTATCGGGCTGGAGATCAATCTCCTCCAAAGCGATGTGAGAATGAGCCAGATCATCCCTGAGATATTTCCTTAGCGAGGAAATATGAAACACATCGTGAATCCGGTGTAAATGTTCCGGTAACCCGAGTCTATACGCAACCGTTTTAATCCGCTCAATGATAGGAAATGGCCCCACATATCTCGGTGCCAGCTTCCCCTTCTTCCCAAAACGCATAATCCCCTTCATAGGAGATACTCTGAGTAACACATGATCCCCCACTTGGAACTCCCTGAAGGATCTCTTCGCATCAGCATAACTCTTCTGCCTGTCTTGAGCTACCCGAATTCGACTCCGAATTAACTCAATCCTTGCCGAAGTATCCTGGATTACTTCTAGCCCAAGTAGTTTGTTGTCCCCCACCTCCAACCAACATGCTGGGGAACGACACGGTCTACTGTACAATGCCTCAAACGGAGCCATGCCAATGGTGAACTGGTAGGAGTTATTATAAGCAAACTCTACCGGTGGAAGGTATTGCTCCCATCCACCTCCAAAGTCAATAATGCACATGCATAGCATGTCTTCCAACATCTGATTTGTGCGCTCGGTTTGCCCATCTGTCTGCGGATGATAAGCTGTACTCAACCGCAATTTTGTGCCCATAGCCTTCTGGAAACTTTCCCAAAACCGTGAAATAAATATCTTGTCTCTGTCAGACACGATATTCAGGGGCACACCATGAAGTCTCACTATCTCTGAAATGAAGAGCTGGGCATACTGTCCCGTAGTGTAGTCGGTCCTTACGGGTAGAAAATGAGCGACTTTGGATAACCTGTCTACAATTACCCAAACGGAGTCGTGACCTCTCTGCGACGTAGGCAACCCCATGATAAAATTCATGGATATGCTCTCCCACATCCACATCGGAACCTCCAGCGGCTGTAGAAGTCCTGTCGGTTTCTGCTGATCCACTTTTACTAGCTGGCAAGTGGCGCATTTCGAAACAAACTCAGCAATATCTCTCTTCATACCGCTCCACCAATACTGTCGTCTCATGTCCTGGTACATTTTATCCCCTCCGGGATGTACCGCGAACCGTGAGCCGTGCGACTCTGCCATCACCTCGTGTCGCAATTCCTCCCCTTCCGAAACCACCAATCTCCCATTGAAGCGTAATCCCCCGTCTGAGCTGACGGTATAGGACTCGGCTCCCTCTGCTAGCAATCGAACTATCTGCTCCTGACAGAACGAGTCATTAGCCTATCCCCGTACTATCTTCGTGACAATCTGCGGTGTAACGGTCATCACAGACATGAAAGATCGGGCCACTGCATCCTGGTGTCCCAATTCCTTCCACTTAGCTTTCCACACCCCTGCCACCTCATCTACCGGCCTACGGCTCAACGCGTCTGCTACCACGTTAGCCTTACCCGGGTGATACTGGATATCGAACTGGTAGTCTTTCACAAACTCAAGCCACCTACGCTGCCGCATATTCAGTTCCTTCTGCGTGAATAGGTACTGTAGGGACTTGTGGTCTGTGAATAATCGAAACTTTTCCCCTAAAAGGTAGTGCCTCCAAATCCGTAGGGCAAATACCACTACTGCCAACTCCAAGTCATGAGTGGGGTAATTCTTCTCGTGAGGCTTCAGCTTACGGGAAGCATAAGCTATGGCCTGACTCTCCTGTTGTAATACACCTCCCAGTCCTTGTAAGGACGCATCGGTGTAAACCAAATATTCAACTCCCGATCTCGGTAATGCTAACACAGGTGCTGAGGTCAATTTATCCTTCAACTCATCGAATGCCAACTGATAGGCATCACTCCAGATGAATGGCACACTCTTACGAGTCAAATGGGTCAAAGGACCTGCTATCTTCGAAAATCCCCGAATGAACCTCCTGTAGTAACCTGCTAAGCCCAAGAAACTACGGATCTCCGTGGGTGTCGTGGGCTGTCCCCATTCCCTCACCGCGGATACCTTCCCCGGATCAACGGGTATCCCCCGGTCAGAAATAATGTGTCCCAAAAATTGGACCTCCTTCAGCCAAAACCCGCACTTCTCATACTTTGCATACAGCTCGTTCTGAAGCAGCGTCTGCAAAACTTGCCTCAAGTGCTCGACGTGCTCCTCCTCTGTCTGGTAGTAAACCAGAATATCATCGATAAAGACAATGACAAACTGATCTAGGAAGTCCCCGAACACTCTGTTCATCAAATCCATAAACACTGCTGGAGCGTTGGTCAAACCAAAAGGCATAACCCGGAACTCGTAAGAACCATATCTCGATAAGAACGCCGTCTTCGAGACGTCCTCCTCCCTGATACGCAACTGATGGTATCCTGATCTCAAGTCAATCTTTGAGAAGAAGGAAGGTCCTCTCAACTGGTCGAATAGGTCATCGATTCGAGGCAACGGATATTTATTCCGTATCATGACCTTGTTCAAATCCCGGTAGTCCACACACAATCTTAGTGAACCATCTCTCTTCTTCACGAACAACACAGGGGCACCCCATGGTGAAGTACTCCTCCGAATGAACCCCTGACCTAACAACTGCTCAATCTGATCCCGTAACTCCCTCATCTCAGCTGGAGCCATACGGTATGGTGCGCGTGCTATAGGTCTCGTACCCGGCAATAAGTCTATAACAAAGTCTATCTCTCGACTAGGGGGTAGGCCTGGTATCTCCTGAAACACATCCGAATACTCCCTGACCACAGGGATCGAATCTAAAGGAATCACAACCTCCTTAGAGGTATCCTCCTCTATATAATATAAATGAGCGGTCGATCCTCCCTCTGGGCGAGGCATCGCCACTACAAACACGTCTTGCCCCGGAATGGCAAAAACAATGCTCCCACCGAAGCAATCAATCATGGCTCTATGATCAGCGAGCCAATCCATACCGATAATCACGTCATGAACATGCATATATAATACCAACATGTCCGCAGGTAATACCAAACCACCAATCTCTACCCCCACTCCCCGACACATAAAGAATATAAGTGACCCACTCCCTAATGGTGAGTCGACACACGTCACTGTGCTCTCCGCGGTGGCTAATAACCCTAACGCCTTCGCAAAATGTGTAGCTATAAAACAATGTGTAGCCCCCGTATCGAACAGTACCCGACCCATAGTGACATGGATAGAAAACGTACCCTCAATCGCGAGCGGTGCCTGTGGGACTGCTGCCTGGTGGACGTTATAGACACGTCCATACTGTAGCTGCCCCTGCTGAGCCGGAACTGCTGGAATGGGTGGCAATGCTGCCATCTGAGGTGGTGCGGGGAGAGCGGCGGGAAACATAGGCCTCTGCGGCTCCTGGCGAGCTCCCTGCTGCTGCTTCTGTGGGGCCCTGCCTCTATCAGGACAGTCCTGGCGCTTATGGCCAGTCTTGCCACAAACGAAACACTTCCCTGGGAAGTTCCCCCCTCTCTGCCCCTGTTGTCCTCGGCCCTGGTGGCCGTTACCGTTCCTCCCTTGGCCCTGCTGAAACTGTTGCCCATTCTGCCCCTGTTGGCCCTGATGGCCGTTTGGACCCTGATGGCCCTAACGAAAACCTCCCTGTCCGTGCCTGTAGTTCCCTGATCGGAACCTCTTTTGATCCCCCTACTGGGAACCCTGCTCACTCTGTCGCTGCCCCTGAACAGTCTGCGCCCCACTAGCACCATGTCCTCCAGTCCTGCCCTGATGGCTGGACTCCCCCGATCTCTTGCTCTCAGTCATATGAAAGCGGTGATCCTGGCAGTGTAGTAAAGTAGCGTTAACCACATCAGAATAAGTGGCCAACGATAGGTTACCCAACAGATGCTGACGGATCCTCCATGTCAACCCGTCTGTAAACTTCTCAATCTTCTTCTTCTCTGTCGGTATCTCGTCTGGAACGATGTTCAACAGATTTGTGAATTCGGCCTCATACTCGGCCACAGTTCTACCTTCCTATTTCAGACTCATCAACTTCCTTCTCATTTCCGTATGAACAGCCGACGGAAAGTACTTGCGGTCAAACTGCACCCAGAACTCCTGAATAGTGAGGACATCTCTCTCCTCCACGGTGGTAATAGACTCCCACCACTGCAGTGCAAATCCAACTAGCTTGAAAGTATCTAGCACCTACTTCTGAACCTCCGTGCACTCGTACATCATTAAGTGCCTCTGCATATCCTTCCTCCACTGGCTCGAGACTACCACATCTGAGCTGCCTGTAAACTCTGGCGGATGCGCTTTCTGAAAAGCGTCACGTACATATTCCCAAGCAGACGGGAATGCATTTGCCTGTACTGGTGCGGCAACCGGCGCCTGAGGTGGTGCTTGCTGAACGACTGCAAGCGCGGCATTTACCGCCTGGGCTACTATGGCTGCAATCTCAGCGGCGTTCATCATGCCCTGAACTGGAGCGGGCTGTGGTTCGGGCGTAGCATCCCTGGGAACTCATCGTGCACGTCGTGGAGGCATCTGAAATAAGAGTAAAGTTTATAAGTCCACAGTTTATAAACTTAAAATAGCTGAAGAACGAAGCATACAAAAAAAGAGTACAACAGTCCTAAAATATAGGGCTCTATATCAAAGAAAACGTAGCGGGAACATAATAGCCGTACAGATCCTAAAGGACACTAGAACCTGATGCTCTGATACCACCTGTGACACCCCGACTAATTAAATACCGGGTAGCTACTCCTTTATTAAATTAATTCAAAATGCCAAGTTGGCTCAGTTAATAGCATCACTGTCGAAAACATTTTAATGATTACTAACCACCTAGTATTTAAAAAAGTAAGTTGCTAATTTTTATTTTAAATCTGATTAACATGCAACAAGTGTAATGAAGAATAATAACACCATTCACCATAACGAAGTAAATAGAATGACCATCACATAAGGTAAAATAATCCGGAGGAAAAACTCCTCATAACAATCCCATAACTGAAAAGAATTACTAAAACTGAATACTGAAACAATACATGCTAAAGTCTGAAAATTGAAATGTAAAAGATGTCTCTAATGGAACTGGGCAACATGCCCTAAAACTGAAGAGTACTGAATCTGGAATCCAAATGAAGGAAGCGTCTAAAAGCAAATCCCTGTAGCTCCCACAAACAGCTACAGCTCGTCATCTGAATGAGTATCCTAGGCATGGTGTCCTTGTGGCTGGGCACCTAAAATGGTTTTACAAGAAAATATATTTGAAAGCAAACGGGTCAGAGCCCGAATGTGGAGATATTTTAAAAACCTGCAAGTGCTTTAAAACATTTAAAACATTAAATGCAAAGTACATGTTAGGACGTGCACTCACATGAAATTCTCACCTCTCGACTATATGTGCACCCCTAACGTTCATACCATCTAACTGATATACAACCCTAGCTAAGTGATATACGTAACTAGCTAGACCATATCAAGTTCTCCCTTTAATACTGTATTCCCATCATTATCTCCCGTTAACAATAATAGAGGGCTTATCATAAATTTAGGTTCTCACAAGAGTAATACAACTCATAGTAGATTATCCCCTTATATATCATTCCATAGTTATACACACAATATCATATTAAAGTTCCCATTTTATTAATTGTATATTTTCCACAACAAAAATATACAATATAAGCACCCCGAGGCTAAGCTGCGGTGCACACATACTCTGCTATCCATCCCGGTACATCACGTACATAAGGATTACATATTCCGAATCTCTCAGGAATAGTTCACAGATAACAACATCACAAATAATGGAGGCGAACACAGTCACATCACATGGGTCACGCACATACTTGCGCTCCCACGATCAGCAGACTTATTAACAACCCAATAAGTCCTTCTATGACCTATGTTCATCGAGGTAACCAGTCTAAATTCGGGCAACACAAGGATTAGAGGGCCCTAAGAGAACGCGAACCTCCCGTGATAGCAAGTATGGTAGGTATGTCATACACACAAATCATATATCGATACTAAGTAAACACGCAATCTTAGTAATCATCATAGTTTATAGGTGGTACACTGCTCATTCTTATACCATCATATTATGTTACACTCTTTACATAATTCCGGTTTATAATTATACGCGCCATAAGTTATTATGCTCACGTCGTAGAAGACACTCACGTCTCAACCCAAAATGTCCATCTAGTTCAACTCACTCGTATATATTTTTCTCCTCATAATAACCCAAATGTCCCAAATCTATCAATACCCCATCAAAGGAATGTTATCTCTATCCTCGAACAAGTTCCCGGGACTCCAAAAATCAAAACAGGCCAAAAAGGCCTAAACTGCCAGCTCGTTAGAAGTCTCGTTCGAACGAGACTGTTCGAACGAGATCCAGTTCGTTCGAACGAACTACCTTCTAACGAGATCTCGTTCGAACGAGTTATCGAACGAAACTGATCCTCGTTAGAAACGACTGGTCAACTCGTTAGAAGTTCGTTCGAACGAGTTCATTCGAACGACCTGGGCTGGTTTCTAACGAGCTACCAGTTTCAAGCCCAGAAATTCTTAGTTACATTTTTCACCATTTCTACTCCTCAAATCTTCTCTAAAATTCGTCCCAACAATTGTTTTAAGGTCTCTAATCAATCCTAAACATATTATAGTCACATCCTAACACGTTTTAAAGGATTAATTCACCCTAACATCAATCAATTTACAAATCTCTACACTTTTCCCCAATTATTCAAGAACATGAACCCTAGAATTTCTAATCATCAATTAGTCCATTCTAAATCCGTTTTTGTTACATCCAACATACATTAATACCAGAATAATCATCTCTATGTGATTCTACATGCAATTTGTCCTCAATATTCAAATCCTAAGTCCAATTAACATGGGTTTTCATTCATCTTCCAAGAACAATTGTAATTCTTCAATTTTCTAACATGGAAAGAACATTCTCTGAATATAAATATAATTAAATCACTTGCCTTGATTGTCTCTGAATTTGGTGTTGATTTGGTGAAGATTTTCTGCAGAATTCCTTCTCTTTCTCTCCCTCTCTAAGCTTTCTTCTCCAAAGGTGGCTATGGTGGCTAGGGTTTTCTTTGGGAAAGCTGGAAACCTAAAGGATAACCTCCGTAGCTTATTGGGTTAATAAGGGTTGGTTAATGGCTTAGTGGGTCAATTCCCAATCAGATTAAAACTCTCAATTTTCGTCACTTTTAATTCTCCAAAAATACAAAATTACCATAATGCCCTTTATGTTGCCGGTATGGCCTAAAAATACCCCGGGACCCAAACTAAACCCCCGGCTAGTGTTTTCTGACTATCTCAACCCTTCCGTACTCGTTGGCGCACTCAAAATGGCCATACGATTGATAGAATTTAAATTCACTTTTTAAATTAAAATAATTATATCCAGGTGCGACTGTCACACGCGACCCAATAAAATGCCCAAATTGTCGTATATCAATCTCACGACAAATTTCACAATTCAATATTCATATAACATCATATATACTCAATATAGTCAAATACCAACTCACATATCGCTAGTATTTTATCCGGATTAATTCCCAATTAATACGCATTTAATTCAATTAATCCCAATAATAAATATCACAGAAAATACGGGGTATTACATCGATAAGAAGGGGAAGTTAGAACTAATATATGTGGGGTTGTTTCCTATTATAGAGAGGGTGGGACCAGTAGCATACATATTGGGACTTCGTGAGCATCTTCAGCGGATACACGATGTGTTCTATGTGGCATTGCTGAACAAGTACAGGAGGAGCGAGAAAGATTTCTGGCACGTCCCACTTGGGGATATTGATTTACAGCCAGACATCTCGTATGAGGAGAGACCCGTGGTTATTCTGGATCATAGTGAGCGTAAGCTGCGGTCCAAGGTGGTGCCACTAATGCGAGTTCAGTGGGGACATCACAGCATTGATAAGTCAACTTGGAAGTGGAAGGATGACATGCGACAACATTATCCAGAGCTATTCACCACAAGTATGTCCTAATTTGAGGGACGAAATTCCATTGTAAGGGAGAAAGAATGTAATACCCCTTATTTCTGCGTCTTTATAATTAAATTAATTGGAAAAATATGTTTTATTAGAATAACACGAGTGACATAATTTAGTATGATTAAATGATAAATGTGAATATTAAATATTAATCAAGAGATAGATACTGATTAATATTATGAAATGAAATTTACTAAGTGTGAATAGTAGATAATTAATGATTATTGACTTACGTCATAGCGAGTGATATGGGCGTATTTGAGTTATCTCACTGGGAGTTCAGTGTAGAATATTTTAAGGTGAGAAATGAGAAATATATTTTAAGTGAATCAGATAATAATTTAGAGGTCACGGATGATTCTGAAAGGGTCGAAATAGTTAAAATAGTGTACTCGGGTGTATTATTTGGATCGTGGGTCAATTTTAGGCCAAACCGGCACCTATCGGGGGCATTTTGATCATTTAGTTTACGGAGGTTTAGAGACCTACGAAATTTAGAGGCTTATATTAGATGCTGATAGGGTGTTATTAGGGTTAGATACATGACAAACCTCAGGGGAACCATTAAAGAAGAAGGGGAGACCATTCTCACGCTTAAGGAGGAGTTATTGAAGAATTGGACCCTGTCCTTGCATCCTAATCATCTAAGGAGTGCAGATTTGAAGTGAGAACCATCAATCCATCATCAACACCACGAAATCAGAACTCCTTCTATCAAGTTAAGTTGTTTATTACAAATCAATATGAAGTTGTACATGTTTGGGTACACAAATCAATTTAAAGTGCCTAGGGGTTTGATTATATTTATTCCTCTGATGTTCTTGGAAGAAAAGTCTATAGTTATACATGTTTGGGTAGGAAATTGCATGTAGTTTGAATAAAAATCTATAGGGGACAAGTTATCTGAAATTTTTAGTAAATGCTACGAATTATATATGGATTTCTTGTATGTATTAATGGAGCATATTAAAATCTAGGGTTCTTGAGAATTTGATAAGTTAATCCATTTTTGATCGGTAATTTTAATGTTTTGATGACTGATTTATGTTAGAAATTACCCCCATACATGTAGAAATGGTTAGGAACATATGGCCTTGAATTTGGTGAAGTAGCACGGGAGTTGTGTTAAGCAAAAATGGTGAAAATCGTGTAAAGGCATGAAGAAGACAAAGTAGAAAAACTGTACAGAATCGAATCGATTCGGTTTACAAGAAAACCAATTTTTTTTTCTTTTAAGCCTAGGATCCCTGATTCTTTGCCGCGTAAAACTTTTGGGACTTTGTTAACATACTAAGAAAGGACTTATTATCTTACAGTAGGCTGATAGCGGATTTGTAATTTAGTCTTATTAAGAGTATTAAGATGGGAACAAATTTGGTTGATTTGTGTTATACATTATCCGAGAGAAGGATAATTAATTATGGAACTCCGAATGAGTACATGGGTAGACCAATAGGTTAAGAGAGAATTAACTACTGAAATTATAAAGGGGTAACTAGGACCCTTAGAGTTTGTGTGAATACTCAAATAAACACGATAGTGAGATGAATCGTAAAGTAATAAGCACGGTGAGTATTCGAGAGAAATATACTACGTATAAATATGAGAAGTTAGGTTGTGTGAATACCTATTATATGAATACTTAGGTGGTGTGAATACCTAAAGTATACTAATTATAATTGGGGTCGAGGTGCCATTCTGAACCAACATAAGACATTTATATTGGGGTCGAGTGCCATTCTGAACTAATATAAGTGATAATATAAATTTGGGGTCGAGGAGACAATTTGGACCAATACATGAAATAAACTTAGGGTCGAGGTAATATTTCAAACCAATAGCCCTTAATGTGTAATACGGGAACGTAATAACATTATGTGCCTTTATAGTGTATATATTGTGTGTCAGAATATATACAAGGTGAATAACCTACTTATGTGAAATAGTAGGCCGTGAAATGATATATAGATGTAAAGTTATATGTCTAGATATTTTAATTAAGCGGTGAAACTTATTACAACTTGTAAAAGATAACAAGGTGTAAAAGTTATCTATGAAGGTAAGGACATACGAGATGTCAATTCTATTAGTTTACTATATGGGCAGTACGGGGAACTTAGACATGTAGATAAGTTAAGGAAATAATTTGGTCTAGTTAGCTTGGGTAGTATAGCTAGGTGGACTAAGTATATAACGTTAGGCGTGCACAATAAATGAGAGGTGGGGAAACTCAAGTGAGTGTACGTGATCCTAACATATGTAATAAATAATGGATTTTAATTTGTGATGAACGCTTGCTAAATATTTTCAAAACGTTTTGAGTACTAACTCTGGCTATAAGAATATTTTCAAAACCTTTTAGGTGTCCAGCCACAGGGATGCCGAATTTGATGATTTCATTCCAGGGACTAGGAGCTGCAACACTGTGGACGCTGAAAGGATTTGATTAGAAGATTAATTCATTCAGATCTAGTGTAGGATCTCAGTAGTGTATCATTTATGGTCATGTTGCCCTAGCACTTGGTTATTCATTTCAGTTAAGACAGTTATGGGGTTTTATAAATGCTGGTTGTTATTTAAGTTTTGAATTTAGCCGATGATTTATTCGACAAGACTTGTATTCATTTACATATTGTGACATGTTTGGACTCTGTCATATTATGAGTGTTGTTTTAGTTTTCTGCATATTGTTTTTAACTGTTTAATGAAAGATAAAATTTGACACCAGTTTAATTAACTATTAGGTGGTTTGTAATTAATATGGTTTTCGACAGTGATGCTCAAAATAAACCATATGTAAATCCCGTTTTAATTTGATAAAGTCCTGATCACCCGATGTTTATTTAGGCTGGGTGTCACATTAGTGATAAGTTGTTGTCCCAAATTTATTAGTGGTAATATTTATTTCTATAATTTATGTTGCATGTAAAGACCATCCCGAAGTAAGTGGAATAATTTCATGTGCTGTTATTATTAAAATTTTATGTTAGACATATTTCTATTTTTTGTGGATTAATGAAAAAAAACTTTATCTCGTAAAACTTGGATTTATACCATTGCGTAAATTCTGATGTTATGAAAATTGAATAGGCAACCACTCATGATGTAATATTTTAAGGTCTTATGAACACAGATATTTTTATGAGTACGTTTATGTATAGGTTTGTCCCTAGTTTATAGTCGAAAGTTTAAAATAAAAACAAATGAGCGAGTTCTTGAATAAAATTTTAATGTGAAAACATGTTATGACGTTAACAATAAAGTTATATAAAAAATAACTTTTGAATAAGGTCATCTTTTATATCATGTTGAGATCTTATGAAGAATCTTAATTGATTTCTTGTGACGAGTAAATTAGAATTTATAAGAATCTTAATTGATTTCTTGTGACGAGTAAATTAGAATTTATATTGTGACGTTGTTCAAAAAGTGTGTTTATTATCATGATAAATGCACATGTTCTTAATCTTAATGAAGTTGTTAAATGGGTATATATAAGTTGGCTATACCATGGCTTGAGGCTGTTATTCAAGTTGTGGTTATATGAACATTTATTATTATTATTATTATTATTATTATTATTATTATTATTATTGAACTTTAGGTTCATGTTGAGTCGGCTGGGATGAGATAGTCTGACAGTTAGTGCACTAATATAGTCTATACTACCGAAAGTTGTCTGGGAGGTATAGTTATACGCATATGCAAGTTAGCATATATGATGTGGCCGAGGGGCATTGCATACCGGAAATGTCTCGTATACATATCTATTATCTTATTCAATCTTGCAGGAGGATACTAGAGGCCAAGGTATCATAAGAGATTTACATGATAAAATATATTGTTATCATGTAGTTACATGATTACTCATGATTAGTTGCATATTATGAGTTCGCTGATATAATGGATATATCGATTACTAGTGGTACATGATTTTAAATAACCAAGTATGAGACAAAAAAGTTACATGAGAAAATGTGTTGTCATTCACATGATTATATGATTACTTATGATTAATGACATATTATAAGTTTAGTGATATGGTTATTTTATTGATTGTTATTGGTACATTTAGAGTTGAGTTTCGAGCATAAGGGTTTTCTCGTTGGGTCGCATTACTCATGATGCTACGCAAAATATTTTAAAGTGCTTGTAGTTCATCTAGATAATTAAAATGCACAAAGTCAAGTGGCTAAATATGTTGCACGTCCAGTTATGGCCTCTTATTGAATGGAAAATTTCCTATTTTTATAAACCAACTCTATTGACTCTTGTCGACAAGCTAATGTTACATAGGCGTTGTCAAATTATCATTACGCATATATTTACTAAGGAGTGGACTTTAAAATATACTTTTAAAATTCATGGCCATAATTTGGGGCATAACTTGGTATCAGAGCTTTAGGTTTCACTTACCTCAGGACAAAGGATTAGAAAAGCTCATCTGCGATTCAGAATCGTTGTTGTGGGGAACATGCCAATTGTGAAGGATAACACTTTTTTTTTGTTGAAATAATTGAGATGGAGTTTTTAATATGGTATTGGTCTTTAATCATGTGAAAGTACAAAACCTAGTAGGTACTTGTGTAAATATCAAATGTGTCTCAGTGAAAACTTTGTACAAAATTTGATCGTGAGAGGTGGACTATATTGTTTTTACTTAAGCATACTAAAGAGAATTGTTAATTAGGACTTAGTTGTGTGCTTGTGTAGTAGAACGAATTTTTATGGACTCTTTGGTATATGATACGGTGTGGAGATGTTTTTATTAGGATAATTAAAATAAAATTTGGGAGATAATTCAAAAGGCCAAGGGTAAAAATGATCATTGTTAATATAATTAGTGTTAGAAATCGATGATAATTGGCAGTTATTAGTAAGTACTATACTATAGAGGTCATCAACCTAAGTATCTTATAGGGTCGTTTATGTTAGTAGTCTTATGATGATATAAAAGTGGAACCATGTTCGACTTTTGTGGTTTTGAGGCGCATTGATTATTTTAGGGAGAGAAGTGTTGAATACAGTAAAGGTAGTGATTTTAAGAATGGACATAATAGAGAGTAGTACACGAGTTTAGTGAAGTTCTTGAGGTAGAGTTGACACTCATATATTTCAACGTTATTTTATTATGTGCATAAGATATTAAGAAAATATTCATGGATAGAGGGGGTCATAGTATCATGTGACATATTAAAAATGTTAATGTGGTGAACATTAGAGGACCATTACTGGAATTTAAAGGTTATTATCCTGTAACTAAATGTTGTCTTTCAGGCATGTAATTTCGTTTTCTAAGGACCAGTGTCCTAAGATATCAGATCAGATAGAGAGGATAATGAATATAAATTATGCTTTTGCAGTGGGCAACCTCATGTATACTATGTTCTGTACTAAACCTAATATCTATTATTCCATTAGCATATTCATTAGATTCCAGTCTAATCCATGTGAGGAGCACTGGACTGCTGTGAAACACATTCTCAAGTACTTGAAGGGGATTAAGGATTATGTGTTGGTTAACAAGGAAGAGAGTTCATTAGGTACATTGACTCATATTTTCAGTGGAACAGAGACTCCAAAAAATTAACATCGGGATGTGTGTTTACATTAGGAGGTGGAACCATAAGTTTGAGGATTATTAAGCAGTCTTGTGTTGCTGATTCCACCATAGAAGATGAGTATATTGCCTTTTCAGAGATAGTTTGGATCCTGAACTTCCTAAGTGATTTGGGTTTGGCTACTTCAATGCAATTGACTATTACAATTTATTATGACAATAGCGGGGCGGTAGTGAATACGAAAGAATCAAGTACACAAAAGAGGTAAAAGAACAATGAGCGTAAATGTCACTTGATTCAGGAGATCGTGCATAACGGGGTTATCATAATGACTACGATTACCTCTGAGGATAACCTGGAAGATCCTATTACAAAGATCCTAATAGCTAGGGATTTTCACAATCACATAGAATGAATAGGAGTCTAGTGCATGGACACATGACTTTAGGACTAAATGGGAGATTGTTTGGGTTTATTTATAAATCCATATGTAAAATATTTTATTATTAGTTAATAAAGGATTGTTTTATTATATTTGAAACGAGAATCAAGTTTCTGAGAAAGCTTTATATTTGTTTAAATATAGTCTTTCATATAAATGTTGATCAATTGAGCTTAGTAGTAATTCCATGGATGCGACTTCGGGCTGATCACAATGAGCTTAAAATTTCAGCTCTATCACTATTGAAATGTTCACAACTAATATGGGAGCTTGGCATTTTATTGGAAGGGTTGTGATAAAACCCTAGTAATTTATCTCAAACTACGGTTAATTGGTGTGATGGTTCTGGAACTTGTGTGATAGTTCAACAGAGGATTGTGATAATTATATCCTAGGAATATATTGAAAGGGACCACCCCTTAGACTTGGTAAATCTCACACCGTTTGCAATGGGTGCATATATTCTTAATCCCAAGAATTAAGAGGATTGTGATGCTTATGTCGTTGTCTCTTTAATTGATCTGGTTGTGATTCAATTTTAAATTGGATCAAATGATCCCCATAAATTGGGTGAAAGTTATATGAGTAGGTCTGTGATCTTAATCCAGAGGAATCTACATTCGAGAATACCTTAGATTGTGATACCCTCTTGATAGACTTATAATATTTTGTTTCCACCAGTAAATCTGATCAATATATTATTTATAATCCGGTGGAAGTAGTAACATAAGTTAACTCTGATAATCAAGGAAATTTATTCGATGTTGGTTAAAGGTGATTAACAACAAATTGATTTGACTAAGTGGGTATCAGAAGCTTAACGTGGGGAATCAAATTATGTACCATTATCATCTTTGTTAATAATACCCATTATATCAAAGTGATTTCTTAGATAATTAAATTGGAATACAGTCATAATCATTTAGTGAAATTAATTATAATTGAATAAAGAGAGGAAATAAACTATAGTGTTTGTAATTGGGTATTTCTGAGTATTTATTTGAATTCAATTTAATCTTTCATCTTGAGTGCTAAATGTAGTCCACATGCCCACGTAGTTAGTCCCAAACTATCAAGAAACTCAGTTTAAACCAAGGTCACCCTTTGTATTTATTGTAAAAACCCCATCCTAGTACCCTCATAAGTACCGTCTCAGGTCCCTCACACCCCTTCTCTCTCCGTAAACCCTAGGTCCTACTTTGAGTACCGATATAAGGACCACCGAGCACTTTCGAGGCCCGTTTAACTCTGATCATCTCTCCATCTTGAATGAATCTCAATGAAACCTTGAAGTGATCTGAATCCCCTTTTCAACAGTCCGTACCGTTCACAAATTGGCCTCAAGGTTCACATGATCGATCCTTTTAACTATGAGAACTTATTTTGAGCCAATCGGGCACTCCTGAACCCCATGTTACTCTGATCAACTCTCCTAAGCAAATCTCAATGAAACCATAAAGGGATCTAAATCCCCTCTCAATGATCCGTACCATTTGTGAATCGACCTCATGGTCCGCACGAATGATCCTTTTTACTCTGAGAACTGATCTGGAGGCTACCGAGAGATCTCGAGTTGCGTTTGACTCCAGTACACTATCTAACCTGAGCGAAGCTCAATAAAACCTTAAAGGGATTTGAATCCCCTCTCCAACCGTCCATACTGGGAACGAATCAACATCACGATTCGGATGACTGGTCCTTTTTACTCCAAAAGTCCATAGGGTGATTTTGGGGCCCATTGGACCTTGGTCAACTCTCCAATATGGTAGAAGCTCAATGAAATATCTCATGTCTCTGAATTCCCTTTCCAAAGGTCAGTGCCATGGGCAAATTAATTGACCTCACGATTTTCATTAACGACCCTTTTTACTCTGAAACCCCCAGTCTAGGGACCATCGGGTGCTTCTGAGCCCCGTTTGACTTTGGTCAACTACCAAACCCGAGAGTAGATCAATGGATTATTAAAGGTCTCTAAATTCCCTTTCCATCGGTCCCATCCATGCACAATTTGGACTTACGATCTGCATTTTATGCCTATTTTTTGAAAAGTTTGTTCTGAACTACCTATAGGCACCCCAGACCCCCTACCTATCGGTCAGGTGTACTTTCCTTTCCCAACAAGGCAAGCACTGTGCCGATAGGAAGGCCAGGGGCCATTCTAATGGGCACCCCAACCCTAAATTACATTATTTAAGGAGTCGATGACCTCACTCCTAGAGGTTCCCTTTAAGCAATCTGAAAACATTCTCTTGAAATCAAAATGTCGTCATTCCCAAAAAACCCTCTTTTCTAACATTCTCACCATTTCTATTACCTCACTTACCTAACACCTTTATTCACTTACTTGACCCTACTTTACCACCCTCATACCACCATGAAATCAACCTGCGTACCTTTCAAATTCAGTAGCAAAAGTCTTCTAGGAGGTCTCTTCTTATTCTTTTATAGTTTATTTATTTAGCATTATATACTCACTTTATTACCATTTTATGATATCTTTTATTCTTACTTTAATATCTCAAATCAACTAATATCCATTTTTATTATCAGTATTCACATAACCTATTTTCACAAAATCCAAAAGATAAAAGAGAGGGTTTACTGGTAAACTCTAAAAGTAAGACTTTATCATTTTCTCACACTTTTACACTTGGGTACACTTTCTAAAAAAAAAAACTCAAAGAGGAGTCTTAAATCTAGGTTTATGAGTTAAACCCCATTCCTATGATGTGTTGAACTACGTGGCGTCCTGGGACAATCCTAGGATTCGAGTCCACTCTTTCCATTTCATGCTTTTATACTATATTTTATATATTTGTGTGAGTCATAAACTCCAATATATTTGTGTTTCATTCGACATGCACATTCTCTTTTCCATAGCAAATCCTAATTCGATGAAAACTCACATAATATGTTTATGTTATTTTCTAGTACATTCCTCTGAATAATTTCGCTTCGTCTTTCCCATGACATGAATCGGATGATTCCTTTATCCCGTTATTTATAGTACACATATGTACACACACATCATGCTTTGGAGAAAAGGAGAATATTAGCATAGCCCATGGGAGACCGAAAGGGTGAAATGAGTGCCTAACACCTTCCCATTTCATAACTTAGTCCCGAGACCCTCGATTCACTTGATTTCTTATGCATCAGTATGACCTTGATGTCGTTCTCTCGAGGAGGCTACATTTTCTTTTTCACATTTTAAGGAAACTAGGTTGACGACTCTATTACTTCGCGTTATCTCCAGCGCGAGTGGCATAAAGAGGAAACCCATATCCTTGAATCACCCGCACGTGCTTGGCGGGGAAAAGATGGAGGCTTCTCCAAGGTTATCCCTATCGTCCTGATTTTAGGGTCGGCCCGTGCTGAAGGAATCGAACCTGAATGTCCATAGTGGCGACTCCGTTGGGGATCTATTTGGAGGACTAAACTCTATTTTCAGATCAGTGTTCTTTCTCTGCTCTCATACCTTTCTCTATGTGTACATGCGCCTTCATTCGTATGTTCTCCTTACTCCCATACTTACATATTGTGTATATCTCATTCTTATCATGATGATTATCCTTACCATGCTCTTTTTTACCACATGTATATATCACATTCTTATCACATACTTCACTTTTTACTGACATGTATATATTCAACATATTGCACCCTATGCTTACTTATATATATTCACCATGTTCACTTAACTTACTCACACTCGTATATAGTCTCACCCTTACTTACATGCTTCACATACCACTTGTAAATTATCCATTCTTAGCTTCACAAGAACACACCCTCTTTTTTTCTCACTTTTATATCTCCATGCTCACTTACACATATTCCACACACCACTTGTAGGTTATCCATGCTTAGTCTCACTAGCACACACTTTCACTTCTATATATTCACATGTTGTTTCACTCTCACTATTCCCATGCCACTTTCACCTTACACATACTCCTCACTTGTACATTCACATGTTCACACTTTATCAACATGCTTTGTATACTCTTCATGCTCCACTTATATGCTTGCTAGCTTTACTTTTCGCTTTACTTTACATTATTATACCTCTTACCTTATTCTATTTGTATATTTTCCCTCATGGTGGCAGTACTCCCTTTACTTAGCATATAAAAAAATCTATATAAGATACTAATCAAAACTCATGAACTTTTGCACACTATATCACTTGAGCATGGAAATATTGACCAAAATTTTGTTTCGTATTAGGGGGTCACTTTGTGATGGGTGCCAGTCCTGCGGGGCTCAGTTAACCCATGAAATATGATTCTCATCTTCCATTGGCCTCGTACCTTTGATGTATATCGAACAGTTACCCCCGCATCGTACCACTTGACTGAACTCATGATGGGAGGTATATAGCAGGGAACTCGTGTAGGTACATCGAGTATATCAAATTCCCTCTCACACGTACCGACCCCACGAGGTATATCATGAGGCAGTTCACGTACACTCAGTTATATGAAATGGCTTGTACACATGTATCGATGAATGATTACCCTTATAGGCAAGAGTTATATCATGGAAATCATGTTAAAGGGGGTAACCCTTACACTAACCCACCAAGGCATCGACTTCATATATGCGGACTCCCTAGGACATTCATATTTAGTTTGCTAGTTATCATGCGAAACTCTGGAAAAATTTTGAGTCACTATATCACCTGAGTTTTTTGTATAATTTTTCCCATTTTTAAAATAGGGTTTAGGGTTGTCTGTGAACCTGAAAACAAGTCAAACAGTGTCTTGCCTCTTATACCCTATCTTTCCCCAGGCTCGGGTCCTGTTCGACATTTTTCTTGCATTTAGGCAAATATAATACAAGTGGAACCTAATAATAATTTTCATGTTGTGGATTTTCCCTTTTCCCCTCTTTTAAAAAAATACCAAAAACATATCTTCCTTTTTTTTAAAAAGTAAATACCAAAAATACTCCCTTTTTTCCTTAAAAAATAAACCAAAATCATTTTTCCTATTAGGTTGACCGCATACTCATATTTTGGCCTACCCCCTATTGGTTTCGGTCTTCCGTCAAACCACCCCGAGGCTTTACCACTTCCTTTGTTGCTTCCATAGAATTTGAGATCTATCTCCGCAAGTTATTCATGGAAAATATAATCCAAACTCCGAATTTTTAACCAGATTTGATGGCTATCCTAAAGCCAAGCTCAGTGCCAAGACTGACAAAACAAAATTCGACCCCTACCCAAATTGTTCCTGTCAAAACACCCAGCATATCTACAATCTCACCCCAACCCCTCAAGGTTTTCCCTTCTCCTACATCCCACGAGCTTCGTTGATCAAGATTTGTCATTCCTCACTCGAGCCTGCATTTTCGTCCACAACTGATTATAGGAGGAGGCATCGAATTACCCAGAGTTTTAACCAACTCAGGAGGTTTAGGCTAAAATTACCCGCAGAGATGACTATCGAGTATGAAAGGTTCACTGACTTATTTATGGAAGCGCAGAAGTGGGCTCGAGAATTAGATGAATGGGTTATTCCCATAAAAGATTCACCTTGGATGACATCGTATAAACCATGTCAAATGTGTTCCTCCAGAAAGGGAAGATATGCAGCATCCTAGAGTTTCTCATAGGCTTGAAGCTTCAGGGGCGTCTGGTACTTTTATTTCTTCAGTTATCCTGTGAGTGGGAAGATTTGCTTGATGAAGTTGTGGAGGTGGTTGAATGCATTGACTACTCTTAGCAGGATGATATTATTGCCATAAGCTGGGGTGATGATTTCGAGAGCTCAAACGATAAATCAGAAGGCAAGAATTTCCCCTTTTACGGGTTCCCTACACCATGGTATAACCCCACTGACAAAAAGATGAAGCCGAGAATGGAAATCTTCTTCAAAGATGACAACACATGGGATGAAGAATAGAAGCACGAGGTGGAACCTCTAACTGAAAAAGCCACAGAAAGCACTGAAATCCCTGAGGACAGCGACACCAAGGATTCATTCAACCTGCACATATTGGGGCTAAGTCTCTTCATGATCCACCAAGAAGCCATGCTGTTTGACCATCCGTAAAGATTGCCACTGTCAAAGCATCTCTTCATAACTGGCATGTTGTTCCAGTCCAACATGGTCAAGCTAATTTAAACCTTGGTATCTATTCTCTTCAAGTGACCCTTAAACCTATTACTGTCTCTCATGTTTCTGATATCACTGTATATGAGGCCTCTTTTGAGGAGGTTCTCAATGCTATATTTCCTAAAAATGAAATAAAAGAGGATTTTGAGTATATTGATGTTCCTCATATTAATTTTCTTGATTCTAATCAAACTTTTGATGACAATGATTTGGTAAATGAACAATTCTTAACTGACCTCAGTAAGGAAAATAATAAATAACATAACCTCATTCAAACTAATGATGATGATATTGTTGTTTTTAATATCATTTCTAGTAGCCATCTGCGCGAGATTAAGATAGGGTCTACCTTCAATGAGCATAAGAGGGCGCAATTAAAAGAGATTATAAAAGAATTTATGGTTGTCTTTGCATGGTCATATGACGACATGCCCAATATTGATCCAGAGATAGCTCAGCACATGATTCCCTCATTCCCAGAGAGCAAACCCTTCAAATAGAAACTGAGGAAGCTCCGAACAGAATGGTCCCTCTAGGTTAAAGAACAAATGGTGAAATAGTTAAACGTAGGCTTCGTTTGCGTATTCAAATATCCTACATGGCTTACGAACATTATCCCCATGCCGAAATCATGAGGAAAGGTCTGCATATGTGTCGACTATCAAGATCTGAAGAAGGCATCCCCGAAAATTGATTACCCCTGCCCAATATTGATATGATCATAAACAACACAGCCCACCACACCATCAAGTTATTTGTCGACGATTTTTCCGATTACAACTAGATTAAAATATATCCTGACCACCAGGAAAATATCGCCTTCATCACCCCCATGGGGAACCTTCTGCTACACAGTCATGCCATTCGGTCTCAAGAATGTCAAGGTTATCTACCAAAGGGTTACCATAACCATCCTACATGACTTCATCCACAGAGAAGTCAATGTCTATGTAGACGACATGATCATAAAGTCCAAGACTTGATATAGTCACATTCTCGCCCTGAGAAAATTCTTTAAGCGACTGAGAAAATACTTGATGTGGCTCAACGCACATAAATGTGTCTTCGATATCACTAAAGAAAACCCCCTTGGAGTCATGGTCAGTGAGAAAAGGATTGAAGAATACCCCACCAAACTAAAATCCATACTCGAGATGCCACCACCCCAGATGGAGAAAGAAGTACAAGGATTCCTAAATAAGATGGAGTACATCAGTCAGTTCATCAGCCAACTGACATCTATCTGCGAACCCATTTTCAAACTTCTTTGAAAGGACTCAACTAAAGTTTGGAATGAGGTGCACCAAGAAGACTTTGATCAGATCAAAAGATACCTCACTTGACCTGCGGTGCTCATGCCTCCTTAGACAAGTTTCCCCTCCTCCTATACTTTATTATCACTGATACTATACGAGTGGCTTTGTTGACCCAATACATTGAGGAATCTCGTAAAGAGGGAGCAATCTGGTATGCTACTCGAAAGTTGATTAGGTATGAAGTCAACTACACTGCCTTAAAGAAGGCATGTTTCACCCTAGTATGGGTCACGCAGAAACTATCACACTACATGTTGGCATTATATATCACACTAGTAACCTGAATAGATCACATAAAATACCTAATGTAGAAATCTCCTCTGTTAAGACGAATGGCCCATTGGTTGATGTTACTAGATGAGTTCGACATTGTGTATGTCACACAAAAAGATATGAAGGGGAGGGACATCTCCGACTATCTTACCGATCATCCTATGGATGGAATCAAAGTTTTGGTCTTGGATTTTTTAGACGAAGACTTCCTCTACACCTCTCAGGAGGATCTTAGGTGGAAGATGTTCTTCGACGGAGTTGCCAACAAGAAAGTATATGGTTGGGTGGGTACAACTTTCTTCTGAACCAGAAAGGAGGCCATTGTTATTCCCTCAGGCATGAAGACTATGTAGGCCAAGATCTTCTTTAGTGACGAGATCATCCGTTAAGGGTACTAGTGGATAACCATGGACTAAAACTGTGTTGCTTATGTTTGAAGATACCTCAAATGCCAACAGTTTGCCAATACTCATCACTCGCCTCCTCGAGAACTATACAACATGACCTCTCCTTGTCCCTTCTCTACCCGTGGCATAAATATCATAAGGAAAGTTAC
Organism: Sambucus nigra; assembly: GCA_949130495.1. NCBI lineage: Eukaryota > Viridiplantae > Streptophyta > Magnoliopsida > Dipsacales > Adoxaceae > Sambucus > Sambucus nigra. The sequence goes on from OX422223.1 coordinate 10,071,990, forward strand.
CCCTAAGGCTTCAAACAAGCACGAATTTTCCTCTTTACTATTGATTACTTCATAAAACGGTCAAAGCTGAGTCATACGTGGTACTGAATGCGAGAAAAGTGGGCAAGTTCATCGGAAAGAATATCATTTTTTGCTATGGAGTTCCCTTTGAGTTGGTATCAGACAATGGACTCTAATTTGAGGCTGAGGTCAGAGAATTTGTAGACGAGTATGGAATTCAAAGACACAAGCCATCTCCCTACCGACGCCAAATCAATGGTGATGTCAACAAGAGCCTCAAGTCCATCATCACCAAGATGACTAAAAGTTGTAGAGATTGGGCCAACAAGATCCCATATTCCCTCTGGGGCTATCGCACCTCCATCAAAACACCTATTGGGGTTATCCTTTATTCTATGATATATAGCATGGAGGCGGTTCTCCCCGTCGAATATGAAGTTCCTTCTCTAAGAGTTATGCTTAAATCAAGGTCAGTGAGGAAGAATGGCATTTGAGCCGCTACAAAAAACTCACTCCTGGATAAAAAGAAATTAAAATTTATATAACACATATAAGGATACCATAGTCAGATCGAGCGATCATTCAACAGGAAAGTTAAGGGATACGGTGTTCAAAAAGGAGATCTTGCCCTCAAAGAAATTATACAACTCGTTTGGAATCCAAGAGGAAAGTTCAAACCTAATTCGATTGGCCCCAACATTGTGAAGAAAATCATGTAAGGTGGCACATTTGTGCTCATATATCTCGACGGAGAAGAAATGGCACGTCAATTCAACCTGGACCATCTAAAAACGTTCTACCCTTAATCTGAACTCTCATCGCACTATGACTCTTCTCATCCCCCTTCCATTCTAAAAAAATTCTCTTCATTTCCCCTACTCAGAACTACGTGGGACATGATCCTCTCAATTTACCCCTTCTGAATGAAGCTCACAAACTTTCAAAACCCACAGATGTATGTAGGCATCCCATAAAATACACATGGGCACGGTACTTTCTTTCTCACAAAAACGATATTCTTTTCTTCCCATGAGACAATCTCCCTCGTCATTTAAACGAACAAAAGTGTTATGTATGCCCTAGTAATTGGTATAGACAGTTTAAATACAAAATTCATCAAACTACACAATAAAATATGTTAAAATCACTTCTCTTTTATTAATAAATAATATGCATATTATACGAAGTATCAACGACGGGAGTCAAACAAACCACTCCCTTCCTAACCCGCATACAAAATAAAATTCCCTTCCATTAATCTAGCTTCATAAAAGATCCAACAAGTTACCAAACACCTACCCAAAACCAAAACACCTACCCATAACAAATAATAAATCTCCACAAATATAAACCTACACCCGTTCCTTAAAACCTTATCCTCAACTACCAGATGGGCCTACCTCATCATCATTACCTACCCTTAGAGTCCCTAGGTATCCCACTCCTTATTATTATTCTGGATGCTCTCGATGTGACGTTAAGCCTTAATAAGCTTTGAGAAAACCTTGCCACCTTCTTCTAAGGTGTTGAACATGACAAGCAATCTTTGCCTTGTCTCCTCCACCAAAATATTCCCAACCACCCATTTCTATAACCACTTCAAATAATCCCCAGATATAAATCCAACCTCTCCAACAGATTATGACGGATGGGTAGACGGCCGACGGTGCTTCCATAGAGGTCCTAGTATCATCCTTAAGGACTCAGTTAAGTCCTCCATAAAAAATATATTGGTTATGAGGAGAGGCACGATCTTCTCCCATCCTAAATGGCGCAGAATCCTCCAGGGAAAGTAGAAGTATGTCTCGTGAAGACAAATCAATCGTACATATCGGTATTCCCCCAACTGCAATATGGGCTGCACGTCTCCCCACCATAATACAGACCAGTGAGGGCATTAGGAATGTTCGATAGAGGATACTCAGGAGGGGCTATCAGACGATGTCTCTCAGAAAGCTACCCTCACAGAATGTCGGCCTGACCATCCTTCTAAGAATCTAGGCCATTCAGAGTCTCCGCTAATACCACTGCATGAGGACTATACTAGTAGGATAACCACAACTCTATCACCAACAAAAGCCTTACAGTTAAACCCAGGGCCACAACGTCGACAAAGCTATTGTTAGTAAACTACCTTCGGCACACAAAATTTATGACTTCCATGAGAACGATGTTTCTCCCATGAACCAATGAGCGAGTAACTGAAAGGGAGATGTGAAGCAACTTCGTCAAAGACACACGGGGAGAATGTGATAAATCCAGCTTAACTTCCACTACATCAGGGCTAATGCCTAGCATTACAGAGAACTCTTCGTAGGTGGGTCACACCTTGTCTAAGACAAACCGAAAGACATGGTCTTCATAGTACCAAAATTGTATCGATTCTTCCAAAAGGTTCTAGTCTATTGGGATGATAACACCGCAAAGAGACCTAGTGCAGACCAAAAGCTTTATAGTTGACGTTGTAGAGGCACATGGCCTCTAAACCTTCAAGGTAAGAAGAAAAGGCTTTGGACACTGGAAGAGCAATTTACAGAAGAGAAGAACAAAATCACAAAGAAGAGAAAGTGGAATGTGGTGATGAAAACACTTCCAAATCCCCCCTTATTATACTAAAAATTCCATAAAAGACAAATCATTCAAAATGCCACCAGTTTCCTTGCTCCAAAAGTACCCAAAGTACATAGAAAATTTAATTAAAACTAAGGGAGTGATTTGGACTTGACCCTTATGCCGATACGCAGGCTAAGGGGTATGCTGATCTGCAGCCTTCCCTTTTTGTAAAAATCCTTATTTCCTCTTTTATACATATCAATTCTAAAATAAACATTTGTTTTGAAAAATCAATCTAAGAATTGTTCCTTTTTGAAAATTTCCTTATTTTCTCCTTTGTACATAAGTTCTGAAATAAATATTTTTCTTTTACTCCGAGTCCCTTTTTCATTTTATCTCTATCTTTGCAAATAATTAAAAACCTCAACAAAAAATTAAAGCGGATATAGAGTAAGTTATTAAACCAAGATAATGCCCAAAAGAAAATGCATTTATTATATATATATATATATATATATATATATATATATATATATATATATTATTTGGAATCATTACATTTCTTGCAGGTATAATCAAGAAAAGAAAAGAAAAAAGATGCATTGGGAAGAAGCCCGATCCCATAAACATCTCTCAAAATCCCCACCTTCAACCACCTCGACGGACGCGCTTTTCCCGATAATGAGCGATGGACCCTCCACTTCCAGAATCAGAGCTCTCATCAGACGTGGCCGGCATCACTAAACAGGCACTGGCCAACTTCCTCACATAGGCCGACATCAATGCCATCCAATCCTTGATATCCCTCAGCTGGGTAGTTGACTCACAGACAGTCTGTAAGAAAAAGTAACAAAAGCATCATAATCAAAGCAAGTCATTAAAAATAGAGTAGGAAATAAAAAAAGAAAGAAATTATTATACCTCACTCTAGAGGGAATCCTCGAAAAGACCCGCCAACCCATCCACCATAGCATGAGGGAGGTGTGGCACAAATACCACATCCCCACTACTCAACCAAAGATGATAAGAGGGAATTGATATATGAAGAAACGAAACCTCATCCAGAACTATGGGTAGTCGATGTCGTCGATACGTTAGTACCTCCCCCCGATCCAGTCGTAGTTGGAGGCATATTCTCCATATCATATATTCATAACGGTATCAACCAACTGGTTATAAAATCTAGATAGTCATAACTCTCCATTATATCGTTATAATGTGTATAGGGATCGCCTTCCATCTCCGTCGCCCTAGCCTCGTCAGTCATCTTTCTTACCTACCTCATGTACTCAGTGGCACTGATAGTGGGACCTCCACCTCTCCCTCAATGATATGTCGCACCACCCTCTCCTAAGGTACCGGATGTACCCAAACTCATGTGCCAACAACCGCATCATCTGTGCATGCATGCTCATAGCCCATGTGGCCCTCAAAGATAGACTATAGCGATAAAAGGTCACATATTTCCCCAACAAAGAGTCAAGAATTTACCTACTAGAAAAATTTCTAAAAACTCATAAAGAGATAATGATCATAAGCATAACTTGGTTGCTCGTCAAGGCATTCAGCGCCTCTCGCATATCCTTCAGGGAAAGGGATTGGTTCGAATTTCTGTTCGACTTCCTCCATTTATACATCATGCAGAAGTCTCCCAAATCTCTTGCCTTCAAGGACACAAATCCCACATTGTGCACTATCACTTCATAAAACCACGTTTACAAAAGGCAACGCCAAGAGTCAAAAGAAAAAAGTAAACAAAAAAGACAACAAGGGAAAATTAACCTAAAGATTACGTCCAAGAGATACATGGGTTCAGTAAACATCTATCAGCAGCACTAACTGAAAGCATCTAAGGAAGCATAAAGGGACTCCAAGGTAAAGCTCCCCCAGTCATAGATATATGTCTAAAATGATCCTAAAAATGGTAAAACCCACAAATGGATGACGTCGTCGCTCGTCATCACCCCAAATCCCCCCAATATAAGCAAAATGAATAAACGGGTTGCCTATCTCACCTGCCACCCATTATTCTCATTAATCCACCTAGTAACAGAGTCTCCTTCAACACATATATCTAGACAGAATCCCATACATGATTTTTATAATATCCCCTAAAGGCAGCCCACACCACCACCTTTGTAACATATAGAGTCTGGTCCACCACGATCTGCTGACATTCACATTCCAGTCCTGTCAATTGATGGACATCCAATGGAGTAATCATCATCTCCCCAACTTTGAAGTAAAATGTATGAGTCATGTCCCACCGACTCTCGCCCAGTGCACATAATACCGTCGTAGAGCATGACGTCTCATCTAACTCCCCCGCCAATGTGCTAAATCCTGTAGACCCCACTATCCATCATACCTCCTTAAGAAGATGGTTCCAAACCTCCTTCATCCCAGTTGTTCTATAAGATCGAATGCTCGAAGAGGCTATGCTAACCTGCGCAAAAAAAAGACAACCCTTTATTATCCCAAAAATAAGAAAGAAAATAAACATGTGGAAAACCAAAAGACAAACACACAAATCCATTAGGTTTCTTCACCTTCGCAGAACGGTGATGCGCAGGCTCCCACAGCAGATTCCTCTTGTCATCCATCGACTCAAAGTTATCATACGCATTCTCATTGCCTAACACCAATGACACTGCAACCCATCATTCTAAGCCCTCTTAATCATGAGCAGTCACTTAGTCATTATTATTGTTGCCAGAAGTAACCGTCATTGATATCTTATAAAGGAAATAGACCTAAAAATGACTTTTAGAGAGAAAAAGATAGAGAATTAATCACTACAAGGCGTGGAAAAATGAAGAGGGTTATCCTTTTTTGTAAAGGAGGCTAAGGGGTATACCGATTAACAGTCCTCTGGTCCTGCCTACGGTAGTGATCTTTCCCTTTCCTCAAGAATCTTAAGATTCCGTGCCTTGTGCCAATAGGTACCTACCCAGAACTGTCTATTGACAGTCCTCTCAAAATTTCATTGCAAAAATACTAGAAAAATCTAAAAATTATCCAAAATATTCGTAAAAATTTTCAAAAAATCCCCGCGAAGTCAAGAACGTCATTTCTCCGAGAAAAAACCATGGTCAAGCACCAAACTAGTTACAAGACCTCGTAAATCACCAGCAGGATCATAAACACTCACTCTTATCTTCAACGTACTCCTTAGTGAAACCAAGAATCCAAGGTTCGCCTATACCAAAATACTCTACGGTTTTCCCAATGGAGCCACAACCCAAAAAACTTATTGTAAACAACATCCCTAGGTCCACAGAATAGACCTCGATTAACTGAATTAGTAATCTCACTCTTTAGATCTATAGAATCAAACTAGACCCACTGAATTGTCCATCTCACTCTTTAGGTGTGCAGAATCGACCTCAACTCGCTGAATTGGTCATCTCAAACTTTAGGTCCTTATAATTGACCTCGACCCGCGAAATTGGTGACCTCACTTTTTAAGTCCTCATAATCGACCTCAACCTGCTGAATTGGTCATCTCACTTTTTAGGTCCTCAGAATCGACCTCGACCTGCTGAATTAGTTATCTCACTCTTTAGGTCCTAAAAATCGACCTCTACCCGCTAAATTGGTAATCTCACTCTTTAGGACCTCAGAATCAACCTCGACCCTTTGAATGGGTTATCTCACTATTTAGGTCCTCGAAATTGACCTCATCTCATTGAATCGATCATCTCACTCTTTAGGTCCTCAAAATGGACCTCAACCCGTTGAATCGATCACCTCAATCTTAAGTTCGCAGAATCCGCCTCGACCCACTGAATCGATCGCCTTAATTTTAGGTCCACTAAATCAACCGATCATCTCAATCTTAGGTCCGCAAAATTGACCTTAACCCATTGCATCGATCACTTCTATCTGACTCTATGAATTTGTCATCTCACTCTTTAGGTTCGCAGATCGACCCATTGAATTGGTCATCCCACTCTTTAGGTCCTCAGAATCAAGCTCGACCCTCTAAATCGATCACTTCAAACTGCTAAATTGGGCATCCCAATCCTTAGGTTTATAAAATCAACATCAAACCTCTGAATCGGTCACTTAAATCTAACCCACTGAATTGTTAATTTCAATCTTTAGGTTCGTAGAATCGACCTCGACCCTCGAAAGCGTTCACTTCTATCACTTAGGTCCAGAGAATTAACCTCAATCCTCTTCTCCAACATTGACGACGTGTCTATCTTTCAATGACCTCCTCTTATTCCAAGATTGCCCATCTATGGGTTCTATAGACACCCTATGCTAGTACCCCCTAAGTACCTTCTTATGTCCCTAACGCTCGTTATCCCTTCATAAACCCTAAATCCTACTCTGAGTATCATCTAGGGGTTACTGGGGCCTTTTTAGCCCTATTTGACTCCGATTAACTCTTTAACCAGATAAAATCTTAATGAAACCTTAAATGACTTTGAATCCCTTTTCTAACGGTCTGCATCGTATGTGAACTGGGCTTACAATTCGCACGAACGATCCCTTTTACTCCAAAAATTGATCTAGAGGCCACCACGTGCTCTTAAGCCCTGTTTGATATCGGTCAACTCTCCAAACTGAATAAAGACCAATGAAACCTTGAAGGGATCTAAATCCCCTCTCTAACGGTTCATACCGTGCATGAATCTGCCTCACAATTCGTACGAATGATCCTTTTTACTTCGAGAACTAATTTGGAGGACACCTGGTGCTCCTCGAACCCGTTTGACTCCAGTGAACTCTCCAACTTGAGTAAATCTCATTGAAACCATTAAGGGCTCTGAATACCCTCTCCAATGATCTGTATCATGCTTGAATCGACCTCACAGTTCGAATGAACGATCCTTATTACTCCAAAAGGCCATCGGGTGCTTTTGGGCCCCGTTTGACCTTAGTCAACTCTCCAATCCGAGTGAAGCTCAATGAAATATCATAGGTCCCTGAATTACCTTTACAATGGTCCATTTTGTGTGCTAATTAGCCTCATGATTCTCACGAATGATCCGTTTTACTTCGAAACCCCCCGTCTAGAGACCATCAAGCGCTTTCGATCCCCGGTTGACTTCGGTAAACTCCCGAACTCGAGAGTGACTTAATGGATTATTGAAGGGATATAAATTCCCTTTCCAATGGTTCCAGTCGTGCATGATTCAGACTTATGATTTATATTTTATTCCCGTTTTTCCAAATAAGTCTATTACAGACTGCGTATAGCACCCAGACCCTCTGCCTATCGGTAAGGTGTACTTTTCTTACAACCAAGGCAGGCACTGTTCCAATAGGAAGGCCAGGGGCCAGGACGATCGACACCCCAACCGTAAATTGAACTATTTAAGGAGCCCATGACTTACTCCTAGGGGGTCCCTTTCAGCAATCATAAAACATTGTCTCGAAATCAGAGTGTTAACATTCCCATAAAATCACATTTTCCAACATTCTCACCATTTCTTTTACCTCACTTTCCTACCACCTTTAGTCATTGAACTGACCCTACTTTACCACCCTCATACCATCGTAAAATCAGCCTATATAACATCCAAATTCAGTAGAAAAAATCTTTTAGCAAGTCTCTTCCTATTCATTTTTGGTTTATTTATTTAACATTATTTACTCACTTTATTCCCATTTTGGGATATCTTTTTATCTCACTTTATTATTTCATATAAAATAATATCCATTTTTCTTATTAGTATTCACATAACCTATTTTCATAAAATCCAGAAGACCAAAAGAGAGGATTTACTTGTAAACTCCAGAAGTAAGACTACCTCATTCTCTCACACTTTTACACTTGGGCACACTTTCTTCACAAACACTCAATGAGGAGTCTTAAATTTGGGTTTATGAGTGAAACCCCACCCCTATGATATGTCGACCTACATGGAATTTGATGCCCTTTGGGCTACGTAGGCATTCCGGGCCAATCCTGGCATTCGAGTCCTCTCTTTCCATTTCATGATTTTATACTATATTGTATCTATTTTTGTGATTCATAAAATCCTATATATTTGTGTCTCGTAAGACACTCACATTCGCTTTTCCATAGCGACTCATGATTTGGAGAACATTCACATCATATGATTTTATTATTTTTGAGTACACTCCTCCCGACAATGTTACTTCGTCTTTCCCTTGACGTTAGTCGGATGATCCATTTCTCCCCTTATTTACATTACACACATCACACTTCAGAGAAAAGGAGAACATTAATAAAGCCCATGAGAGACCGAAAGGGTGGAATGGCTTCCTAACACATTTCCATTTAGTTACTTAGACCTCAGACCCTCGATTCACTTAGTTTTGTATGCATCAGTGTGACCTTGAGTAAAATAGGTTGGCGACTCCATTCCTTCGTGTTATCCCCTTTTGACGGCAATCGATTTTACATCCAAGGCACGTACGAAGATGCCAGAACGAGTGGCAGAAAGAGGATCCCCATATCTTCGAATCACCCGCACATGCAAGACGGGGAAAAAAGGAGACTTCTCCAAGGTTCTCCCTTTCGTCCTGATTTTGGAGCCGACCCGTGCTTGAGAAATTTGACATTGATGGGCACACTTGTGTATAAAAGTGCAGGAAGGGATTTTTATGATAACACGTAAGGATTAAGGTTTGACTGGGGCGAGAGAAAAAAGCTATTTATGTTTTGTGATGAGGCATAGAAGGAGACCAATATATCTCACTCATAAGGAGGATTTTTCATCTCAAAAGATTCTCACACACATGCAGATAAATAATGAGGATGAGATTGAAGTTGAAATGAAGATAAACAATTATATCAAACATGTGAGAGAATAGATTTTTAAAGTAGTTCGGCTATGAATAAAGCCTATGTCCACTGTTATTTTATTCCCAGGGGTTTACATTAGAAGAATATGGTGTAGAGAGAGAGGGGTGAATGGCTTGCTTGAGATTGTTCAACTTGTCCCTTTGGCTTAGGGAAGGCATGTATTTATAGTGATGGGAGTCCAAGAGATGGAATGTCTGTATATATTCAGACATTTACATCTATGTATAATAAATATGATTATTAGTCTTCTAAGATTGCTTAGTATTCCTTGAGTTGCTTGGTATGCCTTGAGTTGCTTGGTATTCCTTGAGTTTCTTGGTATGCCGACTAACTCTCCTCGGGTGCCGAGCAAGTGTTAATATTACCATGTAGGATGACATGTGTCCATTTCTTATTGGTCCATGAAGTTGGAGATTTTTTTGCCTCAATAGAAGCCCCCAATGCTCCATGCTTAATGGTTTACTGAAAGGATGGAGTATTTATTCTGCAATGTTGCTCGGTGCCCGTGCATAATGAAATTCTTGATATTCCTTCTTGATTTGTTCAACATAAAGTGCACTATCTTCTGGTCAATGGATGAGTTAGGTTGATTGATGGTTGCGTTGGAGCTAGTCTTTCTTTTGAGGAACTTTATTCATGGAGCAAACGTGTGCTATGTATCACCCCTGGGAATCTGGATGCATGAATGTCATAGTTTGCATCTTGTAGCTTGTCATAATCTTCAAGTGGGTGAGTTAGTTGGTTGGTTAGACGACCAACTGTCTTCCATGTCGACCAACTGGGTGTTGATTGTCCATGTTTGATTTTTCTAATTTCTGCTCCTCTGAGTGTTTTTTTGATGTAACACATTAGCTTTTGAACCCAATTCTTCAATTTAATTAGTCTAGTAACAGTCTTTGAAAAAGTTACATATAAATACAACTTCTTTTTCAGTGTTAGTCGGTTGTGAAATACCCATGCTGTAGATGATGAATCTGACTCCTATACTTTAATAGTATTTGCATAATAACTCCTGGATGATGATTGGCTAGTGACCTGTCTTAGTCTGTTTATGATTTGGATCTGAATCTGATGCTTGAATGATATTGAATGAATAATTTCTTTTGTAGTAAAAGCCCCCAAATGCGGAGTAAGAATTCTGATATGTTCTATTGATCGGCATACGTGGAGATCCCAGTTGGGTTGAGGAGATTAAATAATAATGATGATGCCCAAGCATAAAACTTCTTCCAGAATAAATTGTATTTTTATTCTTGTTCCTGCATTGTTAGCAACAAGCATGATATAATATGAAATTATTGAAATGAATGAATGAAATTTGATTAACTTATCTTGTCATCCCTTGGATGTTTGAATGACTTCTAGTTCACCTTTGTGCCTTAAGTTTTTGGTGCGATTCGCACTGAGTTGGGCTACATTGTGCCTAAAGTTTTTGGTGCGCTTCGCACTAGGTTGGGAAACATTGTGCCTTAAGTTTTTGGTGCGATTCGCACTGAGGTGGCCAACATTGTGCCTTAATTTTTTGGTGCATTTCGCATTAGGTTGGGCAACATTGTGCCTTAAGTTTTTGGTGCGATTCCCACTGAGGTGGGAAACATTGTGCCTAAAGTTTTTGGTTGTTGACGACCAACGTTGTTGGTGTCGCTGTTGATGCCGACCAATATTTAGTTGGCGGTTACTGAAAACGTGAGAATTATGTGATAATTGATTAAATCCGCAACTTTTGAATTTGGCACACTTATTTAATTAGATTCCCTAAACTTGCATCTAAGGTGCGTATGTCAACCCATAAATAAATAAAGCATGTGACACAGTAAATATGCTGAGACACAGATTTCAGGAAAAAAACCTTTCGGGTAAAACCTTTATTTCACTATGAATATATAAATCGCAACTTACAATTACATAGAGAAATCTACAATGGATCAATACGCAGCCAACCCACAAAGACACACAGTCTTGAACTCAGCAAGAGAATACACGCAACACCCTCCAAGGACTCGCAGACCAAACAACAAAGAAATAACCGCAGCTCTCCTTAATGACACGCAGCCATAACACTTTGTAGAGACTCCCTCAGCAATGACACGTAGCCCTCGGTTGCAAAGATCTCCCCACAAAGGTTGAACAATAACAAAGCTTGCGTTCTAGGGTTCCAAAAGATTCACAAAAGTAATTGGGATTTTTGTGTGTGAATCAAAAAGATGATTGGCACATCAAAAATTAAAGTCTTGTTGTGTTTGAACTCTTAGAAACGTTTTCTCAAAGACTTAAAGAAATACACCATCGGAATAGTTATATATATAGGAAATATGAGCTGGTGGATTAAAATCTCACAGAACTATTCGAACTTATCCCAGGCGGACCGGTCCGGCTTGGAGGCGGATCGGTCCGACCTCGGATCGGTTCTTTTAAAATATGGCTTAATCGGTTCGCTATCAGTCCGGGGTCTACTGGATCTTCAGTAAGCCGGATCAGTCCGGGTAGAGGGCGGACCGATCCGGAGGCGGATCGGTTCGCTAGGGAGGTGGACCGGTCCGGCTTCCCAGAAAAATAAAAAACTTTTAAAAGCCTCATTTTGCTTGAAAAACCTTACTTCTTATTTTTATAAAAAATCATTTTATAAAAATTTCCCAATACTAAGTATGAACTTTAAGGAACATAAAAACAAAACTTTACCAAGTTCATTCTCGCAGAGGCTATGATGTTGAAGATGCTTTGATATTCGGATCCATTGATGTAGATGCGATCTTGAATTTCTTCAACGGTGTAACGGCGTATGACATTCAAATTGATGATGGACAAAAATGTCCTTACAGTTACTGATGCCGACCAACCTTAGTTGGTGGTTGCTGAGTGCCGACCAACCTTAGTTGCTTTGTTGAATATATATATAAAGAGAAGAATTTTCCCAACCAACATTTGGTGGTGATAAAATATAATAAATGCTGCAGATTTTCCTCGAAAATGAATATATGATAATAAATATTTCACCGAGCTCCATGATGATATGAATATAGAATATGCATCCAAATAGAGAATGATTCGTGCCCTGACCAACTGTTGTACATCTCCCGGACTAAATATATACGATAATCAATATTTTTCCGAGCTCCTGTCGAGATGAATATAAGATATGCATAACCCTCTTTCAGGTTGAGAATCAGATAATGAATTCAATCATCCGTTGGAGCAATAATAAAATAAATAATGTCTGACTGATTTGTTGAGGCAAAATTGCGTAGTGTCGAGCATTAATAATATTTTTCAGAAGTGTAAGATTGTGGTCGTGCATTCATCGGGACTAAATCTTGTACCTGTGGAATTTAATAAGCTTGCTCAAAAATCTGCAAAGGCTAAATCAAATAGTCATTATCATGAGAATAATTATTCAGCCAAATAATATGTATCTGCTCTAACATTAATTTCAAAATATGAAATAATATATTTTGTGCTGAATAAATGTCACGTGCATAGATTTTTATCAAACATGTGCCATAATTAGTGCTAATTAATCACTCTAGGAATTATTTGAAATTCAACAAGTACTCAAATATAAATTGATTTGAAATTTTTATTTTCACACAAAGTTGTGAAGAGTAGTAGTTTGGTAAAAAAAATATGAAATAATTTCAACAATATGAAATAATATGTCTCATGCCAAATATGTGTCATTTGAACAAATTTTTGTCAGATATAAAAGATACGAGGCTTGATTTAGTCTTTTTGCACAATAATTTTAATTTTAAGTAAATGCTCAAATTTAAGCCTTGTTAAAAATATTTCTAAGTTGTTTGTTCTGACTCCTTTAATCAGTAAACATTTTTTTGGATTTAAATATAATTAAGTCCCCAATGTCAAATCTGAAACCCAAAAATTTAGCCGACCAACACTCTGATGTGGTGCTCTTCTTTGCCGACTAACATTGGCACTGCGAGGGGTTGCATGAGTTTTCCTCTTTATACAATTGTCCCCACCACCAAGGGTGGAATTTTCGACGATAATGGTCAACGGGTTGGAGGCAATCGACCCTAGATCCCATTGTTTGTCTGCCAATGAGTATCAACAGGTTCACCGATTTATGCAACGGTCAAGAAAGAGAAGTCCGACGATGTCTCCGACCAAGTATATGAGGTCGGGAAGCCTCCGAACTGTGAAAATTTGTCGCCGACAAAGAGATGTCATTCACCAGCATAAACTTTTCTGGCATAATCCACCTTATCTATTAATTATTTTTGTTGTTTTGTTGCAACCGGTGATAATCATGGGCAAGGACTTCTCAGTGGTGGGTTGCAGTCTGACCGAGAGATAGTTGTCTGATGATAATTTTTCTTTGGCGATAAATAGAAAACAAAATTGAGCTCGGTCAGGCTTGAATTTTTCTTCAACCAGTACTGGTTTCATAATGATTCTCCGATGAGATCTTCAATGTAAATAAGTCTTGGTGTTGCTTCCATGATCTGATCCTCATATGATTTTGAAGAAGTCAAACGTTTTAACAATTTTTAATAAAGAAAATTTGGAATAAACGGACTCCATTTCGTTATTTTTATTGCTGTAGAATGCTGACACCCAAATGGATGATATCAGATTTATTACTGAGAGATCAAGATCTGGGATCTTTGATTTGAGATTTTTCCTTCTCAAAACTAAAATTCCTCATTTTGGGTTCCTTACAATCGGTAGAAAATCACATGATGTATTGGCAGAACTATTTGAATATTTTTTTTCAGGTCAGAAAATTTAATATATGGGAGTCAACATATGGGTATCTTTATCCCCTCTGTAACCCTACGGATGGGTTTGTCTAGAAAATTTAATATATGGGAGTCAACATATGGGTATCTTTATCCCCTCTGTAACCCTACGAACAGGTTTGACTAAAAAAAGACCTTGAACCAGAGGGACGAAGATTTGCAGATATCTTAAAAATTGAATACAACATATATAAATCATACCACACTTTTACTTGATGAAAAAATGTTTGAGAGATTCATGTATAGTTTGGGTAATGTTTTCACATAGAGACACATACATATCTATTTACATTGATCCGGATCATATGGATCTTTGGAAAATATTAGGGACATTCATATAGGGTTTTTCTCTATTTATTTCGATCAATTCATTCTTTGAATATTTGGGCAACGTGGGTTGTGGTAATTGTTATTTTTTATTGGCATTTTGAATATTTTAATTTGGGAACCATGTATTCATTAACCTCAATATTTTCGTTAATGAAAATGTGATGGTGGGTTTGATTGCATTAATTTTCAAATTTCTGGGTTGACATTGCAACTTTTAAAACATTAGGTCAATGCAATATTTTCTCCTAAAATTGCTTAAAAAAACCTAACTTTCAAACATGGACTCCTAATTACGGCTTAGTCATTATGCCATAATTTTGTTAGGTGAGAGAACTTAATATCGAAACAATATGTTATAAAGTTAGATAACAAAAATTTTACAGGTTTGGGACTAAAAATACACTTAAACCTATTAAAGACTGTATGAACTCGTAACGTGTTTAAAGTTATTTCTTAGTTTTTTTTACTTAAATACATTATTGATTTATTATTTTAGACTTTAATACAAATTTGTTAATTTTTTTCAGTTTGGTACATTTTATGTTGCTAAATGTGATTTTTTCCACTAAAAGTGATATTTGGTGACATTTAGCGATGAAAAATATACTAAAGTCTAATAAACTCATTAATTTGTATTAAAGTCTAAAATAAAAAATTAATAATGTCTAATAAAAATATTTTTTTTAATTATTGATTGTAAATAAGTGACCAACTACTTAACAATATTTATTTCTATTTTTTTATTATTTTGGTGAAATGTGAAATATATTAGAAATGGGATAAAAGCCGAGGAATACAACAAGCTTAAACTACAAACAAATTGAACCAAACTAACTCTCCATACCACGATACAAACCCAAACAATTGGTCTTAATATGCCCAAAAACAAAGCCTACCATCAAAACTAGATAGAGATCTAGCCCAAAAATATGTCGGACCCAAACTATAAGCTCAAAGGCTCTAAAATCCTCCTCAAAGACATTTCAACCCACACGTGTTAATCAAATAAGAAACTTTTTTTTATAAACATTAATCAAATAGGAAACAAAACCATGAAAAAAACACCAAAACGGAAATCAACTCTCAAACAACACTGTCACCAAAAAAAGAGAAACAACTATTATAACTAATCATGCCAAAGCTAAAGAAGCTCTCCAAAAACTTCTAAAACACATTATGAAACCCAACAAAATAAACTAAAAAAATAACCCCTTCACACCCATTCTACACACTCTTCAACCCATAACTACTCAACCTTGTATTTGTTTCCTTTTTTTGGTAACTGGTAACTTTACCGCCCCATATAAGAAGCTAAAAAGACAACATTTGAGCTACACCATATGACACATGCCATTTCAAAAGTTAAACAACACAGTAAAAAGGACACTTGGGAAAAAAATTCCTCAACCAATAACTTAACAATAAACTATCTATAAATCTTCCAAGGCTCGTTCCACTATTTTACATTAGCAATTCTCATTTGTCCTACTAATCCCCTCACTACACCACAAACCGAAAATGGTCACAACAAACTGGTCATGGCCCTGGACTGTGACCACCTGGTTATGACCTAAAACCATGACTAGAGTGTAAGAACCCGTGACTAGGTCCATGACCACTCACCGTCATGACATAAACTAGAATTGGTCATGTCGAGGACCGTGGCTAGAGTAGTCATGGTTGTGGTCCATAACAAGACTGTGACCATTATGGCATCAAAATTGTGCCAAAAATTCCCTCCAATGGTGGTCATGGCACATGATGTTGACCATGTCCATGACCAATTTAATATTTTTAGTTGATAAGGGTTACGACTTTGGGCCGTGAAAATATTGAATTGGTCACGATCAAGGTCCGTGCCCATTAATTTTTTCCACCTCATCATCATGATCACAATTTGGGTTCGTGACTAGGTCATGGGCATGATGATGATATTGGAAAATTAATTGGTCACGATTAGGGTCCATGACCATTATCTTTAATTAAAATCCACCAAACCCCTAGCGCCGTTTCACTCACTCACTCTCTCTCTAAACCATCTATCGGGCCAAAATCCTCCCCTAAACCTTCTGTCCGATAACCTCTCTCTCTCTACAAGGTCTGCTTCCTACTCTCTCTCTCTCTCTCTCTCTATATATATATATATATATATATATATATATATATATATATATATGTGTGTGTGTGTGTGTGTGTACTGTATATATATGTGAGTGTATGTGTATGTATATATGTGTGTACTATGCATGCAAATGTACGTGTATGTGTGTGTGTGTGTGAATATATATGTATGTCTGTATGTATTGCCCAAGTTTAAAATTATTGAAAAATACCCAAAATCCTATTTACTCAACCCTAAAATATAAGCCCAAATTAGTAAACCCTAATTACTAAACCCAAACACCTAAGCCCTAAAACCTGAACC
This sequence comes from Sambucus nigra, assembly GCA_949130495.1. Taxonomy (NCBI): domain Eukaryota; kingdom Viridiplantae; phylum Streptophyta; class Magnoliopsida; order Dipsacales; family Adoxaceae; genus Sambucus; species Sambucus nigra. The sequence goes on from OX422223.1 coordinate 10,088,842, forward strand.
CTAATACTTAAACCCAAAACGTTGACCATAAATCCTAAGTCATATACCCTAAATTGTAAATTGAAAAATATAAGCCCTAAAATCTAAATACTAAAACCAAAAACATGTAAAAATTGATATTTAATATTTGAACCCCATTTATTGAATTTGACGATTGAGATTTGATGGTGTTAGATATGGACTTAAATTTAGAGTTAGTGAATTAAAAAATAATGCATACTTAGTATGATTGTACCTTATGCTTTGAGAATCCCAGTAATATTATAAGAATTAACGTGAATGCATTATTAATGACTAGGAGACTTGATACGTATATAAACCCTTATGATTTAACACACTTAAGTTAATTATATGTCTCGTTTATGAAAGACCATATATTAGCCTTATGATTTAACACACTTAATTTAATTATATGTCTCTTTTATGCAAGAACATATATGAGCCTTTGTAACGTAACACACTTAAGTTAATTACATGTCCCTTTTATTCAATAACATATATGAGCCCTTATGATGTAATAAACTTAAGTTAATTACATGTCTATTTTATGCAATATCATATATAACCATTTCTTTTGATATTGTTATTATTAGAAAGTGTTTTATCATGTAGATTGTAGAAGGCGTATGGGATAACTGTTGGTTTTTGGATAGTCATGCTGGATTTCTTAGATTGATAATACACATAGACATTTAAACTCTGGCCATACTCTCTTATAATAAACCCTAACAAAATGTGTCTTAACCATTACCATTTCTAATGTAAGTGTATAGAGGGGACGTCCCACACACCTGGTTCGCATAGGACGCATTTGTTAAAATACGGTAAAACTAGATTGGATCGGTTGAAAAACAATAACTAGTTAATGATTAATAAAAGTCATTACTTATAGGACTCATATTAATACCCTCATATATTTTTCTCGAGAAAAATGAGGCGCGGTGATAATCACTAGCAATAAGAGTACAAGAAGTTACAATTCGACCGCATTTATACCTCTTTTATTAGTGCACACCATTTAGAGGGTACTCCTATTTACAAGTATGGGAATAAGAAGATCAAACAATTTAATAATCTTGAAAATCGTGGAGTTTATCTCCAGTAAGAGTACCGTGACACCCTGCTAATTAAAATATTAGGTGATCACTCTACTATTCTATTAAAAAAGATTCATAAATGGTCCATTCTTAGCATCAGCGTCGAAAACATTTTTTTTCTTAATCACTAAATATCCCAATAAGGCAGATGCCAATTTTAATTAACAAAGAATAATAATAATAATAACAAAACAATGGAATAATGAAGAACACAACCACTATAATAATAGTGACCGCAAGGAACTGAATGGAATAATAATCGGATAACACATCCAAGTCCAAATCTTCATACAAGAAAAGTACAATTTCGAGACAAATGGTAATACTAAAAACTAAATGTAAAGTCTAAACAATGAGAAAACACGCTCGAATGGAAATATTGAATCAAAAGATAGATGAAAAGAATGATAGATACGTCTAAGCTCGAGCTCCTATAGTAAATAGAGCACTGCAACACGTCAACTCTGGAATGAAGCTCCTAACCCTGGTGTACCTATGGCTGGACACCTAAAAGGTTTTGCAGAAATAGAATTGACTCGGGTTTGAGCCCTGGAAACATTTTTAAAATATTAAACAAGTGTTTAAAATGATGTATTGTGAGTAATGTAAATATCCATGTTAGATATGCATACTCTCACACGAGTCCTCACATCTCACTTAATGTGCACACCTAACGTACTATAATATTCCTTCCTAGTAAAGCTACCCGCCTAACCAACTTTAAACAACTCGATTAATCCTTGTTAATTTATATAAATCTCTTAGCCCATCCGTATTCCCATACGATACGTTAATATTATCTTACTTTCTTAATCATTTTATTCTCCTTATTTTAGCTGCTTAGGTTCACATACTTAAAGTACATTTTCAACATTCACAATAATCACTTCTACAACACTCATCATAGTAGACTATCACAAGTTTATGTACATGTATATATTACAGTATATAATATATACATATATGAATACGACATCTAAATGATCAAACTCGTGATGCATGCATACTATGTTATCTAGTCCCTACGTACCTCATGTACCAAATTAAGGACTAAAATTAGGTGTGGCACGTCAACATATAAAATGATAACACATAATGGAGGCAAACATAATCCTTAATACCGTAAGGATGATGTTCATACCTAATGTATCCAAATGACCGTTAATACACTACCATCTCTCAAGGTAATGGCAACGTAAGTCCTATGTTCTGGGGCATAAAATCAAGTCCTCCCTAAAGGGCACATAAAGATAGGATTACCCCCTACGCTTAACCTCCTGTGATAACAACTAGCTAGGCATGACATTACATATAGTATCACAATCTACATAACATAGGCATGCACTCACCCTATACATACATAAAGTATATTTCAACTTTATCCCGTAAACTAATAATTCACATTTTATTCCTATTTGCAATTATTCCTAACATCTCTTGTTAACCGAAGGGATTTAATTAATTTAATTAATTATTTCAGTAGTTACCCTCAACCCGTACCTTTTGGACTAAAACTCGAAATCATTATAGCAAACCCTAATTATATTTTAAGTCCTAATAATCCTTTTTTCCTATAAAGTTACATTCCTCCCAGAAATATAAAATGCATATTTAAGGCTTTTCTGATCCGATTTTGTAAAAACTTAAAACTACAAAGTTGTTCTAAACACGATTTTATACCGGAACACGTGTGCACACTACCAAATATCCGCTTAAATCAGACCTAAAATCATTATACAATATTCAACTTTCTTTAAAATGATTTCACATGCGTTTGACTTTCGTATTCGTATGAGTTCACTTCGTTTGTAGTTAGATAATTTAATCTCCAATTGAATCACATGCTTTTATCAAATTTTGAAATAATTAATAAAATATGTAATTCTAATCATGAGTTCTATAATCCTAGTTGATATTATCTCAAATAAAAATTTCCTAAACATGGGTTTTTATCCAAAAATCCTACAAGCTAGCATGTGTTTCAACAAACTCATAATTAAGCGAGTTTAAACAAATTGCCTCTTAGGACGATTCTGAATTTCCTTTGAAGAAGATGATGTGAGTTCCTCCTCCTCATTCTTCCTAAATTTCGATGGTGTGTGGTGATGGTGCAAGGTGTCTGTAGGTGTTGCTAATCCTGTAAGACCCTTCACCTCCTTGAGAAACTCTCAGGTTCTTGTAAAAGCTCTCATATTTTCTCTCCTTTGGTTTCCTCTCACTTTGATTTTTCAATTCCCCATTTGATTAGCCAAAGAGTCGGTTTGAAAGTAGCTAGTCCCGTGTCTCTTCATGGGTTGGAATTCCAAAGGTAAAAAATTGATTATTCAATTGTCGGGTCGACCCCGAAATGACCCGAGACCCTATATAAATGCCCAAATATAGTTTTCTAAATATTTTGACCCTTTCGGACACTTCTATGCAGTCTAAATGACTATATGGGTTCAACATATTATAATTACTTCATAATGCTCACATTAAGTCCCGACATCTATATTATACTTCTAAAACAATAGAAAAAGAGTTTAATGAGGACCATTTATTGCATATCACTTCCTCTAATACGATAGTATTACCACCAAACGCAATAATCCGTCCACCTTCTCTTCTTTTCCATTTTTATAGAGAAGCAAAAAGTTACAGATTGTAAAGGGGTCGGTACACCTTCTCTTCTTTTCCATTTTTATAAATAAGCAATAAGCCACGAACTGTAAAGGGTAATTGAATAAAAAGAAACCATTAGTCATCCTCTCACCAAAATGGATAAAACCATTTTCTCAGTTAACCCATCACCATTATTTCTCCTCCATCTAATACGTGTTGCTGCTCCAAGTGTTGCCGTGGATTTTTAGAGTTGGTGGTGAGAAAATGGTGTGGTTTATCTCCCTCTGTCTAGGAATACATTTAAAAGATATCCTTTTTATCTCAAACAGGGGTAAGGTTCAAGTGTGAGGATTAATGCATCCATTTTTTTTCAATTCCAAATTTCTATCTTCACGATTTGATTTTTCTATAGTTTCATATGGAAAATTAGTATAAAGAAACCCACAAAATTTTATGGGATTTTCTCAGTTTCTTTGTTGGTGTAATCTGCATCTCAATGATGGGTTTTTGGTTAAAGATGAAAATGCTCAGCTTCATTTGGTATATTTCTCTTTTTCTCTTCCTAAAACATGGTATAGAAAAGTTTTATCTTATGTGTTGTTGTTTGTTAACTAAATTATTTAATCTTTTTGTGTGCTAATAATCTATAGTGATAGGTTTTTTGTCTATTACTAATCCAAAGTGATGGGTTTTTTTATGTGTTGTTGTTGGTTAATTGAAAGGTTTAATATTTTTTTCTCAGTTTCTTTATTGGTGTAATATGTATCTCAGTGATAGTTTTTTTGTATGTGTTATTCACTTCCAAGTTTCATCTACCATTTGTATAGTTTTCTCAATATCTTAATGATTGAAGACCCTGGATTTGGTTTCACATACACATATATCTATGTATTGTTAGAAAGAGATTTTGCTTGACCACAGTTGTAATTTGTGACTATGATTTACGAATCAAATTATTTTATGGATAGTATACTAGTATTGAGTATTGGGTGTTTGTTTCATTCAAAGTTTGCAGTTTCTGATGGTTGTTCAGATTCTTTGTGGATTGGTGCAAGAAAAAATAGATTTGAATGGTTGTGATGAGAAAACAACATGTTCTGGTTTTCTAGAAAATAATTTAATTTGAAATAAGACCCATTTTAAGATAAGTCAAGCGTTCTCCAAAATTTAGAGAACAATGTAAGATATAAAAATGCGATACAATCTAACACAAAATTAACACGGTGGAGTGTGTTTGCATGAAATACATTTTGGTGAGGCTAATATTTATTATGTCACTAAAAATGTTACTTTAAGTTGAGTACTATATAAGGAGTTTCAACATTTGAGTTTCCAAGTCTCTAAATACCACACTTCCATTAACTATTCTAAAGTAAGTTTCGCGTGCTATTTTATTTCTTTTATTTTTTAGATCTAAACAAACCCTTCATGTCTTAAGTATACTTTATATTTTCTCTTTTAAGTTTTAAAAATTTAAATATTGTTTTGATATAAATAAAAAAAATTGTTACAAATATATTTTTTACATTTTATACCTTAAGTTTTTTTTCCTGTAGTTGACATACACTTTTTTAAACTAAAAACAAATAAAAATATGTATAATTTTTTTATAAAAAAATACGTACAGTTGATTTTCGAAGTTTTTACTTATAAAAAATATTTTTTATATTTAAAAATAATTGACAAATTTTATCTATGAAAAAATTAACATTTTATAATGACTTTAAGGCAAGATATTGAATTTATGATACATGTTAATTTTTATAATTATCATTATATTTGTTTATTGTGCATCGTGAGTTAGTGAGTTTAATGTAGCTTCCTCTTAAATATTATTTTCATTCTCTCTTTGTTTTCAGTTTCAACTCCTTTTTTTTTTTTGTAAAAACGTCCGTTTACTATATTTTTAAAAAACATTTATTTATAACATTAAATTTATATAAAAAATATTTTACAAAAAAAATATACTTAAAAAATGTTTCAAAACAATCATATATTAATTCGTGAAAAATATTATTTATAAAGATATACTTTATTATTAAAAAAAAATATTTATGAAAAAGCCACTTCATGATGGAAATGTTTTTAAAAAAATCAATTTTTATATATATGAAACACCACATTTAACTTTTTTTAAGTTTTCAAAAAAATATGTATTAGAAAGTAGTTATAAAGAAATCGTATTTAGACTAACTCCGTTGTTTATGAAGTTATTAGCGCACCTTAGATAGTACGTGAAATAAACTAAAAGTTTGCAGTGTTGCTCGACATTTTGGGTGCCAAAATATTTCCTATAAACATTAAAGTTTTAGGCTTCAGAGTCCGAATTCAATAGCCGAGTTTTGAGAGAGTCATTTTGTTTCCTCCCTTATATAGATTTATCGTCTTCTACAATCATGCTCGCGCATCGCGCGGGATCCATGCTAGTATCTCAATGTGCGTCCATACTAAATAATTAATAATTATCATTTTTCTCACTTTCGACATGTTGTAACATATTCCGTAATTTATATTACTTATTCTCTCACTAGTATACATATGAATTTATAATATTAAATATTAACTCAAGTCACACTAATTAATATTTAATTTATTCCAAATAAATTTTCCAATTTAAATTCAATTAACCCAATTTTAATATCCATAAAAATATGAGGTATTACATACTTCCCCCTAATAACGGGATTTCGTCCCGAAATCCGAAAAAAGAAAAATACCTGGCAAAAACAATTATGGATACTTGTCATGCATATTATCCTCATGTTCCCGCGCCGACTCTTCAGCATTGTGATGACCCCACTAAATGTGGACTAATGGTACTACTTTTGACCTCAAACGTCTCTCATTACGATCTAAGACAGCAATCGGTCTCTCATCATAAGAACTATGCAGATCAATCTCTTCAAGTGCAATATGGTTGTATGACAAGTCAACCCGATTATATCGTTGCAACGAGGAAACATGAAACACATCATCCATACGATGTAAATGATGGAGCAACCCAAGTCTATAAGACACTAGTCCAATCCTTTCAATTATAGGAAATTATCCAACATACCTTGGCGATAATTTTCCCTTCTTATCGAACCTCGTAACCCCTTTCATAGGAGATACTCGAATCAATACTTATTCTCCCATGTTGAACTCCTTAAACGTCTTATTAGCATCGACGTAACTTTTTTGTCTGTCCTGAGTTATCCGTATACGATTCTGGATAAACTCAATCTTATAAGAAGTCTCCAGAACGACCTCTAGCCCGAGGAGTTTGTTGTCCCCCGCCTCTAACCAACAAGCAGGCGAACGACAAGGTCTTCCATACAATTCTTTGAAATTTCCATGCCTATAGTGAACTGAGAGGAGTTGCTATACGCAAACTCCACCAGTGGAAGATACCCCTCCTCCAAAATCTAAGATACACATCCTCAATATGTCTTCCAATATCTGATTGATCCTCTCGGTCTGCCCATTCGTCTACGGATGATAATTGTACTCAAATACAATTCCGTACCCATAGCCTCCTGAAAATTTTGCCAAAGGTGAGACAAGGAAATCTTATCCCTGTCGAACACGATATTGATCGAAACTCTTTATAGTCTCACTATTTCGACAATAAACAACTGAGCATACTGCACTGTCATGTAATTCGTCCTCAGTGGCAGAAAATGGGCTACTTTTGTCGACCGAACCGCGATGACCCATATGTAATTGTGACGTCGCTGAGAAGTAGGTAACCCGGTGATAATATCCATAAAAATTATCCCCATTTACCAACTAACATGTGGTGCACTTAGAGACAAATTCAGCAATATCCCTTTTCATCCTGCTCCACCAATATTGTTGGTGCATATCCTGGTACGTCTTATTCCTCTAGGATGCACTGTAAAGCGTGAACCATGTGATTATGTCATTACTGCAAGACTCAACTCTTCATCTTTGGGAATAATGAGTCTACCATTGAAGCGCAAACCTCCATCTGATCCTATAGAATAAGATTCAGCTCCTTTAACTAAAAGCTGACATAATTTTTCCTGGCAGAACGAGTCGGACGCCTGAGCCTTCATAATTATAGTAACAATCTGGGAGTGATGGTCATAGCAGACATGAAGGATCTAACACTTGAATCCTATTGTCCCAGCTCTTTCCATTTTTCCTTCCACATCTCAGCCTTATCTTCAACCTTTCTCTGACTCAAGGCATCTGCCACCACATTAGCCTTCCCCGGATGGTACTGTATATTAAAATGATAGTCTTTAATAAATTCAAGCCATCCGCGTTGTCACATATTCAGATTTTTTTATATGAACAAATACTACAATGACTTATGATTTGTGAAAAAAAAAATTCTCCCCCAAAAGACAATGTCTCCATATCTGCAATGCAAACACAACCACTGCTAACTCCAAGTCACGCGTACGATAATTATTCCCATGAGGCTTAAGCTTGCAGTAAGCATACATATAACCTTTTCCTCTTGCTGAAGTAAACCTACAAGTAGTTCTAAGGACGCATAAGTAAATACAAGATATTCTTTCCCTTGCCTTGGCAACGCAAGTACGCGTGCCGAAGTCAATTTATCTTTTATCTCATCAAAAGCTAACTGAAAAGATTCATCCCATCTGAATGGTACCCAATTCCGTGTCAGATTTCTCAACGGACCAGCAATCTTCGAAAATCCTCGAATAAATCGACGCTACTAACCGACTAATCCCAAGAAACTGTGAACCTCGATAGGTGTCATGGGCTGTCCCCACTCCCTCACCATAAATACCTTACTCGAATCCAGTTCTATTCCCTTATGAGTGACAATGTGACCCAAGAATTTTACCTCTTGAAGTCAAAACCCACATTTCTTGAACTTTTCATACAACAGGTGTTCACCCAGTTTCAGCAGAACCATACGCAAATGCTTTGCATGATCCTCATCAGTCCAAGAATAAACCAAAATATCATCAATGAAGACAATGACAAATTGGTATAGATATTCCCTGAATACCCGGTTCATTAAGTCCATAAAAATTATTTTTAGCATTAGTTAGCCCGAAAGACATAATCCTAAACTCATAAGACCTATATCGCGACAGAAGTGTAGTCTTAGAACATCCTGCTCCCTGATGCATAACTGATGATATACAGATCTCAAATTGATCTTAGAGAAGTAGGTTGCTCCCCTAAGTTGATAAAGAAATCATCGATATATGGGAATGAATATTTATTCCGTATCGTAACCTTATTAAAGTCCCTGTAGTGGATGCACAACCAAAGAGATCCATCCTTCTTCTCTACATCGAGAGGTACTCCTACGAATGAAACCCTACCCCAAATGCTGCTCAATCTTATCTCTAAGCTCTCTCATATTGGTTAGAGCCATACAATATGGCACATGAGCTATTGGTCAAGTGTCTGGTGCTAAGTCAATAACAAAATCAATATCTCCACTAGGCGACAACCCTAGAATTTCCTGAAATACATAAAAAAACTCACAGACTATTGGTATCGAATCAAGGGATATCATAACTCCTGTAGAGCTTTCCACCTCTATATAATATAAATGAGTGGTAACCACACTAAAATAATTAATCACGGCTCTATATGATACTAACCAGTCCATGCCAATAATAACATCGTACTTTGACATGTCTAACACAAGCATATCGACAAGTAAGATTAATTGCCCGATCTCTATATTCACATTCCAATAGATAAAGTAAATAAGTGACCCACTACCTAAAGGCAAGTCTACACAAGTAATGGTACTATCATCCATATCTAAGAGCCCTACGACCCAAGCAAATCTAGTAGCAATAAATGAATGTGAGGCTCGAGTGTCAAATAAAATACACCCCATAGTCCTGTGAATAAGAAACATACATTCAATTGCGGGTGGTGCCAATGGGATTGCGACCTGATGACCATTATACACGCGCCCATACTAAAGTTATTCCTGCTACTGTGGATTTACTGGAATGGTAGGTAAAGTTGGATCTATCACAGGTGTTGGGATCGTGGACAGAAAAATAGGCCTCTACGATTATGGACGAACACCCTGCTGCCGAGGAAACTTACCCTTGTCAGGATAATCCTGACGCTTGTGGCCATACTTGACACAAATAAAGAACTTACCATAGAATTGGCCCTCTCTGGACCTGCTGACCTCGGCCCCATTGGCCCTTACCACCATTTCTTTGGCCCTGATGGTCATTTTTGAAGCCATACTGTCCAGGTATGAATCCTCCAAAATGAAGTCGCTTAGCGTAATCCCCTGGCTGAGAATTATGCTCACCCTACTTTTGCTATTTTTGAGAACTCCCATTGGTATTACCACCCCCAATCTTGCTCGGCTGGCTAGACTCACCACTCCTCTTGTTCCCCTTCACATGCAGATGATGATTAACATAATGCAATAGGGATGCATTGATAACGTCTGAGTAAGTCACCAGGGCTGGATTACCCAAAAAATGTTGTCGGATTCTCCAAGTTAGCCCCTTTATAAAATTCTTTGCCTTCTTATCCTCTGTATTAAAATCATCATTCACAAAGTTGGCCAAGCATGTGAATTCCTCTTCGTATTTTGCCACAGTTTTCCCCTCCTGGGAAATTTCAAAAAATCTACGCCTTACTTTAGCTTGAACGGTGGAAGAAAGTACTTACGGCCAAACCGCATCCATAACTCCTGGATAGTCATAGCACCTCACTTTTGTATAGTGATGACTGATTCCCACCATTATAATGTTTCCCCAACTAGATTGAAGGTAGCCATTATCTGCCTATGTGTATCAGTACATTCGAACATAGTTAAATGTATTAGGATATATTTCTTCCATTGGTAAGCTGTTACACCATCATAACTCCCCTGAAACTCCAAAGGGCGGCCTTTTATAAAGGCATCACGAACTCTCTCCCATGCAATTGGGAATTATTGTCCCTGGCTAAGTGCCATCGCCTAATTCTGGAGTGGCGCCTGAGGTGTCTGTTGAGCATGCACATTTATTACAACTTTTATCGCTTAGGCAATAATGGCAGCAATGTCTATAGCTCTAAGGTTTCCCTGCGCTTGAGCTTGTTGCGGCCCTAGTTACGCTGCACCAGCGCTAGGTGCACGTCTAGGAGTCATATGAAAAGATAAATAATTTCATAAATCTACTACCTATTTTTTTCAATAAAGTTGAAGATGTAAATACATTATATGCACACAACAGTCCTACTAACGGGGCTCTAAAATAAAGGACGCAATGTTGGAACGTAATAAGTCTGCACAAATCCTAAAGACACTAGAACCTGATGCTCTGATACCATTTGTGACACCCCACTAATTTAAATATTAGGTGATCAGTCTACTATTCTATTAAACATGATTCATAAGTGATCCATTTTTAGCATCATTGTCAAAAACATATTTTTTTTTCTTAATCACTAAATATCCTAATAAGCTGGATGTCAATTTTAATTGATAGATAATAATAATAATTAAACAATAGACTAATGAATAACAGAACCACCATAATAATAATGACCACAATAAACTGAATAGAATAATAATCGGATAACACATCCAAATCCAAATCTTCATACAAACCAAGTACAATACCGAAACAAATCGTCTAGTATAAAGGTATTATAAAAAATTAAATGTAAAGTCTAGACAGTGAGCAAACATGCTCGAATTAAAATACTGAATCATCAGCTAGATGACACGAATGATAAATACATCTAAGCTCGAGGTCCGGCAGCATCCACAGCACTGCAACACGTCAACTCTACAATGAATCTCTTAACCCGGATGTACCTGTGGTTGGACACATAAAAGGTTTTGCAAAAATAGATTTAATTCCTGTCAGAGCCCCAAAAACGTTTTAAAAATATTTAATAAGTGTTTAAAATGTTGTATTATAAGTAATGTAAATATCCATGTTAGATGTGCGTATTCTCAGATGAGTCTCCACCTCTTGCTTAATGTGCACACCTAACGTACTCTGATATTCCTTCCAAGTTAAGCTACCCGCCTAGCCAACTATAAACCACTCAATTAATCCTTGTTAATTTATATAAATCTGTTAACCCATTCGTATCTCCCATACGATATGTTAATATTATCTTACTTTCTTAACCATTTTATTTTCCTTATTTTAGCCACTAAGGTTCACATACTTAAAGTACATTTTCAACATTCACAATAATCACTTCTACAACACACAACAGAGTAGACTATCACAAGTGTATGTATATGTATAGATTACACTATCTAATATATACATATACGAATACGACATCTAAATGATCAAACTCGCGATGCGTGACTTTGCTATCTAGTCCCTACATACCTCATGTACCAAATTAAGGACTAAGGCTAGGTGTGACTCCTCAACTTATAAATCGATAACACATAATGGATGCGAACATAATCCTTAACACCATAAGGATGATGCCCATACCTAGCGTATGAAAATGACGTTAATACACTACCATCTCTCAAGGTAATGACAATGTAAGTGTTATGTTATGGGGCACGAAATCAAATCGTCCCTAACGGGCACACAAAGATAGGATTACCCCCTACGCATAACCTCCTGTGATAGCAAGTAGCTAGGTATAACATTACACATAATACCACAATCAACATAATATAGGCATGCACTCATCCTATACATACATAGAGTATATTTCAAGTTTATCCCATAAACTAATAATTCACACTTTTTTCCCATTTTCCATTATTCCTAACATCTCTTGTTAACCGAAGGGATTTAAATAATTTAATCAATTATTTAAATATTTACCCTCAACCCGTACCTACTGGTTTAAAACCTAAAATCATTATATTAAACCCAAATTATATTTTAAGTCCCAATAATCCTTTTTCTCGACAAAGTTACATTCTGCCCAAAAATAAAAAATGCATATTTGTGGCTTTTCTGATCCGATTTTGAAGAAACATAAAACTACAAAGTTGTTCAGAACATGATTTTACACAGGAACTCGCATTCACACTACCAATTTCCTCTTAAACCAGACCTAAATCATCATACAATGTTCATCTTTTTCTAAAACGATTTCACATGCATTTGACTTCGAATTCGTATGAGTTCACTTCGTTTCTTGTTAGATATTATCTCAAATTTCGATATCATCAATAAAACACATAATCCTAATCATGAGTTCTATAATCACAATTGATATTATTTCAAATCAAATCTTCCTAAACTTGGGTTTTTATCTAAAAATCCTATAATCTAGCATGTGTTTCAACAAACTCATAATTATGCAATTTTAAACAACTTTCCTCTTAAGATGATTCTGAATTTCCTTGGAAGTAGATGATGTGAGTTACTTCTCCTCATTCTTCCTAAATTCCGGCGTTGTATGGTGGTGGTGTAAGGTGTCTCTAGGTGTTGCTCCTCCTCTAAGACCCTTCACCTCCTTACGAAACTCTTCACTTTCTTATAAAATCTCTCACACTTTCTCTCCTTTGGTTTCCTCTCACTTTTATTTTTCAATTCCCCATTTAATTAGACAAAGAGTTGGTTTTAAAGTAGCTACTATTGTATCTCTTCACGGGTGGTCAAAATTGACTTTTCACTTGTCGGGTCGATCCAGAAATGACCCGAAATCCTATAAATGTGCCCGAATATAGTTTTCTAACTATTTCAACGCTTCTGGACACTTCTACGCATTCGAAATGACTATATGGATTCAATATATTATACTTACTTCATAATGCTCATATTAAGTCCTGGCATATCTCAATTGTGCATCCCAACTAAATAATTAATAATCGTCGTGTTTCTCACTTATTCCATAATACTGTAACATATTCCAAAACTTATATTACTTATTCTCTCTGTAGTGTACATTTGAATTTATATTATTAAATATTAACTCAAGTCACACTAATTAATATTTAATTTATTCCAAATAAATTTTCCAATTTAAATTCAATTAATCCAATTTAAATATCCTTAAAAATATGGGGTATTACAAGTACCTGTTCGATCATATTCTATTTTTCCTACCAGAAAGCTGGGATGACCCTGTAGAGAATGTATTTCTCGTACATAATCCCGACGTAGCCCTGACCATGTAGCAACATACTACCCTATGATTCAGGTCGTGACCCTCGCATTTAGTCTGAGATAAAGTCCACGACGACCAGATTTTGTCACGCATGAAATGGTCAAGGATCTCAGCCATGACCTGGAGGCCAGGTCACCATCAAAATCCTTGACCTTTTCTAGTTCGTGGTGTAGTACCTTATGAGATATCATTTATTCACGTCATTTTACCGTCATCATGATATCTCTTTAATGCACTGATTGATTATTTTGTTATAGTTTGACTCACCAGTGCATTTAAGACATATCATGTTGTCACTAAAATAGTGTTATTTAATTGTGTTCTAATCAAATTCTTCCTAAAAGAAAATTTATTATGTTTGTTTGACAATTGGATAGTAAAAATTAATAAACAAATAAATAAAAAGATCTCCACAATTATTGTTTGATAAAAGTTTTATTTATTTATTTTTTTATTATAATACGTCCCCAATTACTCAATATCTCAAATAGATTGAGCGTTGAAATTAAGATTTAATTAAATTTTTTACATTTGCATTTGGGTATTATTTAGATGTGTATACATAGAGAGGGAGATAGGCTAAGTGAGAGGGGGGCATGCGTAGGGAGTCTTTTTATTTTTCATATATCTATTTGCATCTTGATTTTTTTTTTGCAGCCACACTCAAAATCAATTAAAAAGGTATCATACTCCAAACTTAGTAATTATGAACGTATTAAAGTAAAAAAAAATAGAAAAAATGGCCTTAAAATTACAGTGTTATAACCTGTGAGTTTTTTTTAAAAAAAACTTTTAAGTTTTGGTTATTAGCTAATTATGAGGCGAGCATCGAAAGAAGTGACTGTGGCATGAGGTCAATTTCAAAAGGATATTAAATTAGTGATTTCCATTTTAACCAAAATAAATGAATATATAAGGGAACATTATTTTAATGAAATTAAACTACAAACTTAGGGTTAAGCTTCAAAATCGTCTTATCTCATAGAAAAATGGGTTGTTGAAAGTTGTAACAAAGTAAATGATAGGGAATACTAGTGATAGTCTTGAAATGAGCAGACTCGAAACACGATGTACAAATTTGGGGTGAGAGAGAAATTGTGTTCCTATGAACAATTGAGCCTTTTTATTGATCGGATGATAAACAATTACAACAATGGAGATATTTATAATATCACTCACAAATCTGTTATACATCAGTTGAATATTATGGTGAAAAGCTAAAAAGAAGTTTACTTTTCAATTATGGATAGGAGGTTTCGAAGGTGGTGGAGGAATGCTGGTCCATTTTCTCCCATTATTACTCCGTATTTAGTGGTTCTTTGTCTCCTCCATGGCCCTATGTAAGGGAAGCATTCAACTGAGCAAACACACCAAAATTCAACAATCAAGAGAGAGAGTGAGTTTTGGATCTTGTATTAAAAATTAAAGAATATTTGTGTTAAGTGAAAATTTATGGGTTCACTCTTTTGTATAAAATTGGTAATTTGGAGAATCAATTTTGGATATTTTCCATTGAGTATTGGAATAGAATTTAAGAGCCTTTTTTGTGGTCAGATTATTTTTATGAGTGCCTTTCAATATTATGTGGGGATTATTTTGTTAGTGAGGAGAGAATATTAGTGTGTGAGGAAGGAACACATTGTCCCTCCATTTGTAATCATCTTATATTATTGACACGAATCGCCTATGGACGTAGTCAAATTGGTGAACCATGTAAATATTGTGTCTTTTCGTGTGTGTGTTTTCTACCCCATATTTATTACATGTGTGTCACTTTATTTGGAATCACAGTCAATATCATTTGTTGACACACTTTTGCACAATAAATTGGTATCAGAGCCTAGGTCCCACAATCTAGTTGTTTTAGATTTTATTGGAGAAATTTTCTTACGTATTGTATCCATACGACACTGTTTGCACAAATGGTACACGTACGAGTACTGTTCATATGTACGGTTACTATTCATAGCCCGAATTTTTTTTCCATATTTGGAATTTTTATTGTGATCATTTTGGTTATGGAATCCAAGATGAGGTATGATGTGGAGAAATTTCATGAGAGGAACAATTTTGTCCTTTGGCAAGTGTAGGTGAAGAATAACCTTATCAAAGAGGGTTTGATCCCTGCTTTGGAGGGAAAACCCGACACGATGAAGGACGACGAGTGGAAGAAGATATATAGGGAGGCTTGTTCGACAATTTGGTTGTCTTTATCGAAGGAAATTAAACACAAAATTATGATAGAGACTTCGAGTAAGGTGATTTGGGTAAAGATTGAGAAGATTTATTTGGAGAAGTCTTTGACAAATCGGATTAATCTAAAAACAATTCTACCGATTTAGTATGGATTTGATTACTTTGTTTCAAGGCCACCTAAATGATTTTAATAGGCTTCTCTAGGAACTACTAAGCATGAAGGTAGAGAATAAGGTTGCAGTTTTGTTGGCTTCTCTTCTCGAGAGGTACAATCATTTGGCGACTATGATGATGTATGCGAAGAAGAATGTCATTTTGTATGAGGTCACATCAATACTTATCTCCAACGAAAATATAAAAAAACTGGTTGAGGGTGATGGTGATGCCACAGGGCCTAGTCATTCGAGGAAGACCAAAGAAGCGAGGTTCTAAGAGTTTAAGGTCTAAGTCAAAGGGGCACAATGAATGAGATTGTTACTATTATCACGACATTTTGGGAACATCATTGCCTCTTATCCCAAACTTAAATGAAAGAATGGGAAAGGCAAAGAGAAGGTTCAAGATGCAACCGCAACAGTGGAGGATGCAAGTGAATCGGAGGATGAAGATTATGCTCTCACGGTAACCCCATTTAGGGAGTAATTTAATGACGTTTGGGTTCTTGATTCTAGTTTTTCAGTTCATATGTTTCCCAATCAGGATTTTTTCTCCTCTTACAAAGAGGTGAAAGTTATTTTTATTTTAATAGCCAATGAGAGTGACTTAAAACTTTTGGGAATTGGTTCAATCAAAATTAAGATATATGATGGGTTGGTGAGAACTTTGTGTGGTGTGTGACATGTTTCGTGTATTCGGGTAAACCTTATGTCAGTAGGTATGCTAGATTCCATGGGTCACAAGGTGGTAACATCAGGTGGAGGTATAAGGGTCGTGGAAAGGTCACTTGTAGTGTACAGGGGAACCAAGGTGAAGAACCTGTATGTTCTCCAAGGGACTACGATAACATGTGGTGCTTTGTGGTGTCTTCTATTACACCGGGTCAAAATTTGCATTTGAAGGTTGGCAACTGAGGAGTAGGCAAGCGGGCATTGCATTTTGGGAACATTAACAATCTTTACTCTCCTTCGAGTTGTGAGGGAACTACACAATATTCTGGGTGAGTGGAATCCATTTTAAGGTGGCAACTAAAATTGCAGCAATCCTTAAAGGGAGACCAGCCTATGAGGATGGACATGGAGTTGGCTTGTGATAATATTGATGGAAAAATAATAGTCCATTCTTGTGATATTAATATGCGTGGGAGGAAATAAGTTGACCTTGATAAAGATGCGAGCGAAAGTCAAGGACATCCTATTCTGTAACAAAGAGAGAAAATGACTTTCAGTTACCAACCGATGGTTAGAGGGTGGCTGGTAGTTGTTTCTAGATATGATGTTGAACCAAGGGTTTTCGAGGGTGCTATAGAGCATTGTGGTTATGACAAAGATAGTGGAGGCATTCTTATGATTGCATAAGATATGCATCAGTTGAAGACTAAGACAAGGGTTAGGTTTGAGGAGGCTTCAAACCTAATCAGAAATCTTTATTAGTGTTTTTTGGTGGCCACGACCGTGTATTTTGTTGAGATCCTCACTTTATGTTGGTTTTGTGGAAGACTTGTTTTGGTATGGTGGTTGTGTCCTCCAAGGTGACTAAAGTCAATTTTTTTTGTTGATAAAAGTTTGACCGGGCGACCTATAAAATTATGTCAAGGTGGATATTGTTGAAAAAATGTAAAGCAGTTTGTTTTTCAATCATGGGTAGGAGGTTTCAATGGTGGAGGAGGAATGCTGGTCCATTTTTCCCATTATTGCTCCATGTTTAGTGGTTTGTTATCTCCCAACCCTATATAAGGGAAGGCATTTAGCTGAGCAAACACACCAAAATTCAGCAATCAAGTGAGGGACTGAGTTTTTTTTTCTTGTATTAAAAATTAGAGAATATTTGTGTTAGATGAAAATTTAAGGGCTCTTTCGTGTAAAATTAGTTATTTGGAGAACCAATTTTGGGTATTCTCTATTGAGGATTTGGGTAGAATTTAAGAGTCTTTTTTTATGGTGAGATTAATTTTGTGACTGTCTTCCAATATTGTGTGAGGGTTATTTTGTTAATGACAAGAGATATTATTAGTATATGAGGAAGGAATATATTGTCCTCCCATTTATAATCTTCTTCTATTATTGACACGGATCACCAGTGGACATAACCAAATTGGTGAACCACATAAATATTGTGTCTTTTCGTGGCACTACAAGAAAATAACTTTTTTATGACGTTTTTTAATGAGACAACCCGCTCACCGAAATAAGGGGTGGATAGCCCGATACTCCAATATAACGGAATCATGGATGGAATCATTCTCAGCATCACAACAATAGAATGAGTATTCGGGAGAACCACCCAATAGTTTAGAAAACAGGTGGTCAATTTTTTTTTATTTTATGTTATAAGTTAAGGAAATAATTTAAACAACCCAATCTAAAAGAAAGTGGAATCCCAAGAAAACTTATATTACGTCCATAACACACATACAGTAAGAGGACCAAATATGCTGTCGGTCAACAGGTACATACAACGTATTTCAACAGTTTAATAATTTACATAATACATCCATTAAACAGTTACAAAAGCTTGGGCCACACGCCCGAGTGAAAGACCCGATCATATCTAGAATACAAAATGAAGGCGTCTAACAACATATCCCGTAATGTTTGCAAAATCTTACGGCTCCCCAAAAGTACCGGAGTGGGAAAATCAGAACGGGCGCCCTTGCGGCGAAGCACCTGAGCGGATAAAAATTCATACACAACAAGAAAAATGAACGGGTCAGGGCCTGGTTCTATATGATCACCAGATGAATAAAAAGCATGACAGTTATGAACAGTTAATCATGAATGATAAGGATGAGAATCTATCAACATAATCTCAAAGCGTAATAAGGCAATTTGGATGATTGTAACTTTTATTAAATTATGCAAGGGAATATAATTAGACATCATAAATTAAAAGTCCCCCATTATTTTTCACCATTTCATTTCATTTTTCATTCCTTATCAGGAATATAATTACTATCGTATGCTCTTATAGCATTTCACATATTTCAAGTCCCACTTGAATCAAAATGGTTTTAATCTTCTACATATAACGATTCTAAGACCGCCCCTCCGAGTTTCCCCACTGGGCGCGCTCCTAAATGACTATCATCTTCCAGGGTCTATCAAACAAGACAACCTGGGTACCTAACGCAACGTTGGGAAGTGGCCATATGCCTGCGGGAGAGTCATGACCACACCCAGAATCACCTCACCAGCGCAGTAAACATATAATAACCCATCATATGGCCGAGGACTATAGTCTCCCTGCGTTCATTAGTCAGGGGACATCACCTCATGCGCGAACTTCCCTTATGATAGCATTTAGAGAGGTGTATTTAAGTAAATTAGCATTTACAAATTAATCAGATTTTCATTTCCATTTTACATATGTGTGTTTCATTTTCATTTGCCATGTACATGTTCATTTAATGGATATATCCCATTTTAACCGGAGTTATAGGTGAATCATATCATCATCACAACCTTAATGAATGAATAAACTCTCAACTTATTCTCCAACATTATAGGGTTTTATTATAACCCACCACAACTATAGTACCTCGATTGAGCCTCTAAAGTCTCCACATATGACCCTACAACTTCTAGACCTCTAATATTTAACTAAGGAAAAGAAATGCCCTCACATCAATTTCACATCCCCGGAATAAGCCTCATTTAATGCATTTCTATTCTAGGGTAGTTACCCAACTCCTCTAGGACTCTAAGTTTACTTCATACAAGAAGGTTCCTAGGTCCTAAGCCTAAAGAAAAGGGCTAGAATAGAGTAGAAAAAAAATAACTCAAAACAGCAGGGTCCGAATCGATTCGTCCCACAAAGCGAATCGATTAGCCTGAAAAGCAAATCGATTCGGGTAATGAACCCAACTTTCTATAATAACCGAATCGATTCGGCCTTATCCCGAATCGATTTGGGTCCCCAGACCTGGAAACTAACCCCTTAGCAAATCGATTTGCCCTAAGGGCCGAATCGATTCGCCCCTGCAGAAGGGCCAAGAAGGGGCTACGGGTTATGAACCCTAGTTTTTCCCCAAAACCTATTTCTTCTTCATTTTTACACACATCCAATAATATTAATCTACCCCAAATCATCCTACATGATTATCAACTACAATTATCCAGAAATTCATCAACATAAACCATAATCAAGGTTCAAATATCATAAATTCCATTTTTTTGATCCATAAATGCTAATACACCACTATCACACAATCTACTCATCTTAAATCACATATTAGCAAGTAGAAAACTTTCCTTGATGTTCAAATCTCAAATTTTCTTGTAGTAGCAACAATATCCAAGCTTGAATCTTGAATCTTTCTCTTTCTCCTCTTTTTCTCCAAAGTTCTCTTCCTCTCTTTCTCTCTCTAGGTCACTAAATGCACTTAAGAGAAATAAATGAAATGCAAGACTTAAAAATCGTGGCTTAAGTCTAAATTCCAACTTAAATGATTAATACCGCGATAAAATGACTCGCAACTACACATTTAAGCTGTAACTAGTCAAAAGTGCCCAAACATAAAAATACAATATGGCACTTATTTCGACTATCTCGCACATTTCGGGACTAACTACGCACTCCAAATTATTATTTGGAAATTTTATAACTCATTTCAAGTTCCGGTTTCATTTTAAATCATACATGTCATTTAAATC
This sequence comes from Sambucus nigra, assembly GCA_949130495.1. Lineage (NCBI taxonomy): Eukaryota > Viridiplantae > Streptophyta > Magnoliopsida > Dipsacales > Adoxaceae > Sambucus > Sambucus nigra. The sequence goes on from OX422223.1 coordinate 10,109,612, forward strand.
TTATGACACAATAAAGCACAACATGGTGATATTTACTTACACATACGGTAAATATGCAACATTTTTGTAAATATTAACTTTAACTTATTCAATTAATATTTACTCTATATTCCAACATTTTATATATAATTACTTCACATAGTAAATAAAATTAAAATAGGTTCTCAAAAGCGAGGGTTGTTACAAGTAAGTGTCATAAAACACATTTTATGACGCTTTATTTTTAATAAAAAGCGTCATAAGTTTGGGTGTCATAATTGATACCCATAAAAAGTGTCATATTAGGTAACGGTTATATATGACTTTTTTTTTCAAAATTATCAAATCTGCTACAAGAAAGGGTCATAATATACTTTACAAGCTGTCATATTTGAATTAAAAGGCATTATGATAAACAATTTCAAATATTTGAAAAGGTCATATAAAATATTTCATCACATGAGGGTTTAATATAAACGGTCATAAATTAAACATATAATAGAAAAAATTAATAACCAATATTAATGTCACAGTTAACAAATAAATCTAAACACAAATTAAAATTCATAATAACATAAAAACCACCTTGAAATTTTTTATATTCAACCTCTTGCAATGTACATCATTCGCAAAAAAATAATGACCTACTACATGTATCACTAAATATATCCACTATCAACATCATTAAAAAAAATGTCTCCAAAATAATGTACATCCAAAAATCACGCATATATGCGCCAAAGTCAACTACACTAAATCAAATTGATCTAACACATCAACAAAATTTAATTCGTCTCGCTTCATAGTGTTAGGCAACAATGAGCCGAAGTCCTCTTCCCACTTAGATTCACGATCGTGTTGTCTGAAATTAATACACCTTTACATGCCTCCAAGTAGATGCTCCTGCATATGTTCAAAGTTTTAAGTCACATATTTAAAATGATGATAACAATAAGAGTAAATAATGAGGCAGTAATTACAAATATGTTGGTAAAGAGGACAAAAATATTTTCTACGTGGGGACCAAAAATATGCTTTAGAGTAGTTCCAAGAACTCCAATTAAACTAACATCAGCACAAACCATTTTAACCCCTATCCATCCTTAACCAAGAACACGCTTTAACACGAACAAAAAAATATTATTCATAGAAAATAAACATTAAATAGTTTGGGAAATACTCGTACAGAGGATGTTAGACCATAAAATAACATGTGTGCACACTTCCTCCTCCATTGCCTTCAACCTAACCACACCATCAGCATTACCCTTTACCCCACCTACAAACAAATGCAATATAAATAAGCAAACTGAAATCAAAATTGGGAAGTATATTAAGGTCAACGATATAAACTTGTATTAATAACTACAAAAGTGCAAGTGGTAATAAAAAGGCTAGTAATTGTATCACCACATTCATCAAGTAAACTCCATTAGAAAAACTGGCATTGAGAATACATAGAAGGAATCAAGGGGTTTGTCTTGACTAACATATCTTTTGATTCAGTTGCACCAATGCAATACACATCACATAAAAATGACAAAGCAAAATCGAAACTAAACCCTCCACACTTAAGCAAAGATAAACGACTTAATAACTAACTAGTTGAGTTTCACCTAAATTACAGAACTCCGCAAAGATAGAACTATAGGAATCTCATGAAATAACATTCCAATGACTCTAAAACAAAGACATAAAAATGTTATTGCAACACTACATCGAAGAAAAGAAACAATCCTCGCACTTTCAAAAATCATATTAGCACTTTGTTGTTTATGAGGAAGCACAACTACGTAAAGATTGATCCTTCTTCGTCTTCCTAGGAGCCAACTGAGTCTCAGACTACAAAACCCATAAATCACATTAAGCGGCAATGCCAAGTGATATATGGAGATGTAACTTGTGTTCATGCATAAAATCATTAAAACAAAAGACTTTAAACAAATAGGAAAGAAAGCAGATACCTCTTTCTTGACTGGTTATTCTTTCTCATACAAGAATAGTTCAATATGGCGGGGAGATGACACGTAAGATGCAAAATAAATATACCATGTCATTAATCACCCTCGAAAAGGAAATGTCTATTCAAAAATTTGTTCAAATTATGTTTTCTTTAATAGCTGTTAAAACTAAAAGAGATTGAATTGACTTGTGGATTAAGAGATTGAATTGACTTGCGAATTAAGAGAATGAACCAATTCTTGACTTTCGAATTATAATTATGAATGTGATGTGACCACTAAATATATACCAAGCATGAATGAATATTAAATGGATATAACGAGTGGGCAAGGGCCCTAACTATAATGAAAGTAAATTGAACCACCACTGCATCAGAAGCAAAGTAAATTAAAACGCATAATACATGAGATATTTTGCATAGATGTATAATCATGCATATTTTGTTATAAATTTGAATATTCACAAATTTAAAATTATGTTAGCTCACCTCATAGTAAAAAAGTTGTACTGCATCAATAATTATTTTCTATGTATGAGAATAAAGACACTTCAATTAAAGTGATCCATTTGAATATACATATCACCACAGAATCAGAAACTTCCACTTAATTAACAAACACCTTTTTAGGTGAATATTCAAAGCCAAGGAGAAAGAAATTAGAAACCACATCTTGAGAAGATACAAAATGATTGTTAAACACGGTATTGTGCCATTTATTGTTCCACTCATTGGAAATCTAAAAATACTCTAAAAGGTGAGTTAGAAAGACACCCAAAAAAATATTGTTATTCACAGGGAGAGAAGGGTTGATAAGTAGGTTATTAAATGAATGCTACATGTCAACATGAGAACATAAACTACAATTTTAATCTTATTTTCCAAAGATGACATTTCAATTCTTCACATTAACATACTACTGAAATTAATTCAAAACAGCTGTCAATAAAAATATGCAGAGGTAAACTAATAATACAAGTGTACATGAGGAAATACTCAACTTGTCTTGACTTGAAATAATTCAACATTGAGGTTCTTTTGTGGCAATGGTTAGTAAACCCACTTTATGTGAAATGGAGAATAATGAGGGTGAAGATTTTAATTTTCGAAATATGGTGATGAATGTTAACATGACAGTTCCTAATAATTTAATCGATATATCAAGCTTGTGGGCATCTTCCTCTTTAAAAACGCTTGTGAAGATGAAGAATGTACATCGTTAGAAGCCCTTATGATCCCACTGGGTGGTTTCTGAAGGAGGAGTATAAAGGATATAGAAAAATGGGAGTGGGTTGGTGCCAGGGTTTCCATTAAGGCTTAAAGGAGAGTAGGACATATTCATGAAAGAGGGGTGACTTTGTATTTTGATATTTTGTATTGGAAACCATAGTCCACCTCAAAAATTGAACGAATCACTCACACCTTCCATACAATTTACATTGTATTTTCTTGCATACCAAAAGTCCTCTCAATCTTTTCTAATTTCATTACGATTATGTATATTTTTTCTCCCAAATGTTCTGTATAAATGAACACATATGACTATTGCCCTTAATTCAATTGAGTAACATACGATTGCCTAGGACGTTCTTGTTCATGACAGGGGTAGTATCGAAACTTCCTTGGAAATCCAAAAGCCGAAGAAGTTTACTAGAGTTGTATAGATAGGCTGGAATGGGCACCATTTTGGAGTGTAGGCAATAAAGTTGGGCAACAAAGTAGGGTGGCAAATTTGATCCAGAAAAATTGAGATTAGAAACAGCTAAGGGTATATGAGATATTTTCTTGGGCGATTTGATGGGGAAGAGTATATATCCTTTCAAAGGAAGAGAAACTGCCAAGTTGTTGGCCAACGAATTCACCCCCCATAAAGGAAGCTTCTGCGCCAACGAATTCACCTCCCGCAAAGGAAGAGAAGCTGCCAAGTTGGTGGCCGCTTTCACTTTCACCACCACTTGTCGCCGTTGATAAGCAGGACTATTAGAGAAAAGCTAACGAATTGATTCGAGGTTGTTTCTTATTTTTTTTCCTCTTTTTTTCTGGTTTAAAAAAAGTTTTTAAAAGTTTTTTTTCTTGTTATATTTTCCAAATATTATGTTCAACGAGGCTTTTATAATTCAGGGCCTTTAAGTACATTTTAAGAACCCAGCTTGCAGCATCTAATGACATAATATGAATGGTTATTCTCAACGCAACAAAACATTTTTCCACTAAATTATATTTTCACATTTTGCTTAATTTTGATGCAATATCCTCATCATGTCCTTTTAAACAATTTGTCCCAACTCAATTTAGGTTACCTCTTCCTTTGACGTTTCGTTAATATTTACCAAATCACTCTTTCTTAAAACATTGGATACCATAAGTTGGTTAAAACATTATTATTGACGTAGTACAACTTTTTGACTATGAAGTGAGTTGAATTTGTGATTCTGCCATAATTTCTTTCTCCTTGGCTTTGAATATTCACAAATATAATCATGACATATTCTGCAGAATATATCACTTAACTTCAATTCATCGAAGCCCTGACGAAAATGAAGCTTCCTATGGATATTCAAAATGAGTCAACCAGCTGAAGAAATACAGATTCAGACGTGAAAGTGAAATCATCGACGAAGGACAATGGCCTCAGTTTAAGAGTGTTTAATTGTTTCAATAGGCAAATATATTACTCATATAATTGACTCTCAACTAACTGTTGTACTCAAATTAAGTGGCGAGGACTTTTCCTTTGTGTTAGTAAAGCATGTTTTGTGTGTTTTTCAGTCAATTTTGTTTTCAAAACACTGTTACTTTTTCATAGATCATTATATTAGCTCTTTATGGAGTAAACATTAGTTAAATTTTTTCTATCATAGTGTCCAGCACTATTTTTTCTATCACAGTGTCATGAGGTTTGTCCCTCAAATGCACAATCATTAGATGGCAACTACAATTTGTGTGATTTAGAAAATATTAGGAGTTATGAATAAGTTGGGATTTGAAGATGTGACACTTAATTATGCCATTGTTTACAGCATCACTAAGGCTTGCCTTTTGACTGTGTTGTCAAAGTATACCAAGTTGGAGTAATATGTTATTATTTTAACATCTAGTTCAGTGATCTATAATAAATTCCTTCTTCACATAAGAGTGATGAACTCGTTTTTAGATTTTTCTCTTATGCATTAACATTTGGTTAGTAACCCATATAGTTACTGAAGATTATATATGATTGTGCGAACATACACACTGAAACAATGAAGGCACTTGAAGCAACCGCTAAGATAAATCCTATTAAATTAGGAGTGAACAAGATTGGAACTAATATAGGATTTGATTACTCAGATATGATGAATCTTTCATCTGATTAACTCAGAAATATGATGATATTTGAAACCTTGGATTTCAGAACAGCAGGGGTTTTGCACACAATGTGTATCGATTGCACAGTTATGTGTCATAAATACAACATGCGTATAATGAAATGAGGAGAATGTAGGAATAATAGAGGAAAATTAGCTTGTGGGTTCAGAAGGTCTAAAATGGCTATAAGTGAAGACTCGAACGATGAGAGTAGATGAGGGGCATATATACCCAAATATTAATCGAACACCACCAGTATCTACAACATGCAGTTTCATAAAATGGTAGAGACCCTATTGTTCACTGTGCTCTGGCAGCTATCTCAAGCGAGCGAAGCATGAATAATATTAAATACGTAAGGATATATGACTCCAACATCCAAGTTCTCAAAGCCTCTACAAACACCAACATTGATAGAATTTGTAAATCAAAGTTGCACTACCTGTTGCGTTCTTAGCATTTGTAAATCAAAGAAGGATTCCCCCGTCTCTTTTTGTATTGATAGAATTTTTAGTTATGTTTTGGCGTAATGTGTGTGTGTGTGTATTCGCCTTGTTTTGTACATGTTATTTTGAATACATCTTGTATACGGGTTTCCGTGTCCTAAGAAATTTTCACATCGAAACAATAAGGTACATTCCATAATGATGGAAATGTTCTTTTTCTACTTGAAGGAAGATGAAAAAAAAATACCAAACCCTATCTCTACCTCCATATATTGACTCATTAGAAGAGGTGAGTGTCAATCGATGAATAAAGATAGTCAATTAAATTATCGAGAAGTCGACCAAAGTAAAGTAATCTAATGTGATGTAATCACCATGCCAAAGTGCCAACCCAACTAACAAGAATATTCAAAGTTAACATTTTTTCCCACCTGAATCCATAAAACAACGCACTTTAAATACGAAAAAGAAAAGTGAGAATTACCTCTTCCTTTAAAAGATTATGCAGCTCAAATTTACAATCATCTAGCCTCCTGAGATCTGAACTATCAATAACCCATACCAAACCATCAGTTTGTTCAAAGTAGTTCCTCCAGTAAGACTTTATTGTTCTTTAGCCCCCAACATCCCATATGTTAAGAGTATACCTGTCACTAAAGAATCAAATTTCAATGAATTCCTTTATAGCTTCAAATAAGCATAAACGTTGGGTCCAAATTTACTCAAGGAAGTAAATTTTCACTTAAGTGAAGACAAAAACATACTAGACTATAATCTAAAATGAAGCTATCTTTAGATTGAACAGTGAAGAAAAGGATCAAATAAGGAATTGACATTCAACCAATTATAAACGGTTGAATTAATGAGGTATGACATTTTCTAAAAAATGAAATCGTTAAAACCTATAATTTACATGTTAAACGAGTTGTGTATGGTGCCATTAGTATAGTAAGAATTACATACATATTATAAGCAATGGTCTTGATGTTGAAACCTAGTGTGGGACTGATGTCGTTTGTGTCTTCGCCATTAATTTTGAGAATAATTGCAGTCTTCTCAGATTTATGAAAGTTGCAAACACCAACAACTAGCTTGAATGGGACGACGTGGTGCATTGCTTCGCCTACGACTTCTAAGGTAGATTTGCAAAATGCGTTAAATTGGGCTTGTGGGTCTTCTGGGAATGTGGACTACTTTGCTATCCAACCTAGCCAGCCTTGTTTTGAGCCAGATAGTCCAGTGTCACATGCATCTTATGCCTTCAACAACTATTACCACCAAAATAGAGCTGCTGACATTGCCTACGGCTTTGGAGGAGCAGGGGTTAAAACAAATAAGAATCCAAGTACGTATGATTCAACCTCTTTAAAGTCAACATAATCTTTTCTTAATTTGCTTTACCTCTCAAATTACTAACTATATTTATGTTGTGAAACGGGTTATTAATTAAATTCTGAATTTTATCTTGTTTTATGCCAAAGGATTTCCTAATCAATCAGTAATTATATAAAACTCGAAATATAATTAATATGAAAATATTTTCACCGCAAAACCTTTCATAATGTAGTCAACATAATTTACCTCGAATGTTTGAATGATGGGAAATGCCTCAGATCAACCAAATTTTATGAAGTGGAATTTCCATTGAAGAATATAAATGAACATAACATGATTTAAACAGAGGTACATTGACAATTCTCATTTCCGAAACTGGTTAATTCTCATGTTCATCTTTACTAAAGATTCTTTAGTGCTATAAAACATTATTCTATAATTAATGAAATGAAGCAAACATTATGAACCTTAAGAGAGGATAGTTGAGGTCCAAGCACTCATCTACATTGTCCTTAACAATACTTGTTAATTCATCTAGGGAATATTTTTGTAAGATTTCATTTTTGTTGATGCAAGAAATGAAGGACTTGGTAGAATTCCTAAAGACAACAAAGCCATGCTCTCTGCTCTTATTCATACTATTGACCACATTCTCACAAATAACCGCAATGTCCATAAACCACCAACCGACAATCTCTTGTAACTTGGTGGGAACCAATTTGATCTCCCTCACAATTTCCTCCCACACGGGAGCTTTATCTTTCATCATCTCGGTTAAACTGACCTGGTCTTTCCCCTCATGTTACCCCAACATCTCCAACTCAAACTTATTCACCAACGCGATCCATGTATACTTCCCACTTGAAAACATCACCGCAGTTGCAGTTAAATACCTGCTTCTTGGCATTCGGATCTACTACAGCCCATATCTACTGCTCCGATATGAGATCCGCCTCGACCGCATCAGCATAACAATTCCAAGACGCTTTGGAACCGCGATAAATCCGAAAATGATACTCCTTCCATGCGATGCACATACCTCCCTCATCACCTCCGAAGAAAACCTATGGTTGATTTATGTCCGAATCAAAAATTAAATGCTAGTGGCTTGAGATTGAATGTTGGTGTCTAGGGCTTCAGATTGAATGTTGTTGATTTCCGTACAGGTATGTGGGTATATGATATACTTTGTTGATTTTTTGTATGATATATATATATAGACACATTTATTGGTTGTGTATGTTTCGAATCTCTTCTCCACCCTTTGCAACTAAAAATTTACCCGCAACCGAAGAAAATCGATAACAATTGACAACATCCAAAACCGACATGGTCGATTCGGCGATCGGGCCGCCTTCTCCCAAAACTGACATGTTTGGTTCGGCTGAAAAATAGGCCCCAAACCGAACCATGCACACCCCTAGTTGTGTCAAACACTATTCTCTCCATGCAAATCACCAACATTACATTAATAGATAAGATTGCACCATTTTTATGCTTAATAATCAATTTTGCTGTCCAAAAACGGATGTTAATCTTTATTTGAGTTTTGCTTAGAGATTCTATCGACTTGGCACTCGATGATGGACAATAATGAGGATGAGAATAATTCTAATGCCTACTTTCGTATCCTTGCGTTGAGTACAAACCCAATGGAGTGGGTTGCTGTTCAGGTGCACCACAACCTTAGTTGAACTGGTGTGTAACCTGAGATCATGACCGTCGATATCCAATACTAGCAATATGAGAATAGCATGATCAGGACAGGTCCAAGCCGCGCACTATTTCCTCACGAGGGCCAAATCTATAGGTGCACATTATGTTAGTCACTAAGGGACTTGTTAGGTCTCATGTGAGACTTGTACAAACTATCGACGGTACATATATTGTTTAGATATTGCTCGATTATGGATATCTTTATTCCAGTGTTATTATAATGAAGTTAATATTCATTATGTAGGATGAGTTAAAGGCACAAAGTTGAGCATCTCCATATCCACTAAAAGGTTACAACAGACAATGCACCTTCAAACCCAAAATTAGTATCACCGTTTGTAGTGGAAGAGATACATTAACACTCTCAGACGCATGAGAACGAGCGAGATACACTTCGCAAGATAGTGGATGGTTTATAAACAAGCGAAATTCTTTCTGATTTGACTAGTGTATTCATTGAACAACATGACCACAACCAATTTTAAAAAGGCACGAGGCAAGGCATTTTTGGCTTCAGCAAGGCGAGGCGTAAGCCTCGAGGCACACACAAAAAAAATAGCAAAATAATATTAAAAAAATATTAATAAAACCATAAAAAATAAAGTAATAAAGAAATATAAAATAAAAGTGCAAAAAAAAAATCTTTGAGGACTTTCTCACATAGTTAAACATTTTTTTGTTCCCCCGAGTTGACTCTTTTACATATTGTTAATTTTATAATATGCCGATAAATTAATCAATGCAAAATCAAACTGACCAAATTATTTTTTTTTAGTTTCATTCACATTGGTTATTTTATAATATGACAATAAATTAATCAGTGCAAAATCAAATTGACAAAATCAGTTTTTTAAGTTTCATTCACATATTGATTTTTTTGTTAAAAAATTCTTTCAAGTTACAATAGTAAATAGTATAAGTTAAGTGAAATTGTAAAACAAAAATAGAAAAAAAGAATAAGAGTTAGTAGATTAAAACAACATTTTTTTTTAAGTTAAGTGCAATTTTAGAAAAATGAAGAACTTTTAACCTTTAAAAAAACAGGCTTTGTGATGGAAGAAAAAAAAGATTTTTTTTTTTGCGCCTCAACAAAAGACGTGAGGTGCGCCGAGGCGTAAGCCTCAAATTCAACCCTGAGGCTTAAGCCTCGAGACATTTTTTGCCCGCCTCGCCTCGAGGCGTAAGCCTCAACCGCCTTTTTAAATATTGACCACAACAACAAGAATGAAATGGGGACAAGGTAATCGAGAAAGTATCTAACACATCTATTGTGGAATACAATATATTATTGGCTCCAATTCCATGAACCAACTGAATTCTCATCATCAACTTCATTCATCAACACACACAATGAACTTGATTGATGAATTATATTTTCAACCAAGATCATTAAAACTAACATTAACCACTCAATTGCGTAGAATTTCCTTACAATAATGTCCAACAAAGCAAGACGACATAATAAACCAAGTTCAATACAACTAACTATTTGAAACAATAGTTTACATTATTCATTTAACGTATGAATGTCTAAAATCAATTACTTAAGCATTATCATTTTAAAAGGATAACCTAGATTTATGTTAAGAATATAATAAAATTAACATGCACAACACGACTGTTCACTGTAATATTCCAGCACATTCACATGAAACTTCACATACATACCTAAATTAACTCCAATCGTCTCAAGAAAATTAATCCAACCAACGAGTAACAATTAAAGACCAACATTTTGTTTACAGATAATTTTTTTTTAAATCCCTAATTTTAACATTAATCCAAGCAAATACAACAGTCAAAGTTGAGCCAAACATAAAGTAAATTTTTTTTTGAAAAAAACAGATCCAAAATCAATTATTACCTTAAATAGCAAAAAATGCTAACTGCTGCCAACACCAAATCGACCAATAGAGAATGCAAAAGGGAATATTGTTTTATAGCACTAAATTGCTAATTGCTAATAGCTAATAGCTAATAGCTGCCAACACCAAATATTATCTTAAATAGCAAAAAAGACCAATATTGCAGAATTATTGTGTACGTACAATTGTAAATAAGGATTCATACAAATTTCTGTGTATGTGTGTGAGAGAAAGAGCGAAAGAATACCTAGTACTGGACGAATGTTACGTCGTTTTTGGCTGACAAATGTTGAGTCAATTATGGGTGTCGAAGGAGATTTAGGGCTTCTGAAGAAAGAGGTTCTAATTTGAGATGGGGGGAAGGAAGACCACCCTTTTTTAATTACGTGCGTCCAGAAAATTTTTAGGGGAGGAAAAAGCGTCATATATTACACATACGAATAGATTTTTACTGAAAAGAGTCATAATATGTACCATTAAATATGACTTTTATATATAAAGTGTCATGTACATTAAAACTAACAGGTATAATGACAATTTTCTTTAAACTGTCACACAGTCATTTTTTTAAAAATGTCATAAAAAGGTATTTTTCTTATACTGGTGTGTATTTTCTATCCCATATTTATTGCGTGTGTGCAACTTTATTTAGGATCACAATCAATACAGATATGCCAACTAACTGAGCTTCTATTTAATTGCCGAGACATCAGTCTTGCTAACTCATATATTCTAACTGATACACTTTAAATGTTTGGGTTCAACTTAAAATTGGTAGAATAAAATGATGCCGAATGAAGAATCTCATAACTCCCTTTCCCATCAAAACTGGGCGTTGTCCTCAAGCCTTCACTGCCTACTAGAGGTAATTAAACAGAATGAACTAGTGTTGTCCTAATTTTCTTCTTGAGTTGTGAAACATGAAAAACAAGATGGATTTTTTAGCCCTGCGTAATTTTTGCCGATAAGTCACCTCCCCAATCTTGTCTAACACCTTGAAGGGGCCATAATACCTGGCTGCGAGCTTCATGTTCTTTCTGGGTCACACACTAGTTTCCCTATAAGGTTGTACCTTGAGATACACCCAGGACCGACTTTGTCTCTCCTTCCTTTTCCTGTTAGCATAGTGGTGACTTATGTGTTTTGCTTGTGCCAGATTCTCCAACAGTAGCTACAGTAGTGTCAATTGTTATTCGTGTTGACCGTTGGGGAAGGACAGACCCATACAATGCTTGAAAAGGTGAACATTTTAAGCTAGTATCGTAATTTGTATTGTACCACCATTCAGCCAAATACAACTGCTTAGCCCATTTACTAGGCCTTTGACTACACATGCACCTTAAATAAGTCTCCATTAACTGATTGCCTCTCTCCAGCAGGAAATTTGTTCGAGGGTGATTATCAGTTCTTACAATCAATTATGTTCCCAATGCCTTGGATTTCTTGAACTCGATCATCGTGCTTCTTGACTGGAATTTACGTTCGAAACGGCTTGAAACAGCATAGAATTTGGAGTTGAGAAAGGAATTGAGATTGCCAGAACAGTTGAAACTTGTATTGATCTGATGCAGACAATTACAACAATTAGTTCTAAGAATTAGAGCAACTCTAAGAGGGGATCCCAAGAAGCTAATTGAACATCAGATGATACATATTGCATGTGTATTTACACTCATCGGTCCTTCTTTGGAGCCTTAGATTTGCAAAATACAAAATTACACAAATTAGTTCAATACTGCAATCATTCACAACTCGGGTGTTAAAAAGTTAACAAAAAAGAAAAACGATTACTTCACAAATAGTTATATTTTAGTTAATGGGCATAATCCCCAGTTAATGGAGGCATTTCTCATGATAACCATAGAAAGAGTCCATATCACAAGATTATTCACACATCAAATTTGGTAAAATATTGGTACAAGCCTCTTCAACAATCTGAATAAAAGAGTTAAAAAATCAACATTCAGCATAGCAAGTAGTCAATGCATGCAAGAGGCAATAAACAAGTGGGGAAAAGTGTGTTCCTTCAAATGCTATCTCAACTCTATTATACCATCATTTTGTCATCAGTTGCTCAGTAACCCCTGGTAATGAATTAGAAGAAAGAATCAGCAGAATATGTTTTAATTTCGTGATAGCTATGACAAGATGCAGAGATCAAAGGGGAAATGTAAGCAGCAGATAACATATTTACAAGTGAAGGTCTTGAAATGGTAAGAAAAGTAAGTCGTCTTAGGTTGGTTAGCCAGATCACTCGAGGAAATAGCTGGAGATTGTACAAAAAAATTCCAGAGATCTGAGTCTTTAAACCTGATCACCGGGCAATGACTTTAGATTCCCACAACTATAGACTATACGTGTTCTTAGGGTGGGGGATGGCCTCTTTCCGGAATGGATCATGTCTCTAGACATAGTCGTACTAATCTAATACATTCGTTTGGAATATTATTAATAGAATTTTCTATTCGAATTCTAACAATTAAAGGCATAACATAATGTTAATGGTACTAATGCAATGCCTATTTCTGTAGTCTTCACATTCATCTCCTTTATTACTAACGCCACACAAGTTCTTGAAAGTTAACTTATATTAAAAATGACAAATACATTTGTTTATAGCATAAACTTTATAGTGACATGATAAAGGGAATATTTTCGAAAGAAAGCACTTGTATGAGTAATCAGTTCGATAAAAAATATATATTGCAAATATGTTGTGGTGAATATACAAAGTAAAACGCTATTTACGGTAAAATACATAACAAACAGAAGTATCTTAACTATCTATCATGAATCTCTTGTTTTGGGGTAGAATAAACTTCATTATTTGACATGCTCTAGGAACAAACTTCTCCGTTGTCAAAGATTGTGATTCAATAACTCTCCTTGTTCTTAATTCCTTCCCAACACTACAACATCAAAGGAAGCATTTTTTAGGACCTACCCAATGGAAGACATCATTTTCATTAAAAAAAGAAAACTCGAGAAAGTAAAAGAACAACATATACCTTTTGTGCTCATGAATTGATTTTCCATCCAAACTACTAGAATCCTGAGACACAAAAAGAAAATAAACAACCGATTACTATAAGAGAAACATATTACAGAACTAGAATACTGAACAACATGATGAATATATATGTAATCATAGTAGTAAAATTATGGAAGTGTTGTTAATAGAAATCCTAATTTTGAAAACATTTTGAAAGGAAAGTTATTGAAGAATGAATCATATTTTTTTTATTACATTACAAGCTTTCAAAGCAATCTAGTGCCCTTACTATTTACCCATAAAAATCATAACAGAAAAAATAAAGTGTTTTACCCATAAAAATCAAAATAATCTAGTGTCGTCACAAAACTGAATACTTCTATTGCTATTCCATCTAACCTCACTAGGTTGGGCCTCTCTGCTATCCTCAATAACCTTCTCAAATCAGGTAATGCTGATTGGGAGTCTGAACAATTTGATTTTCTGATCGATGGAGAGTTGGTTCTAATGTCGCTTGAAGAGTTTCTTATCGCCAAGGGAATTTTAGCTTAGAAGATATTAGAAAATGAATACATAAAAGCTATAGTCCCATGAAAAGAAGAAGAGCCTTCTTTACATGATGATTGGGTCATTATAGTTGATCGTTCAAACCCGGTGTTCGTTTTGACAGGGTGCTATGATGGCTTAGGAAGGATATGGAAAACTGGTGGATTGTGTACACATATTAGAAGGACACAGTGATGCAGTTACTTCAGTTAGTATTGTTGAGCCAAAATATGCGGGAAGTCATACTGATCTACTCATTGCCAAAAGATAGGACCCTGAGGTTGTGGAAGTTTGATACAGAGGACTCATTGGATGGTCCTAGGAGGATTAGAGCATTTAGAGGTCTACGTGGTCATACTGCTTCTGTTCAAAGCATTGCAGCACAGGCCTCTGGAGATATGGTCTGTTCTGATTCTTGGGACTGTAGAATCAATGTCTGGGAGACGAAGGGGTCAAAAGGTGGAGTTGATTTAGCATCAGTTAAGAAGAGAAAGAAGGATAGTGAAGAGGAGGATTCTCAGTCATAGGGGGAGGTTGTATCTACAACACTTGTGGGGTCAGTGGTTTATCCAGAACGTGGAACAATTTATTCTTCATCATGGGATCATTCTAGTAGAAGATGGGATGTTGAAATAGGAAAATATTCACTAAATATGTTTTGTGGGAAAGTCATCAATAGATTGTAGAGGTAATGATTACCAAGCCAAACAAAAGATATTTGTCTTATTTTTCATAAATAGAGAATGCCCAAAAGATGTATAATAAACTTTCAAAAGTAACCCATATGCATTTCATACATTTTGAATCTAGTGCGCAAAATACTGAGATTATGTAACAGCCTATAACAAGGACCTCTTCTGTATCTATTATGAATAGATATTATGTTGAAGAACCCTTTTAAATTTTAAACAAACTCACCATGGGTAACAATCAACAAGTTTGAAGATGGATATTTATCTGAAAGATCTCGAACAACCCATTCGAATCCCGCCCTTACATCCATTACTGACTCCTCCCACCATGGCATCTGCATTTTTCAGCAGAAAAGTTGCAAGTCAGTACACTAAACCACTCTTAATCTTGGAAAATGGATAAATAGATGCATATATATTAAGGGGATCAAATGTAAGATACTAGCAACCAATTTTTAATTTAACCAGATACAAAAATCACATATTAGCAACACATTACTGTAGTTTAGATCATGGTATCCAGTAAAGTTCATCAATTTCAGGTAATATGGAAAGAGAAGCATTGGCAGCTATTATTCTAAAGTCCACTGTATCTCATGTGCAGTAACTGATCCCTGTTGTCCACGGGCATTCTTTGATCTAACAGCAAAACCAGGCGAAAACCTTGGAAGTAGATAACAATAAGGAAGATTAGGATGGTAGCAAGTAGATTCGTAACGTTTAGAAGATTCTGTCGGTAAAATGCTTCCCGGAGAGCGCGAACTTTATCGGTCCTAGTTATCAGTAGATGGGACAGTGCAATAACAGCACCTTTAAATTCAGCACCACACCCACTGTTAATAGTTGTGGGGCTAAATACTTTCTAGATAATGCTTTCACAGATATTGGTAGCTATGAATAAGGAAATCCCCGAGCCAAGACCATAACCCTTCTGGAGAAGTTCATCTAAGCATATCACAATAATCCCCGCAAAGCAAAGTTGAACAATTATGAGAATAGCATTACCAACACCAAGTTGGGTAACACTACCAACCATTCCTAAGAGAACATAAGCAACGGCCTCACCAACAGCAATCAGGATTCCTAGCAACTTTTGAGCATCATTTAAAAGTGTTCGATCCTCATGAACATTGTTGTCCACTTTAATTATCTTTGACCCAAGCAATAGTTGCATGACTAGGCCAGATGTCACAATGGGTGGGTGTCCCCAGCTCCATGACAATTCCACGGTTTGAGGCAATAATCACACGCATCCAATAGAAAGGGTCTGCACCGGTCGTAGAATGTATGCCATAAAGTGGGAGCTGACTGCACACCAAAAAGATGACAAGAGAGATCACAGTATATATGACCTTCTCTCTAAATGGAACCTTCCGGTCAGCACTCTGAACTTCTGGCAGAAATGAAAGGACGGGTCTGACCAGATGCAGTACTCTAAAACCTCCTCCTATCTTAACCAGTCAAGCAATATATTCCCGACAGTTGGAATTTAATATATCGAAAGCTGGTTTTTGAACCTGTGTGGATGGGGATGGGAATAGGGTTTTATTATGAGAAAGGGGGGAGCGGAGAGATGGGGGAAAATACGGTTACACGTGTTTATCTTTCTCTGATCGAATCAATTTTGAGGATCTAATCAAGCTCAATAAATACAAGCGCTATAAATGTGACCGAGCTTAACTCATTGAGTTGATGAGTCACCCGAAACTTTAATCAGATCAATCATAAGTCAATCTTGGCTTTTTTACAACCCAAATTACGTGTCCTGTCAATCAATCTTTTGAAATACTTCACTTTATGATGCGTCTATATAAGACACCCCTCCAAAATTAGAATTGCATTGCATAAACTAACTCTAATACTTTCTTAGGTCGATGGAACTTAAAACCTCATACGACTATTTCTAAATATGTCTAGGAACAAAATCTCATACCCACTAAATAATTCAAACAAAAACTCAATGATAAATTTAGTGATGCATGGGGGAAAAATGTATTTTCTTCGTTGATATAGAACACTGATAAGAGGTTAAAGTTTGGAGTTAGAACAAATGTTTTCTATGCGAAAAACAAGCATCACCGATAACGATATCTGAAAATAGACAGAACAACAATATTGATGTTGTCTTAAACTTCGTCAATGTAGGACCCTTGATAAATGTATTACGAACATGTCAGATCATAGCATGTTTATATAACCTACACATGAGAGTTCCCAACTTATCGCGCAATTTCAAACACTCACGACTAAGCAACACCAAAATATATATAAATAAATAATATCAATAATTAATTGTATGATTAGGAGAATCCACTACCTATGAAAATATTAAGAAAAATAAACACAATACCCTAACTATGAGTACATTACCTAATGGTAACCTTTTTTAATTTAGGAAACAAGAGTATCTATTACTTAATAATAGATACTCCCTCCGTCCCAAATTAGGAGTCCCTATTATTATTTTTGTATAGATTAAGGATATACTCAATCATGGTCAAGATCAAAACATGTTATATTAATTTATCATATAAAATTGTAACTAAGTGTGTAACTATAATTATGTTATTTTGACAAAATTATTGAACAAAAATCACGTGGCTTTGAACAAAACAATGAACATATCAGTTGGACATATAAAACAAGGCATCAATTAGAGATCAACATTAAAGTAGTTAATTTTTAAATAAATTGAACATGTCAAATACATAGTATAAAGTCGGAAGGTGGTCATTTCAACGACTTATTAAGTTCAACTTACTAATCCTTTAATCAATAATGTATACTGCTTATTATGAGGACTATTGAATGTATAATGCTTATTCAGCGCCGCCAATGTATAGTGCTTATTATGAGGACTATTGAATTAAGGACATGCTACTCTGCATACGGCAAGCAGACTTCTATTCACATTTCAGTGACTTATTAAGTTCAACTTCAAAAATGAAATGCTTCTTAATAGATCTTGTAAAGTAAATACAAAGAAAAGCGTAGGAACAATGGGAAATAGACATTTTTTGCACTCACTCTCTCACAGAATAGTAAAAAAACTATTTACCAAGTAAGAACGTTCCATTCATGACTCAAAATTCAATACCTGTATAAAATCAGAATGAAATACCCAATTAAATCCTTATATGACAAAAATATCAAATACAAGCCTATTTTCCCTAATAAATTACACGTTGCTTTAAAGAAACATAAATTTTCATCATTTTAAGAATAACATAACAAAATTTCACGATTCCCCCAAAAGTATGATTCGAAATAGAAATCCCTAACTTTTCAGATAGCTACGTGCACAGATTTCGATGATAAGTAAAAAAAATAGAAACTCTAACCTGTTAGCCAGGTTATAACGCCTTCAAAATGAAATCTTTTGGGCCAATCTCGCACTAGAGATTTGTCTACACTTGCTTCGCTATAAGATTTAAAAAGTCCGTCAACAAAAATAATTTTTAAGCACGCATCTTTTGCTTTTCATCCCTCAATTATGATGTTTGGTATGCATTTTAATCACCTTATTAATACATGATCAATCTTTCTACACCTACCTTAATTTTCCTATTTACAGCCCTAAACCTTAATCCAACTGACAAGTAAATTTTAGATATTAAATGATTAACTTAATAAATAATTGCATTCTTTATTCAAATTTAGTGAGATTAATAGTCATCCAGGATGCATATGTATTTTGCTAATGATGATTAATATTTAAGCAGAAGCATAAATAAGAAAATACAACCGATATTAATAAGATCATCACATTATATCGAGATGAAGTAAATAAGAAAGATCTACCAAAATAGGATGACAAAAGTTAGTTGTGAAAAGCACTATGAGACGCGGAGCATTTAGGAAAAGTAAATGTGGTGAAATTTCCATTGGAAACTTGAATCGCCAATATTTTCTGAAATTTACGATAGAGAAACAAATGTATGAACAGATTTAGATAAAGAAAAATGTATGAAGAGATTTGTGCACATACCTGGTGGAAGATTTGATGAGAGAGAAATGAAGAAGAGGTGAAATAAAGAGAGAGCGAACAGTGAGGGAGGCGGGAGACCAAAAAAATATGAGAATTAATTTTTTTAGGGTTTTTTATATTTTAGTCAAGTGTACTCAATTTTGGCACACCTTTAAACAGTGTCAAATTTTGGCACTATTTTAAAGTATGCCAGATTGTCATTAAACCGTGCCAGAATTTTGCACAGTTTTAAACTGTGCCAGATTTTTAATATTAGGTTGTGCCAAATTGTTGCTTTTGGTGTAGTGGAAAATATTTAAGTTGATTTGTGCATGCATCTGATGTGTATGACAAAATTGAAGTCGTGTTTAATGGTAATTGTCATCGAACGTTGCCATAGCCGTACTAAACTAATGCCTTCGTTTGGAATATTATTAATAGTATTTTCTATTCGAATTCTAACAATTAAAGGCATAACATAATGTTAATGGTACTAATGCAATGCCTATTTTTGTAGTCTTCACATTCATCTCTTTTATTACTAACGCCACACAAGTTCTTGAAAGTTAACTTATATTAAAAATGACAAATACATATGTTTATAGCATAAACTTGATGGTGACATGATAAAGGGAATATTTTCGAAAGAAAGCACTTGTAAGAGTAATCAGTTCGATAAAAAAATATATATTGCAAATATGTTGTGGTGAATATACAAAGTTGAACGCTATTTACGGTAAAATACATAACAGACTGAAGTATCTTAACTATCTATCATGAATCTCTTGTTTTGGGGTAGAATAAACTTCATTATTACAACTAAAATAAATACCAGTGACCATACGAATGTTCAACATTAATCTTATCTCTCTTCAGAAAAACAGAGTTTGATTGCTCAACCAATACAGAATCACAAAACTTGCAGCAACTCACTTCTTACTTTTCTTCCACTTTCTATCAACTTAAAAGAAAAAAAAAGTGTAGCTCCATCATATGCACATTGTCCCTTCTCCAAGACCATAGCTTCATTTATATAATTAAAGTTTTGATGTTGACCGCTGATTGCATTATAATTAAAGTTTTTTTTTAAGTCTAACGCTTAATATGGGACGGGTGGAGTATAAAGAAAAAAATGAATAATGCACAAAGTAGATTAAAAATTTAAGGCTTACTTTATGCTATAAACTATCTTTTGCATCCTGAAAATCCATCATATTTTGAATTCTCCCTTGCCGATTTATAAGAAACACAGCCGCCATTCATCATCACTTTGCCATCAAATGCTCGAAATATCCTACGATTTAACAAAATATGGAAAGTCATAGTGTGTAGGAAATGAAGAAGTCGAGAAAAAAATAGAATGACATTAAATAATTCAAGTGGTTAAGGTCTTAGACTTGGCAATGATTAGTATGGTATGTTTTAATTTGGGGGTAAGTTTATGATAATAACTTAATAAAATACAGAGGAAAAACTGGTTTATTGTTATTATTTTATTCATAGGGCACCGTGTGTTCTACAGAAAAAATCACAGCATGTGCCTCAGATTTGTGGACCATAAGTCCACCAAAACGGGCTAAACAAAAATAAACAGAAAACAACAAAGAAAAAAAAAGAAAGAGATACAGAAAACCCTTAAAAATGGTTTATGAGCTAAAGAAAAATTAGAAGTGACGGACTTAGAATGGATAGAGAGCTATGGAGTTTCGCATATCAAATTTAATAGAGCGTTGCTAGAGCAACCCACGCTCTTAGACACACACCATAGACACATAACCAAAAAGACAAAAACAACCATTTACTTAAATCATAACTACTATATTTCTCTCAATAAAAAAATAAAAATAATAAAAGAGACAAAACATTCTCCCTTATTTCTCCTAATAAAAAAAAATAAAGTTAACTTTTTTTTTTTAATTGAAACCTTATTTTTTTAAATAAAGTTTTGTTAAAAAAAAGTATATTAGTCGTTTAACAGATGTTGGTAGAAGTGTTGGAGGATTGTATCCTCGCCTTCGCGAGCTTACTCTACGTAATTGCCCCAAATTGGTCAAGGTTATACTTCCAAGGATTCCATCTCTAAGGGTGTTAAATATAGAAGAATGTTGTGAGGTGGTGCTAAGCAATTTGGTACGTGTCGCCTCGTCAGTCAAAACCTTAAAGATTTCGGGTATCACAGGGCTTATTAGCCTACGTGCAGAGGTTGTACAATCGTTGGCATCACTTGAAGATTTAACTATTAAAAAGTGTGATGAACTGAGTTATTTGTGGCAAGAAGAATTTGTGTCTCAGAATCTTGTAAATTTGAAATGTTTAAGTGTTCGTGGATGTCCCCGGCTTGTATTCTTGGCGAAGGAAGAACACGCATGGCCTCCTAGCATTGAAGAAATGAGTATATATCGTTGTGAGAAGCTTGAGAAGCTGCCAATCTGGGGAAACAACATAATGTGTTGGCGTCAATTCGGTTGACATCCATTCATACCGCAAAGTGATAAACTATAATCACTTTTATGGGATAAGATTATACATTGATGTGTTGACTATTGATTTATAATTAATTTTTTTCATTCAATTAATGGAAAGAAATGACAGTTGTACAAAACTTCAACCAACCGCAGATGCGCCTAGAGTTTTAATTATGTGTTGCATTTTTTTTCTCTTGGAGTTATAGTTCATGTTGCTTGCAATTAATTTATTTTTTATCATTTACAAGTTCGGCCCAAAGGACTTCCATAAGATTTCTTTATCCACCGAAGGGATGTGGAAGAAAGTTGTGGCACAAGTGTCTAACCCGCGCATCGCGCGGGTTTTCACCTAGTTTTAATTATTTTTGAAGATAATTTGGACTCAAAAATGTGGTATGTTTTTTTTAATTTAAATGTGTTGAGTTTTGGATGTTTATTTGCATGTTTATTTGGGACATATGTTACTGAATTTTAGATGTTAAGTGCGATAATTTGTTGTTGAATTTTGGATGTTAAGTTGGACAAAATGTTACTGTCCATGAAGTTTATATGTTCAAAATGTTGTTGTCCATAAATTTTATATGTTTAAATTTTACTTAAATTAAATTAAAATTTTATATGTTCAAAATGTTGTTGTCCATAAATTTTATATGTTCAAATTTTAATTGAATCAAATTAAAAATGAATAAAAAAATTCTGATTTTTTAAATGAAAAAAATGAAAAATTGGAGTTATATGTCAAAATTAAAAATTCACATAATTTGAACCAATAATGGTTGGTTGTGTTGACTGACTCACGAGTCTGGGTCTCCGACAATAATGGTTGGTGTAAACAGCTATCCCCTTGACAGTAATTGTTTGGTTGAGCCTTTCACACACCACAAACGAACTTATCCCCATTTTCATACTTTGCTAAACAAATTTGGCGATGGCTGCGATTGCTCAGATCTTTGTCTCCCCGATCATTGAGGTGCTGTTTGACAAGGTTGTCTCTGGGTTGTTTTCCAAGTTGGCTAAATGTGGTGGAATTGATGAATCTCAGCTCCAAAAATGGAAGAAAACTCTCTCCATTATTCGAGCTGTACTTGCTGACGCAGAGGATAAGCAAATCACTAACGGATCTGTGCAGTTGTGGCTTGACGATCTCCAAGATTTGGCCTACGATTTAGGCGACATAATTGACGAGTTGCTCACCAAATATTCTCGTCAACAGTTGGAAATGAAGACTCAATCAGCCAGTAGTAGTGATAAGGTATGGGATCTCATTATTCCTAGTGCTATTATGTTCAATTACAACATGGGCTCCAAGCTAGAGGACATCACCAACAGATTGCAAGATCTTGTTGATCAGAAACAATATTTGGGTTTGAAAGAGGACGTGGGGGGGATAAGGTCCTATAAAGCACCAGAAACGACTTCCTTGGTGGTGGAATCTCGTGTTTGGGGTCGCCAAACTGATAAAGACAAAATACTCGAGTTGGTGTCTAAGGATGATGAAGAGGTCAGTGTTATACCCATAGTTGGTATGGGTGGGCTTGGCAAAACTACCCTTGCTCAACTTGTTTACAATGATGAACAAGTGAAAGAACGCTTTGATCTCAAGGCCTGGGTATGCGTTTCTGATGAGTTTGATGAACTCAAGATAACTAGCTTGATTTTTAACTCGGTGGCAAAAAAGAGTGGTGACTTTAAAAGCTTGAATGAAGCTCAAGAGAGACTAAAGAAGAAACTTTCTAACAAAAAGTTCCTTCTCGTTTTGGATGATGTCTGGAATGAGAACTATGGAAAATGGGACCTCCTCCGTACCCCTTTTCTGGCTGGGGCACCTGGGAGTAAAATTATTGTTACAACTCGTAATGATGAGGTTGCATCAACAATGGGTTCTCCTTCAATTCCAACTTACCATCTCACGCCGTTGACAAAAGATGATTGTGTATCTATCTTAGCTCAACATGCATTGGGTACAAGAGATTTTCAAGCGCATCCCAATTTGAAAGTAGTTGGGAAGGATATTGCGAGGAAATGTAACGGATCACCCTTGGCCGCAAAGACACTTGGAGGACTCCTTCTCACCACAGAAAAAAGCACAAAATCTTGGGAAAATGTATTGGATAGCAAGTTCTGGGAATTACCTGCAGGGAAGAGCGGCATTCTTCCTGCTTTAAGATTGAGTTATCATCATCTGCCACCCCATCTAAAGCGGTTGTTTGCATATTGCTCAATATTTCCCAAGGACTATCAGTTTGACAAGTTTGAACTAGTTTTGTTATGGATGGCGGAAGGCTTTTTGCAACAATCAAAAGGGAAGAAGCAAATGGAGGAGATAGGTTTTCAACATTTCAATGATTTATTATCAAGGTCCTTTTTTCAACATTCAAGTGGGGATCAATCACATTTTGTGATGCATGATCTCATGAATGACTTGGCTCAATTTGTTGCTGGTCAAGTTTGCTTAAGGCTGGATGATAAGATGATAAATAATGAGCAAGAAACAATTTTTGAAAAGGCTCGTCACTCATCATCCATTCGCCTTAGATACGGAACCTTTAATAAATTTGAGGCCTTTCATAAGGTTCGGAGTTTGCGGACTTTTTTGACACTCGAGACGAGCTACTGGCCACAATTCCACTTGAGCAATAAGGTTGTCCATGAATTGTTACCGAAACTACAGTGCTTACGAGTGTTGAATTTGAGTGGTTATTCCATAACTGAGCTAACAAACTCAATTGGAGATTTAATACACCTTCGGTATCTTAATTTATCGGAGACTCTCATCAAACAGTTGCCTGAATCAGTGAGTAATCTTTTTAATTTAGAGACGTTATTGTTACGCAGTTGCAGAAGACTAAATAAGTTGCCTGCAAATATTGGTAATTTAATTAATTTGCGGCATCTTGACGTCTCCGATACTGAAGAATTACAAGAGATGCCCTCAGGGATTGGTACCTTGACTAGTCTGCGAACCTTGTCTAAGGTTGTTCTTGACGAGAGTAATATGTTGCAACTAACTGAGTTGAGGGGGCTATCTAATCTCACATGGGCACTTTCCATTGTAGGGTTGCAGCATGTGAAGAATGTCCATGATGCAAGGGAGGCTAATCTATTGTGTAAACAAGACCTTGAAGAATTAATGTTGATATGGAGTAGTGAATTCAGTGATTCTCGAAGTGAATCGTTTGAGAATGAAGTACTTGAAGTGCTAAAACCTCATACAAACTTGACCAAGCTCAAAATTGTATCTTACGGAGGCATAGAGTTTTCTAGTTGGGTCGGGGATCCCTCATTCTCTAATATAGCGCACCTAACACTTGAACACTGTGAGAAATGCAGGTCTTTACCTCCAGTTGGGCAGCTACCCTCACTCAGGGAGTTGTGTGTTTGGAAAATGTCGGGGGTAAAAAAGGTTGGTGTTGAGTTGTGTGGAAATCGTCACGCTGAGGCTCTTTCTTTCCCATCACTTGAGATTCTCCGTTTTGGGAACATGGACTGTTGGGAGGAATGGCTTAGTCGTTTAACAGATGTTGATGGAAGTGTTGGAGGATTGTATCCTCACCTTCGCGAGCTTACTCTACGTAATTGCCCCAAATTGGTCAAGGTTATACTTCCAAGGATTCCATCTCTAAGGGTGTTAAATATAGAAGCATGTTGTGAGGTGGTGCTAAGCAGTATGGTACGTGTCGCCTCGTCAGTCAAAACCTTAAAGATTTCGGGTATCACAGGGCTTATTAGCCTGCGTGCAAAGGTTGTACAACCGTTGGCATCACTTGAACATTTAACTATTGAAAAGTGTGATGAACTGAGTTATTTGTGGCAAGAAGAATCTTTGTCTCAGAATCTTGTAAATTTGAAATGTTTAAGAGTCCTTGAATGTCCCCAGCTTGTATCCTTGGCGAAGGAAGAACACGCATGGCCTCCTAGAATTGAAGAACTGAGTATAAATCGTTGTGAGAAGCTTGAGAAGCTGCCAATCTTGGGAAACAACCTCATGTCTTTCAGGACGTTGGATATACGGGTTTGCCCAAGACTCCAGTCCTGTCCAACAATGACAGATTTGCAAAGCAACAGCAGCGGCCACGTGGAAAGCTTTCCTCATCTTGAACAATTGGCAATCTTCAACTGTTCTTCTCTAACATGCCTTCCAACGGGCCAAAATCTACCCACCTCCCTTAAGTTTATTTTGATTGGGAGCTGCTCTAATCTGGAGCCAGATTCAGAGAACTTTTGGCTACACAGTAGATGTATACCATCACTGCAGGTGATTTCCATAGTTTCCTGGGTGAATCTGAAAGTCTTACCTGGGTGTTTGTTCAGCTTCAATCGTCTCACCAGATTGCTTATAGATTCCTGTCCGGGGCTAGAGTCCTTTCCCGAAATAGGTTTGCCCCTGAGCCTGAGAGTATTTTCAATCAGTAATTGCGAGAATCTGAAGTCCCTGCCTGATGTTCAGATGCAAAGCCTCACATCTCTGGAAATTCTGACTATAATTGATTGTCCAAGTCTCGAGTCCTTTCCTCGAGGGGTCTGGCCTCCCAACCTAAGAAAACTTAAAGTTGGGGAATTCAAGCAGCCCATCTCAGAGTGGGGCCTCCCAACCTCTCTTGTTTCATTAGAAATTCATGGCAAGTTTCCAGAAGTGGTATGCTTTCCGGACACAAGGAGTCTGTTTCCTACATCTCTAACCACACTTAAAATCAGGGGTCTCGTGAGTCGGAAATCTCTTTCGATGGGCCTCCAAAACCTAACGTCTCTTCAAGAGCTACATATCTATTCATGCCCTAAGCTTCAATCTTTGCCTGAGAAACTGCTTCCCACACTTTCATGTTTGACGATCTTCGAATGTCCACTTCTAGAAGAACGGTGTTTGAAGGAGAAAGGATATTATTGGCCCCTCATAGACCACATCCCCTGTGTGGAGATAAATGGATTAAAGCAGTGAAATTGAAGGCACAGGCCATCCAGTCCCTCGTTATTTAGGTACGCCCACTTATCATTTGTTCATGTACTGTTTTTCTGTTCATAAAACCAATTCATATTGTCATCTACTTTTTAACTCTAAACTACAATATTTTCTAAACAGCATAATATTAAATTGGATTAGTTTAGGCCCACCCATTTTCAAGACACACGAAGCACACACATTAGGTAAAAGACAAAAATTAGTTAATGATTTTCTCATTACAATTTTTATATAAGAAAAAAATTAAAAACTACTTTTTCTTTTGTTTTTTGTCCCAGCTTATTTTACTAAAACAAACAAAAAAGTGTTTTTTGCTTTTTGTCCCAGCTATTTTACTTGTTAGCGACATTAATCAATCGCGATAATGTGGGTCCACGTTAACTTTTAAGACATAATAATTTTATTTATGAATGTTGTATATATTTTTTATTAATGTAGTATAAATGGTTTTAAATAACGCTATCGGGTAACGTAACGGTTGCGGTCGCGGTGTAACGGTATCGGGAGTATCGAACGTAATGTAACGGGAATCGGTTACTGTGAGCGTGAATTTTTTTTACCATTCCCCAATCCCATAAAATGGAATGGTAGTTTTATTTTGATTATATAATGCTGAATTTCAAGCTTTTGCATATGTTTTTCAATTACATTTCCCCCAAAAATCCAAACACCCCCTTTACCCTTTAATGGAGAATGTACATCAGTGTGTATCGGTGTGTATCGGCGATACGTAACAGTGTATCGGTGTGTATCGGCGATACGTAACGGTGTATCGGTGATACATGTGTGATTTTTTTATAGTCCGATAAATCGGGGTGTATCGGAAACGGTCTCTCAAGATACCGTTACGTATCGGCCGATACGATACGTAACGGCCGTTTTTTAAAACTATGGTTACAGCTGTTTACACCAACCATTATTGTCAAGGGACAGCTGTTTACACCAATTATTGTCGGAGACCCAGACTCGTGAGGTAGTCAACACAACCAACCATTATTGGTTCAAATTATGTTTCCTTTATTTCATTCAAAAGAGGAATAATTATATGGGACACTACACATTTTCACACACTCGCCTTTTTAATATTAATTATGATTAATTCACACATTAATTAATGTAAAATTATTTGAAATTACGTATTCTAAATCTCATTAAACATACATAATCTTGACACGAAATTATTTCAAAATTAATACGATATGTCGTGTCCGTATTGATATTTTTATGCAAAGTCATATCGTGTTGTGTTCGTGTCAAAATTATGAATTGTGTTAATTATATTTTATTCGCATATTCGTGTCTATATCTAATTTAGTATACAATTTAAGAATTTTTTATTCGTGTCAAGTTGTGTCAAGTTCTAATCATGAATTTGTATCGTGTCGTGTTTGTCAACCAAAAAATCTCGTGTTTAGTATACATCGATGAAATTGAAAATGTCTTCAAAAAACATATTTTCAACAAAAAATAGATTTTTAGTTAAAAAAAATCGTCTTAAAAATAGGAAAATACTAAAAAATCGACATCAAAATTTGGATTATCTTTTTAAAAAGTTTGAAAAAACCTGGGTAAATACTTTAAAGAGTTTAAAAAATATATTGTGAAAAATTTTAGTGTTGGATCAAACACATCTGTTGTCATTACATTTTTTTTAAGTGATTTTTTATGGGTTTTTAATATTTCAATAAACCACCAAAAAACAATCGGCTCAAATTGATTTTTTTTGTTATTTTAAAAAAATAGGTCCAAATCTTTGAGTTTTTAAGTAGCTTAAAATACATGTCCAAGAAAAAAAAATATCAAAGAGGTTATCCCGGTCAAATAAAAAAATTATACTATGGGGATAATAAATTATCATATAAGATTTTTTATATTTTAGAATATTAATTCTTGCAACTAAAAAAATAAAATAAACATCATGCATGTGAATAGAGATTTGAAGAAAGAAATGAATAAAAAAAATGGGTAAAAGAAAAGAATGGCCAAATCAGCAGCATCATATAAAAAAAATTACCTTCCAATACATGGCTATCTATTTTCACTACCTTGTAGAAATCAAGAAATGCTCACCATTTACTTGTCAGCATATTAAGCATATCAAAGTTCTCAAAAAATAAAAACAATCCAATGAAAAGGTTGATTACTTAAGGCAAATAATATAAAGAAAATTACATTCCAATGCAGGGCTATTTATTGTAACTTCCTGTAGAAATTAAAAAATGCTCACTACTTAATTATCATTAACATTAAACATATCAAAGTTATAAAAAAAGAATCAAATGAAAATGATGAGTGTAAAATTAGTCATCCAATTTGCATAGACTAACTCACATATGGTTGAGTGCCCTTATCAACCGAGTATTATATGACTTTGTGATTGATAAGGCCATCGAGAATCCGATCTTCTTCAAGTAAACATAGGGCTTTAATAGATGTTGCCCTTGAAAATTTGCAGAGCCGGGAAAAATTTGTAGACTGACCATAATAGCGGAGAGCCTTGACAACATACAAAATGACCTAGCCGAACCCAACTAAGCCGAGGATCACGTGAGTGCCTTATTTTTTAGGCTGAATCTTTTTAATCCGATGGCAAAACATGGTTTCATAGATAGATATGTCGATCCTATTTCCGGCCGAGGGTGAGAAATGCTTAAGCCAAAATCGGGACGTCCACTAAATTTGAATTTGTTTTTCAACTGCTAAGTTCCTTCTCTAAAGAAATCCCCACAGCAGAAACTTCCATTTGTGTTGTTGTTGACATTGCGAAACCTTTCGGCCCATCAAGATAATTCCTTAAAGTTTGGTTATAACATATGCAAATAAAACTCAAGGGATATAGTCCTTCCTGTCTTTTCTTTCTCCCAAAAAATAAAGATATGGAGGTTGGATAGTCGTGGATAACTAAGAGTTTTCTTGAATTTTTTTATATATAAAAGACTAATTTATAGAAATGAATGAAATCATTACAATAAATGATCCTCATTAAACTCTCTTTCTATTGTTTTAGAAGTATAGCTAGCATGTAACCCTCGCGATGCGCGGGCGTTTTATAAAAAAATACTTAAAATTTATTTAAATCAAACCTAATAAAATAAATTGATAATAGTTGATAGAATTTGTAAATATATTATGCTTTATATTTTATTGTATGAGTAAAAATAATTATCCAAATTTAGGGGTAACAATTTTGGCACGAAAGAGTGATACGATCCGAATTTGGTTCAAAATTTACACAATATATCATTTTGAGTCGTGTTCGGGTGGAGGTTTTAGGTACGAAATTGTCACAATAATGACGTATAAATTGTTAAAGAAGTTGTACCATCGACAATCCCAAACTAATCTAATTTTTACTATGTATTTAACATATAAAAACAATCAAACTAAATAAAACATATTCAGAATAAAAAATACAATACATACATGAATTTATAAACACGTGAATTCTATAGAAATATTCGTTTTAAACGATAAAAAATTAAAAGAATGAACCTTGAAAGAACCCAAAAAATCAACTTGTCCAAAAGAGTGAACCTTGAAAGAACTGGATTTTATTTTGTGTTGCATTTTATTTGAGGCGTGTTCTCATTTGTAAGAAATGTACAACTCATATACATATCTTAGTCTTTATTTAGTTGATTAAAATCAACAGTCTAATATAATCCATTTTGAAATTTTTATAAAATTAAAATAAATTTTAATTGTACCTATTTTTCTATGGTTTTGATTTGGTGGATTGGGAGAGAGAAAAATATTTTCATGCATCTTTTTTTTCATTAAAAAATGATTGTTTTTTCTTATGAACTTTGAAATCCTATGATTTCTTATTCTTTTAAATCATTTCTCTCCATCCATAAAAAAATCATATGTTTATACTTACTTTTTATATTTTTTGCACTGGAGTATATTCATTTTTTTTAATTATCTTTACTAAATATTTTTATTACCATAAAGTTGAATAGGTTTTTAACAAAATTATAAAACGCTCATGCATCGCGCGGGGTAGCTGCTATAGTATATATAAAGAGAGTCAGGCTCCTGTACCCAAGTATACATATCGTTGACGCGGACCCATTTTTATAAATGATTTTGGATTGAGATTTTTTATGTGGTATTTAAACATTTCGGAGGAGCTATATAAAAAAAATCAAGTGAATTTTTTTTTTTTGCTATTTTAAAAAAATCGGTCAAACTTTTGCAGTTTAAAAGTGCTTTAAAAGCTGCGAAAGTTTGACCCATTTTTTTAAAATAGCAAAAGATGTTATTTTGAGTTGATTTTTTTATATAGGTCTCTTGAAATGTTTAAACATCATATAAAAAAAATCAGCCGAAAAATATTTTTTTTACTATTTTTAAATATTGATATGTATACTTGGTATGTATAGTTTGGTATATATACTTGTATTTTACTTTGATTGGGTAAGATTTACTGATTAAAATGCTTGTAAAGTTGATTCGTCAACCAATATGATAATAGTAGACCTGTACAAGATGAAGAGCAAGGAGCGTATGAATGATTTGCCATTTGTTTAAACATTGGAAATGTTCAACCAAGTGTTCTGCTCGGAATATATCAACAACGAATAATTTCCAGTTATGAAGGGCCCGGGACCCGTTCCGAATACCCGATCCGAAAGTGTGACATATAACTCCAATTTTTCATTTTTTTCATTTAAAAAATCAGAATTTTTTTATTCATTTTTAATTTGATTCAAGTAAAATTTGAACATATAAAATTTATGGACAACAACATTTTGAACATATAAAATTTTAATTTAATTTAAGTAAAATTTAAACATATAAAATTTATGGACAACAACATTTTGAACATATAAACTTCATGGACAGTAACATTTTGTCCAACTTAACATCCAAAATTCAACAACAAATTATCGCACTTAACATCTAAAATTCAGTAACATATGTCCCAAATAAACATGCAAATAAACATCCAAAACTCAACACATTTAAATTAAAAAAAACATACCACATTTTTGAGTCCAAATTATCTTCAAAAATAATTAAAACTAGGTGAAAACCCGCGCGATGCGCGGGTTAGACACTTGTGCCACAACTTTCTTCCACATCCCTTCGGTGGATAAAGAAATCTTATGGAAGTCCTTTGGGCCGAACTTGTAAATGATAAAAAATAAATTAATTGCAAGCAACATGAACTATAACTCCAAGAGAAAAAAAATGCAACACATAATTAAAACTCTAGGCGCATCTGCGGTTGGTTGAAGTTTTGTACAACTGTCATTTCTTTCCATTAATTGAATGAAAAAAATTAATTATAAATCAATAGTCAACACATCAATGTATAATCTTATCCCATAAAAGTGATTATAGTTTATCACTTTGCGGTATGAATGGATGTCAACCGAATTGACGCCAACACATTATGTTGTTTCCCCAGATTGGCAGCTTCTCAAGCTTCTCACAACGATATATACTCATTTCTTCAATGCTAGGAGGCCATGCGTGTTCTTCCTTCGCCAAGAATACAAGCCGGGGACATCCACGAACACTTAAACATTTCAAATTTACAAGATTCTGAGACACAAATTCTTCTTGCCACAAATAACTCAGTTCATCACACTTTTTAATAGTTAAATCTTCAAGTGATGCCAACGATTGTACAACCTCTGCACGTAGGCTAATAAGCCCTGTGATACCCGAAATCTTTAAGGTTTTGACTGACGAGGCGACACGTACCATATTGCTTAGCACCACCTCACAACATTCTTCTATATTTAACACCCTTAGAGATGGAATCCTTGGAAGTATAACCTTGACCAATTTGGGGCAATTACGTAGAGTAAGCTCGCGAAGGCGAGGATACAATCCTCCAACACTTCTACCAACATCTGTTAAACGACTAACCCATTCCTCCCAACAGTTTATGTTCCCAAAACTGAAAATCTCAAGTGATGGGAAAGAAAGAGCCTCAGCGTGACGATTTTCACACAACTCAACACCAACGTTTTTTACCCCCGACATTTTCCAAACACACAACTCCCTGAGTGAGGGTAGCTGCCCAACTGGAGGTAAAGACCTGCATTTCTCACAGTGTTCAAGTGTTAGGTGCGCTATATTAGAGAATGAGGGATCCCCGACCCAACTATTAAAAATACATAAAAAAACATGAAACAAAAATAAAAATATGAAAAATACATAAAAAAAAATATTCAATAAATCGAAAAAATATTTTTTAAAAAAAATGCAAACTGAATAAATATTCTAAAAATTGAAAAAATACTGGAAAAAAAATTAATTTCTAATAACAAAATATAATTCCAATAATAGACCAGATTTCTAATTAAACTAGAAAAAATTCAACAATTACAGAAAATTTAGAATATACAGAAAAAGTAGAAAATATATTTTTAAAAAAATAAAAAAAATAATTTCCAAAAATGAAAATTCTAACCATGATTAAAAAACATAAAAATAACACTGATAAAATATTTCAAGAAAAAAAAAATTTCTAGCAAAATAAAAATGATTTCCAGAAAAATATTTTTTTATCCCAAAAAATTGTTTTTGAATACATAAAAAACTATCATCAAATCTCAGAAAAAAAAAATCTTCATATTAGTACAAATTGCTCCACTTTATTTATCACTTATAAATTCAATCACAAAATAATATAGCAATTTACTAAAAACATTCAGTACACAATTTATAGAAAGAATAGAACCAAAAAATCTTAGTGTTGGATCAAACACGTTTGTTGTCATTACATTTTTTTAGGTGATTTTTATGGGTTGTTAACATTTCAATAAACCACCCAAAAAAATCGGCCCAAATTGATTTTTATTTTCTATTTAAAAAAAAAATAGGTCCAAATCTTTGAGTTTTTAAGTAGCTTAAAATATATGTCCAAGAAAAAGAAAAAAAATATCAAAGAGGTTATCCCAGTCAAATAAAAAAATTATACTATGGGGATAATAAATTATCATATAAGATTTTTATTTTAGAATATTACTTCTTGCAACTAAAAAAATAAAGAAAACATCATGCATGTGAATAGAGATTTGAAGAAAGAAATTAATAAAAAAAAATGGGTAAAAGAAAAGAATGGCGAAAATCAGTAGCATCGTAAAAGAAAATTACCTTCCAATATAGGGCTATCTATTGTCACTACCTTATAGAAATCAAATGCTCACCATTTACTTGTAATCATATTAAGCATATCAAAGTTCTCAAAAAATAAAAATAGTCCAATGAAAAGGTTGATTACTTAAGGAAAATAATATAAAGAAAATTACATTCCAATGCAGGGTTATCTATTGTAACTTCCTATAGAAATTAAAAAATGCTCACCACTTATTTATCATTAAGATTGAACAGATCAAAGTTATAAAAAAAAAGAATCAAATGAAAATGATGAGTGTAAAATTAGTCATCCATTTTCCATAGACTAACTCACATATGGTTGAGTGCCCTTATGAACCGAGTATAATATGACTTTGTGATTGATAAGGCCATCGAGAATTTGATCTTCTTCAAGTCAACATTGGGCTTTAAAATATGTTTCCCTTGAAAATTTGCAGAGCTGGGAAAAAATTGTAAACTGAGCATAATAGCGGAGAGCCTTGAGAGCATCCAAAATGACCTAGCCGAGCCCAACTAAGCTGAGGATCAGGTGAGTGCCTTGATTTTTTAGGCTGAATCTTTTTAATGTGATGGCAAAACATGGTTTCATAGATGCATATGCCGATCCTATTTCCGGCCGAGGGTGAGAAAGGGGAACCCCCACTACAAGAAATTGTACATTTCGATGCGAAAAAAAGCGTAGCCAAATGTTTACATTTCATTGCTAAAGATATTTGGCAACGATTTTTTTTCATAGTAGTGTCGTGGCTAAAGCCCCGTGGCTAAAAGTATATGAGAACGAAAATGAGTTTCGTGGCAAATAGTAGACTTATTGGCCACGAAAAAAAACGTAGCCTATTGTGCACCTTTTCGCAACGATTTTTTGTCGTTGTTGTCAGTCAATTTTTTTTGTAGCAAATATTATAATTTCATGGCAAATTGTCTCTCATATATTCTTAAGAATTCATGGCTAAATATGTTTTCAGTTTTTGCCACCACTAAAAATCGTTACAAATAGACTTTTGTAACACATCTGTCCACAAATAAAAATTGTGGCTAATGTTATATATTATTGATTTTTGTGACTAATGTTATTAACATTTTTAATATTATTTTAACTATTATTACTAGTTTATTTTCTTTCCAAATAGTTATCACAAATGTCAATTTCATAATGACAATTAACTAATAACATTAATACATTGTAACATTTACTTGTTCTTCTGCATACTCGAAAAATAATTAAAATGTAAAATCATGTTCGCGAAGTAAATCTATTTAAAATGCAAAGTGTTATCAACATATTAAGACTCCATCTTTGTACCAAAAACTCCACGCATGTCATAATATTTAATCGCAAAGATGCACCATTTGTGTGCCAAAAGTTCCACTTAAAAGATAAGTCATAACAAAAGTTAACAAAAAAACCCGATAAAATAAATAATGACTTATTTAAATTAAATAATGACTTACTCGATATATGTCGCAACTTCCTCGCAATTATTCAGCATATACAAGCTCATCATTTCAAGCTCGGCCCCAATAAGAAAGTCATATGAGCATGTGACACCCCGCTTAAAATAATAACGGGTGGACAGTCCTAAATCAGGAATCTCAAGTGGATCATTCTCAGCATCTACTGTCGAGACTAAAATAAACCTATCTAACTACCCACTACTGCAATAAGCGGATGCCAAAAATTTAAAAACATACAAAGAACATCATACCAACAACATAATAACTACTGAAAAATGATAATGTACACACAAGTACCACAATAAAAGGAAGTACTCAATTAATACATAATAAGTACATAAAAGAAAATATACACGAATATGCTGTCAGGTTACAGACGATACAACATCCATGGGAAAGAAATATAAAATGATACATATAACCCTTGGGTATAAACCCGATGTACAAAAATGAATCCTATCTAGATTCACAAACGGTAGGAAGCGGCTATGACAAAATTCTGCAGCAATCCTCATCTGCTACGGCTCCCAAGACGCTGGATAGAAGAGCATCATCGGCGTCCTTGCGGTGGGACACCTATAATATATATATATATATATAGCAAGAGAGAGATATAAACGGGTCAGAGCCCGAGGTGTGAAAACATTTATAGCAAGTGCATTAAAATGCATAATAGTTATGAATGCACTATTTCATAATTAAAGTGAAGTCGCGCTCTCGTGAAACTCAAACTCACCCCTCAACTAAAGCGCGCACCTAAACGTATGCACATGAACCTTAATTAAACTACCCGACACATCCTATGGGCAATTCAATCTTAATCTACGCATAATATACACCCGCGTACCCCATTATCTCAATATTTAACCATTATCCTCTTCTCTATCATATTCTAAGTTTACGCCCAAACATATATGTTAATATAAATCTATACCCACATATATCTTAGTAGAGTTCATCAATTTGTACTTATTAACTTTAACAAGCATTTAGCATCAAAATATTCACACATTATCTTTATATACCTATAAAGTAATGCTTCACCACAGCGCAACCCTAGTACCAAGAACTTAACTTCTCCCCACTCCCAACATTGCGTGACGTTTCGTGCATGGGGCATCTAGCAAAGTGAAATCCAAACAAGGAACACCCCTCGATACACTGCTTTTGACAATGTTGATCGTCGAGATCCATTATACCCTTGGCACGCAACAGACCTAACATCAACTACCTATTCTGAATAATTATCTCTAATGACCCAAATAAGATATCACATTCACCTATAGGATATATATATATATATATATATATATATATATATATATATATATATATAACTATACTCTAGTTATAAAACACAATCATTCAACCCTATCGAACATGTACACATAACACACATAACATGCACTTAAAATATCCAGAACATATTCACTTATAGGATATAAAAATACTTCACAATAGTCTTCCAAGAATTACTCACTTTATCCCGGGTTACCAGCCACCGGACTATTATCACACCGCCCTGGTAATAAAAACAAAACACAACGTATGGGAAGCGATCATAGCTCCGAACCTGAAAGTGAGAACGAATCATACCAAAGACTTCTCACCCAGAATAAAAATCACGCAATAAATAATAGACGACTATGACCTGGGGACTATACGCTCCCTGCTCCTCAAGCCAGGGGCGTCACCCACATCGCGCAACTTAACATGATAGCACTGGAGGGGTATGCTGACACAATAAGTATATATATCATTCACACTAGATATATATGCAATCACATCATATACACTAACCATCACACAAGGTATACACATTCACGCTATATGTATATGCACACACATATGTGTACATACAATCTCTCATCCGTATGTCTAAACGTAATCAATTTGGCTATAAGTATATGTATAACTCTCATTATACTAACCGACGCTATAATGCATACTTTCCTTATTCATTTTATAATATGATCCCTCACTTGAAACATATTCGTCCATTTCACCTATGATATGAATAGTCTCCCGATATATTCAACATTAAGGATACTATCTCAAAATCAAGCGTATGTATTAATCACTATACACACACCATCTATATTCGGATACACAGCGATATAAATAATAATTATCACGGCTATAAGTGTAAACACAACTACTAGTTGGTAATCTATTTAATCCTTCCAAACTAAGATTTCGATTCAGTTACTCAGGTGAACCCTTGATAATATCACGTCTTCGATTTAATCCCTAAGTTCATCGTCATTAAGGATATGCGACCTATCTCTCATTGGTCTACCAGTCAATCTAAATAAAATCCTATCGCTAGAAAGATTCGACACAAAAGTCAGCATGACAATTTCACGTCATACCCTCACAACTTCCTCGAAGAGTTCTCAACCTTACATCATACATTAACTCACTTTTAATTTCCAAATAGGACTCCCATCCCAAATGAGATTCCCCACTACATCGATGCGACAAACTCTAATACATATGTATATATGTTCCCAAACTAGCTCGATACGTCCCCACGATCACATCATGTGAGAAACCCCCAATAAATCTCCAAAACGTATCTCTCGCATCATATAAGAATGTTTCGAATCGATAAACCCAATCGAAACGGAGCGAAACTCACTCTAGAAAAACCTCATTAAACAGCCCTGTTCTGAATTGATTTGGCCCAATCCGAATTCGATTCGGTCCCCATAGAGAATCGATTCGCCCCTTATGCGAATCGATTCAGTCCAAAGGACCTGTGAGTCTGTCTCAGGCCGAATCAATTCGGCTTTGGGTCCGAATTGATTCGGTCACTCAAACCTGTAAGTCTGCAACATTCCGAATCGATTCGGAAAGGGGCCGAATCGATTTGGCCTATTCAGCAGCTACGAAATGGCTTGTTTTCTCCAAAACCTAAATATATCAACTTTCAACCGTTAATCTTCAACCTCAATATATTTCTAATCATCAAAACTCATTATATTTCTACCCGACTAATTATACAACCTCAAATTCATACACCCACACCTCAAATATAAGATTTGACCAAAATCTAGTTTTTGACATATTAACCCAAAATCCATTTATTTTATCCACAAATCATGAAATAAAAGACACATTTAAGTTATTTATCAATATTAATCACTTCCCTCAAAGTTGTAGAGGTTGAATCTTCCTTGCAATTGTGGATTTTGGTCGGAATTCCCAAGCTCCAAGCTTTTCTCCTCTTTTCTCTCTTCCTTTCCTCTTCTCTCTCTCTCTCTCTAGGGCTTTTACAATCTCTCAAATGATATTGTTATCTCATGTAGGCCTTATAAGCCTTATTCTCCAAGATACCCGACTTTAAATGATAATACACACTTTAAATGACTCGTTTACTCCAATTCGAGTCAAACTAACTTAAAACATTCTGGAATCAAAATAAAATCCAAGGACGGTCATTTTGACTATCTCGACCCATCCCGGATCAACTGCGCACTCAGAATCGTCATTCGAAATACTTTATAACATCCTCAAATTTTGACCTCAATTGACGAATTTAAAATCCTCCAATTCAAATAAATTTTATTTCTCCCAAAATTAATTAAATTCTCAGTCCTCAAAATCACGGGGTATTACAGACTTCCCCCCTTACAAGAATTTTGTCCTCGAAATTAAGTTAATCCTAGGACTACGAACCTCCACTAGCACCTAAGACATCTACCCTCAAGATCACTATACTTATCTCTCTCATTTTTCACGGCGAATTACTTTAACTTTTAAAATTTAATTAGCGCCCATACACCATGTACCCGAGCTTAACTCGTATAAACATTACCCGACTCCACTTGCCTCGAATCGTAATATAACTCTCTACAAATTAATCTATAATAGCGTACTAAGTTGTAAAATTTTGAAATTTCCAATGATTGAACTCTTCTCAATTCCTTACATTCACTACTTTCATGCGGGGGATGTCTCGCAAGCGAAATCCAAACAAGGAACCCTCCCAATACACTACTGTGTAGCTCTGTCAAGAATTGAGATTAGTTGAATCAGGACTAGGATTTTATAAAAGATTTTCGAACCGTATCGATACTGCCCGAAGGCCTATAGAATAAGATACTATAAAATAATCTTATGTCTTTCGAAACACGAATCAAATACCTTATGCTCAAGACACAAGGCATCAACAAATACAATACTCCTACCAATGCTTAGTTCTCAAAACTAACACAACCATGAGCTAAAATTTCTAGCCCAACAACGAAGCCATTAAACCCTGAATCTTCTCAGTAATAAAAATCCTTTACATCACATCAAAGCATTTCCATAAGATAGGCCCTTATACAACTGGGACAATACACTCACGTGCATCTAGCCTAACTATAAAATGATAACCTTACCGATTACCACCAAACACGTTTTAACAGTCCGCACTCCTGAAAATCAAAAGCATAACTTGTATTAGCCCATTGCAAAATCATCTCTTCTCCCGAAGGACATCATCCAAGTGCCACACTTGCTCACTCCTTCCTCCAAGGAAGTTCTATTCACAATTTGGTTATAACGGCTAACTACTCACTAAACCTTACATGTGATGCTCCCAATACCGCGCGCAAAGCATGACCTAAGCACAAAGGAGGATAATTTACATATTACCCCCGTATTCCAACTACCTCGCCTCATCAATGGGTCCCTGTCCAGAACTCTCTTACCCAAACTGGCCTATGAACTGGTGTAGGTGTTGCACATCCAAAACCTCCTCAAAAAGTTGCTCTCTACTTTTTCTAGGAAAATCCCTCTTCCTAGGGCCTAATTATCCACAAAGAAACATCTCCCACAAATGCTTCCTGTCCATCCTGAGGAACAAAACGCCGTTGCAGCCCTCGATAATCCTGTCTATAACCTTAT
Source organism: Sambucus nigra (assembly GCA_949130495.1). NCBI lineage: Eukaryota > Viridiplantae > Streptophyta > Magnoliopsida > Dipsacales > Adoxaceae > Sambucus > Sambucus nigra. The sequence goes on from OX422223.1 coordinate 10,149,350, forward strand.
TGCGGTGATGGTCTTTCCCCAGTGGCATCATCTTCCCCAATCCTACTTGATGAACCCAAATCTCCAAATTTCTTACTCCCTTTTTAAATGAAGACGATACTCCTGACAGCATGATAATTCCACGTTCATCACATCGGTAAAGGTCAGTAACGTCGGGTTCCCAAAACAAAGGCTGACGAATTCACCAATCTCAACCTCCCAAGAACTTCATTATTCGCTCCTCCTCCATATTCACCTTATCGGGCACAAAATTTACCATTCAAGTTAATTCTTCTTTGTACTCCACCACCGTTTGATCACCTTGAATCACATCCAATAATCTCCTTCTCAACTTCGTCTGAATCGTGGAAAGAAAATACTTCCAGTCAAAGCGTACCAAAAAATCTATTATGGGCATTGCATCTCTCTGCTCCGATGTGGTGACTAACTCCCACCATTGGAAAGATGCACCCATTGGTTTAAAGGTGGCCAGTATTTTTTCATGCACCTCACTGCATTCCACCATCCGAAGGTGCCTTTGTATATCCTTCTTCCACTGACTTGCAACTATTGCATCAGCTTCCTCCGAAGATTCTGGAGGATGTCCTTTCCTAAAGGCTTCTCGTTCTCTTTCCCATGCAGATGGCCCTGTGTGGTCTTGAGCTATCGGGACTGTAGGAAGATGTGCCATCACAGCAATGGCAACATCTACTACTTGTGCCACCATATTGGCAACTTCGGCTATAGTCACAATCCCTAATGGCATTTGGGGTTATATGTTCTCAGCCCCTATATTTTCCCTGCTTGAACGACTGCTTCTCGATGACGCCTGAGGTGAGAGCAACTGTATCAGAACGTTGTTCAAGTGACTACACATCGCAGAAGAAAAAGTAGACGTAGTGAACACAACAATCCTAATAATAGGGCTCTACATCAAGAACGCTTACGGAAGAACGCAGAACACCCGCACAGATACTAAGACACTAGAACCTAATGCTCTGATACTACCTGTGACACCCCGCTTAAAATAATTGCGGGTGGCCAGCCTTATACTAAATTAAATCAGGAATCTCAAGTGGATCATTCTCAGCATCTACTGTCGAGACTAAAATAAACCTAGCTAACTACCCACTACTGCAATAAGCAGATGCCAAAAATTTAAAAACATACAATGAACATCATACCAACAACATAATAACTACTGAACATGATAATGTACACACAAGTACCACAATAAAAGGAAGTACTCAATTAATACATAATAAGTACATAAAAGAAAATATACTCGAATATGATGTTGGGTTACAGACGATACAACATCCATGGGAAAGAAATATAAAATGATACATATAACCCTTGGGTATAAAACCAGATGTACAAAATGAATCCTATCTAGATTCACAAACGGTAGGAAGCGGCTATAACAAAATCCCGCAGCAATCTCCCAAGACACTGGATAGAAGAGCATCATCGACGTCCTTGCGGTGGGACACCTATAATATATTACAATATATATATAGTGAGAGAGAGATATAAACGGGTCAGAGCCCGAGGTGTGAAAACATCTATAGCAAGTGAATTAAAATGCCTAATAATTATGAATGCACTATTTCATAATTAAAGTGGAGTCGCGCTCTCGTGAAACTCAAACTCACCCCTCAACTAAAGCGCGCACCTAAACGTATGCACATGAACCTTAATTAAACTACCCGACACATCCTATGGGCAATTCAATCTTAATCTACGCATAATATACACCCGCGTACCCCACTATCTCAATATCTAACCATTATCTTCTTCTCTATCATATTCTAAGTTTACGCCCAAACTTATATGTTAATATAAAGATATACCCACATATATCTTAGTAGAGCTCATCAATTTCTACTTATTAACTTTAACAAGTATTTAGCATCAAAATATTCACACATTAAGTAATGCTTCACCATAGCGCAACCTTAGTACCAAGAACTAATCTTCTCCCCACTCCCAACATTGCGCGACATTTCATGCATGGACATCTCGCAAAGCGAAATCCAAACAAGGAACCCCCCCGATACACTACTCTTGACAATGTTGATCGTCGAGATCCATTATGCCACTACAAGAATTTGCACCATTAGCCACATACAAATTATGTTGCTAAAGTTAGAAATATGTTGCTAAAAGGTATTGGCAATATATTTTGCTATGTTGCCAGCTTGTTGCCAATTGTCTATCTAGAAAACCCTTTGCCAATACAGCAGGCTTGTGTTACTGAAGGTATACTTTTGGCAACACGCAATTGTGTTGCCAAAAGTATTTTATAATTTGTCAAATTTAAAATAAAAAATATTATTTGTGTTGCCAAAAGTCACTCAACAGCAACAAAAATAGTTGCGTTGCCAAAAGCTATAGTTTTTGGCAACATAGGAGTTGTGTTGTCAAAAGGCTATACCTTTGGCAACACAGGTCTTGTGTTTCCAAAAGCAATACCTTTGGCAACACAAGAGCTGTGTTGCCAAAGGTACGACTTTTGGCAACACAAGAGTTGTGTTGCCAAAAGTTTATACCTTTGGCAACACAGCTCTTGTGTTGCCAAATGCATAGCCTTTTGGCAACACAGCACTTGTGTTGCCAAAAGCCGTACCTTTGGCAACTAAATATGTGTTGCCATATCCAAAGTAATAGATATAAATGATAACTTTTGGAGACAAAAAATTGTGTTGCCAAAAGTACAATATTTTTATTTATTACCTATTATTTTTTCTCGCAATTGGAAGCACTTTTAAACCTGCACTTTTTTCATCAAACGTGCAACCTTATAATCCAAAATAACATTATGCATTTTTCATACAATCATACAAAGCTCCACAATTTTCAACCAAATATCATAAATATGAATTACAAAATAATATTTCATCACAGTCCAAGTATAAAGGTACAAAATAAATGCCTCCCAAATAATAACATAACAAAAGATGTAAACATGATCTAACCTAATACATTAACACATCAAAAGATGTTAAAAAAATCCACGTAAATTAAAACGATGACCACAATATCGCTCCCCTACACTATAAGAAATCGCAGCTCCAAGCAACCACGAACATAATAACTCCAAGCAAAATCCATCATAACCTGCACAAGATACAAAAATAAATGACTACATGGGTTTGTATAACTTCAAATGCATGTATGTTTGACTTGATCAATTTAAAACACTATTTAATTTCACAAAAATTTCGGCAGAGTTTCCTTTGTTTATTCGTGAAATCCAACCTGTTTTTAACATTAAAATAAACCCAACAGCAAAAAACGCAGCTAAACCACCATTAAATCCCATTCACCAATTTAATATCTAAAAATAGTGTCCGAGTAGCTACATAAATTTAAATAAGAATCCGAGTAGCTACGTACCTCGATCCTCCGTATCCATTGACTTTTCCATGTGTCGAAAATCCATTTCATTCTACACAAAATACGAAATAAATTATAATATATCCGACTTCAAAAGATAATAATAATTTATAACAATTATAGTTATATATATATATATATATATATATATATATATATATATATATATATAGAGAGAGAGAGAGAGAGAGAGAGAGAGAGAGAGAGAGAGAGAGAGCGGATCTCATGAGGACCTCTGTTTGCATACCGCTGGCGCGGACCAATTTTGATAAAATAGTAAAAAAAATATTTTTTAGCTAATTTTTTATATATAGTTTTTAAACATTTCAGTAGGGCCATACAAAAAAAATCAGCCCAAAATGAATTTTTTTACTATTTTAAAAAAATCGGTCAAGCTTTGTCAGTTTTTAACAACTTAAAAACTGACAAAGTTTGACCGATTTTTTTAAAATAGCAAAATAATTCATTTTGAGTTGATTATTTTATTATGGTCCTATTGAAATGTTTAAAAATCATAAAAAAAAAATCAACCCAAAAATATTTTTTTTACTATTTTAAAAAAATGGTCCTCATTCAGGGTCCTCAAACTGGGACCTCACTTGATCCCTATATATATATATATATATATATATATATATATATATATATATATATATATATATATATATATATATATATAAATAGTTCTATATAACTGTGACATTGCGAGAGGTGTGGATGCGCGTATATTTGGATAGCGCGTAGCTATGTGAGTATGTTTATTTGTACACCCCTTCTCAATATTCTCATATTCATGAGTGAGATAACTAGTATGCACAAGGAGAAGAATGTATTGCACCACCAGATTTGGAAGTGAAAACCCTCAGTAAATCTCAATTATAGCAAGTAAGGATCACACAAAGTAAATGTTGTGCTTTAGAAGTGGATTGACTGATATCTTTTTAGTGAACTTAGAATTAACAACAAAATTTAGAACAAGAATGTTTTTCTCTAAAAAAACCTGAATAATTAAAGACATCACAAATTTATTTAATTTTTCATAGCAGAAAAGGGATAGTCAGAATTAGCCAATTTGATAATGAATGACTTAGAGATACTGTGAATATATAACTGTTATAACAGATATATGTATGTATATATACAATATATATATATATATATATATATATATATATATATATATATTGTTATATATAAATACACACACTGTTATATGTGTGTATATATATAATATATATACGTATATACATAAATACACACACTGTTATATGACACACTGTTATATTATATGTATATATATACATATAACAGTGTGTATATATATAATATATACATATAAACATATATACATATATACCGTTATATATAAATACACACTGTTATATTATATGTATATATATACATATAACAGTGTGTATATATATATATATATATATATTTGTAGCCCAGCCCAATTAAAAGCCCAACCCATTTTTAGCCCAACGCAATAAAAAGCCTAGCCCAATTTTTATAGCGCAGCCCAATTAAAAGCCCGACCCAAATTTTTAGCCCATCCCAATTAAAAGCCCAGCGCAATTTTTATAGCCCAACCCAATAAAAGTCAAGCCCAATTTTTATAGCCCAGCCCAATTGTTATGTATGTATGTATGTATGTATGTATGTATGTATGTATGTATATGTATGACATGCATGCATGAAGCACATAAAATATCATACATAAGAAAGCAAAAATGTCATGCATACATTTCCACATCCACATCCCATACATTCTTCCTAATTTATTATATATATATATATAACAGTGTGTATATATATAATATATACATATAACAGTGTACATATAACAGTGTGTATATATATAATATATACATAACAGTACATATAACAGTGTGTATATACACTGTATATATATAATATATACATAACAGTACATATAACAGTGTGTATATATATAATATATACATAACACTGTTTTATGTATATATTATATATATACATATAACTATAATATACATATAACACTGTTATATATATACATAAAACAATGTTATCTATATATTATATATATACAGTGTAATATACATATAACACTGTTATATATATACATAAAACAATGTTATCTATATATTATATATATACACACTGTTAGTGTATATATGTATATATACATACATCCATATAATATATTTTTGACAATTCATGCCCATGCATGAAATGTCATGCTAAAAGCTATTTTTTTTTTAAATAAATAGATAAGGATTTTTTGAACTATTTTTTTTCTTTTTTTTTTTATGGGTACAAGGATTTTTTGAACTACTTTTTTTCTTTATTTTTTTATGGGTTGGGTTTTATCACGGGAGCAAATTTATTGCCGTGCCCTCGGCACGGGTATCCGCTAGAATATATATATAACAGTGTATATACATATATATACTGTTATATATATATATACTAGCGTATGCCCGTGCCTGAAGGCACGAAGAAATTTTTCAAAGTACGTAATTGCGAGACGGCGACAATTTTTCAAAGTACGTAATAGCGAAACGCAAAAATTTCGAAGTGTAATTTTAAAACAAACAACAAATAGTCCAATAACAATTAAATAGTCTAAATTCATCAACTAAATTCACATTTAATACGAAATATACAATATTCATCCATCGAATTCACATTGTGTCTCAAAAAAACAAAGTGTCAAATTTTTAAAAAAATGGGCATAATCTCCTTTGTTTATGAAACTATTCACACTGCTTAAGAAATAACAAATAGTCCAACATCCAAATTGTCTAAATTCTTCAAACAAATTCACATATAAAATGAAATATACAAATATTCATCAATCAAATTCACTGTGTCTCGAAAAAAAACAAAGTGTCAATTTTTTTAAAAAAATTGGGCATAATCTCCTTTGTTTATTGGACTATCCACCCTATTTAAGGGGTAACAACAAATCCAACAATATAACAAAAAAATCCCAAATTCGGATATACACAACTTCATTCATAGCAGCCACCTATTTTGCAAATTTATCATCTGCTCTGACTTCAGTAATAGCCTCACAACCTCTTGATAACCCACTGCTTTCCTTAACCTCTTCAAGTTAGCTGCTTTCACTTCATCATGCACCATTAATCTCGAGAACTCCTTGTGGATGTATTGCAATGTGACTCTTCTACCAAATTCAATAGGAATGTTATCTATATCAAAACGTGACCTCATATGTTCCATCGGTAGCCATTTCGAGGTTGAAATCCTGAACAAAATGAAAACCTGTTAGTGTTAGTGAAACGTATACCATGATTTATTTTCAAAACCAAATTGATTCACCGTATATTACCCAAGCCATCCATATACATCATAATCCAATCTAATAAATATAATACCATCACAAAAGACGATGTAAATATATAATCTACAACTATTTTTGAGAGGCAGAAATAACTACGCTTGACATTGTGCAGCAGTGGAACTACAAACAGCAGCAGGTAAACGATACATGAAATTAAGGAATTACAGGAAATTCAAGACTGCCAGCCAGATCAACCAAAAAAAAATACCACGCAAAACAACATTTGTCTCCAAATCAGTCCTCCAAACATGAACAGTCAACACTTCATCTTACATATTTTTATTCTATCATAAACAAAAATGCCACAAAATAGCAAATGGATTACAAACAAAGAGGGAAAGAGACTTCTATGAAATGTACACCCTACTCTAAAACGATATATATGATTACAGTAATGCATCAGACAATTCAAATAACCAAATCATATGAAGTTGTAAATTGTATTTCTATATGGGAGAAGTTACATGACAATTTACACAACAAAAATGATAAGTAGAGCAAAGTTAATGCGAACGACACTCAAGAAACTGACTTACAAATGACCACAGCTTGTTAATAAAGAGCAAAGTTAATAAAGCATACTACTAAACACAACTTGTAAAAACAAAGAAAAAAAAACTACTTATGGAATCCTAATATTTTAGTTACCCTACTTCTCATTATTTTTAGAACTTAAATAGACATCAAGTTAATAAACCCAATGCATCAAATTACTAACACGGATAAAATAGAAAGGTCAATATGCTGAGGCTCGTAAACTTGAGCGTCATAAACTTATTTTCTTAAGGCCTTTACATCTATTATAGACCGCACATACTAATTGGTAAGCAATTCAAATATTCACAACCAAATGGATGTTATACAGTCAGAATACTAAGTTCATTTCCAATTACTAAATAAATTGTATCTACATATCAAAATATAACTACTTAATCACAGACCTCCTTCACAGTCATTGAAAAAGGACACCTGTTCCCAGCACAAAATCATTTCTGACTGATCCAACTATAACAAAATAAAGAATCTAGATCATATAAACATTTTCTCAAACACTTATGTTACCAATATGCGTAATGTCAGCTTGGAGAGCAACTGTTTTAGATATCAACAAATACTCAAAATATAGATCCTTGTATTCAGATATATAAAAGAATTCCGAGAAATAAATTACAAATTTAAAAAGGTTATGGAACACACTAACCCGCGTGCGTTTCTCTAGATGTAGTCACCAAGTTATTTTTGGCAGCTTAGAGAGCACCTGTTTCTCTAGAAGCCTATATTTGAGACCAAAAAATAGTAACTATAACTAACATTATGCCTATTGATCCGAATGTAGACCCCAACTCCCTCGTACCATGGCTCAAAAATGTTTACTCTGCAGCATCCTCATTAGCCCCTGTAACCCCTCCCTTGAGCTCCCCAGCTTTCCAAACCCCTAGAATTAGACCTGAACAGGACAACTCCTCTGTCTGGGAAGCTATAAAAGGCATGTAACAGGTCAACACTAAGATTATGAGAAGCTATAAAATGCAGTAAAACCATCAAAAGTCCTGTAACAGTTGCAGTATGTGCTTTGAATTTAAATATAGCAAAAGGCAACACCAATTGATAACTTAGTTACCTTTGAATATACAAACACAAAAGCACAAAAGAATCCTCATCTATAAAAGGCATTACCCTTGAATCCCATCATCAATAAACTAAGCTTCCACCTGAGATGCTTTAAAAAGAAAAAGAAAATTAGTTTTCAATACATTATATATGAAGCCTGTACTACATTGCATATATCACATCTTAGGTAACCATTTAAGGACAAAAAAAACTGAAAATTGCAACTTTTCAATACATTATATATGAAACCAAACTCAAACTCAATAGTACTATTTGTACAAACCCCATTTGATTCAAAGTTTCGAAAAGCCAAAAATTAACTATACAACAATGAATCTGTAGTTGATCTAGTAGAAAGCACTAATAGCGTTTTGGAAAATCAATTACATACAAAACAATTATAGGAATAACCATGTCATTATGCAAAAGTACTTATTAGATAAAACATTAAAAAAAATCTTAGAGATCTATATGTAAAAATTACAATAAATCAAGATTGAAACTTAAAAGAGATTCAAACAAAAGAAAAGAACATATTTTGAAACCCATAGTTGCACAAAAATATCATACAAACACTGAGCAAAGAGACTACCAAACAATATACACATGTACACAGTCACAACACTTAAGAATCACAGTCAGAAATAGCATATTTCTGACCTGTACATGTACAAAAAACATACATGTAAACATGTACACAATCCCAAAATTAATTAGATCAACTGCCCAAATTTCTCTGACATGTACTCCAGCACAACACTTAAGAATCCATCATACTTGGTTATCATCATATGCCTTTGCTTGGCATAATCATGGAGAGTGGAGAAGCAAACAAAAAATCAGATCGCAACAACTTATACGAAATCCAGATATTTGAGCTGCTTTTCCTCAATATGTACCTTCAACTACCAACACAAAACAGACATGAAATCAATACAAAACCCCAAGAGTCAAGCCATTACAATATCAGTCAGATTTTTGAAGAAAATGTGTAATTATTCGAAAACATAGTTGATTTATTTTGCAAGTCCGAACGTTGCCGTCAGATCTTACAGAAATTTTGATTATGTTCTTCATTCACCAATGGAACGGTGATATCATTCGGTTTTGATAGAAAATAAATAAAAAGAAAGTGATGTAAGGTAATTTAATCAGATGAATGAAAAAAATATGCCAGACTTCGCATACCCAAGCACACGGGGTGAGAGCAGAAAATCATACATGGGAGAAACGCATACATTTCTGATCAGTCACAAATGCAGCCATGTCCAATCAGTCACTAACATCGCCGCAAACGCAACCATGTCTAATCATTCCACCAAAGTCCTTTTGTAGTGTAACACTACTGCAATTGAAATAAAAATTAAAATCCATTAGGAAAAATTCCAACTAATTATATCGCCTATCGAGTCATTCAAACATGCCGCAAATGAATCAAAATATCATGACATAACTACATCACATACCGACTTAAATTCAGTAACATTTTTACACCAACTACAAAAAATACAAACCAAATTTGCAAAACAAAACTCCAAATCCGAACCCGACCTCATACTCCGATCATCACCCCTACTCTCCGAAAACTCAAACTCTCGTACCCCTATTTTATTCTACCCAATATTCCTATATCTAATGTCTACCATCGAACATCCAATGTTCAAGCACATGCCAATCCTGATTTCAAAATAAATAGTAGAAAGCATATTTTCAAAACAATTCCACTCGACAACAGATATGAATAAGACCACTGTCTTGGCACACATCCATCCCGTTCAATACCACCGACCAAAACAATATTTTTTCTCCGGCCTCAAATCCTAAAACCCAAATCATAACCTCAATTTATACATACACACAATAAAAATGAAAAAGGGAATACCTGTTTATTTGCAAGTATGTGCAGATCTTCATCTGCAAAAGAAGAAATAAACAACAAAGCAAAAAAAATAATTAGATTCCAAAACATAACACATAAAAGAATGAAGAGATAATGACATAAGAGTTCTAAACAACGCGGGGCGTGATTGAGGCGTAGAGGCCAAGCCTTGAGCCTTAGAAGCCTAGGCGGGCCTTGGCGTAAAAAGGCGTGAAAAAGCGTTTAGGTCTTTTTAATATATTTTAATATTTTTTAACCATAACAAGGCTATTAAAATACTAAAATTGTACATATCATAAAAATATGTCTGAATATTTGCAAATAAAAATACTATTTGATTATTTTGGATGAGATAATGGTCCGGTTTGCAAAAAAATCTTTAAAAGGAGATATTGTTTCACTAAAGCATTGCTGTTTTTAGAGAAAAAGTACGCCTTAAGGGTTTTACCAAACATAAGGCGTCAAAATCTTAAGGCGGGGCGTTTCTCCCAAGCCTCAAGCCTAGGCGGAGCCTAGGCGGGTTTTTTAGAACAGTGAGAAATAGTGAATAAGCAAATATGCACCCAAGCCCAAATATGAAGTAATTTGAATAACCCTAATATAATTCAGACACAACATCACATAATTACATGGTGTTCACTATGAAATTTCATCGAACACATGGGGTTCTTTTGGCAATGCCCAAAATAAAATAAAGAAACAAAGCCCTAAACATTACCAAACTGAAAATTATATGAACCAAATATACCTCTCAATACACAATAAAGAAACAAACCCTAAATATAATAACAAATGTACACATATATAAGGCCCTATATAAAATAACAAATGCACACATATACATAAACAAAATATACATGTATATCTACATATGAACCAAATAAAGCTCTGCTCTACATATGCATCTATATAATATGAACAAACCGAACCAATATATGAACAAACCGAATACATCAAATTAGAAACATAAAATCCAACCATTTGAAACCTAAAATCAGAACCAAACCATTTGAAGCTTAAAATCAGAAGTAAACCTAAAATCGAAACTTACCTAGGAGTAGAGGCCCTAAAATCGAAACTTACCTGGGAGTAGCGGCGACGGGGAGAGCAGAGAGGCAGGTCTTGTTTTTGGGTTGCTAAAGAGAGATCGGGAGTAAAGAAAGAGACTGTAAGCAATGAAAGAGAGGGTAAGTTTGGGTTGTTTACCAAAATTCCCCAATATTTGAATTAAAGTGCAAGTTTGATAGGTAGAAAAAGAGAGGGAAACCAAATAATTGAGGGGTAGGTTTGTAAAAAGGAAATACATCTGATCTCAACCATTAAAATGTGTAAGGAGGTGGCATCGATCTAGACACTTAAAAATGTGTACATTTTCAAAAACCAAGCTAACTTATTATATGAATGTATACATATATGTATATATGTATACATATACACAGATATACTGTTATAAAATTATTATTTTATTATTATTTTTATTAAAAAAAGGGACATATACCAAATAGTCCCTCGGACATTTTTTAATACCCATTTAGTCCAAACTTTTTTATTTTGCCTCAAAAAGTCCTTTGCCACATATTTTGGAGAGGGAGTGCCGCTGGCGCGGACCTCTAAAAATAAGAGGATATTGAGTGCTTGAGGGACTAAATGGGTTAAACTAAAAATATGTGTCCTTTTTAAAAAATATATATTTATAGTAGGGACTATTTAATAATTGACCCTTAAAAAAAATTAATATTTAAATAAAAAAAAATTAAAAATTATTTTTTTTAGGTTTTTTAATTTTTTTTAAGGTGTTTTTTTTTTTAAAAGACGGGTTATTATGGGTTGAGTTTTATCACGGGGGCAAATTTATCACCGTGCCCTCGGGCACGGGGATCCGCTAGTATATCCATATAATAAAGTGTACTATTGAACAATTATAATAAAGTGTACTATTGAACAATTGAAATGAAGTCATTTTATCCATATAGCAACCCCTGTTTTTATTCAATGTGCCCTTTTCACTCCTGTATGTTTCCTTAGATCCCCTGTTGTTTACATTCTTCTGGTTAAATATCTGACCTAAATTGGATTTCCCTGACTATTCTTTATCTGCCTTGCTCAAGATGAATCATAGCGTGCCCTCGTCATTTCTATAGTGTTTTTCTTTCTTACTTCTGGCTGTGGGTTGTTGTCAAATTGTTGTGAGCAGTGTATAGGTATATATATATACATATAACTGTTATTTATATGTATATATATATACATATAACTGAACACATATAACTGAACAGTTATATGTTATATTACATATAACTGAACAGTTATATGTATATATATCCATACATTTGTATGTATATACATATACATATATATAACTGTTATACACATATACATATACATATACATATACATATACATATACATATACATATACATATACATATACGCATACATTTATATGTATATATATATATATACATATACATATACATATACATATATATAACTGCTATACATATACATATACATATACATATACATTTATATGCATATACATATAACTTTTCAGTTATATATGTAATATAACAGTTATATATATATATCGGTTATATTACATATAACTGAACAGTTATATATATATACTAGTGGATGCCCGTGCCCGAGGGCACGGCGATAAATTTGCCCCCGTGATAAAAAAAAATTTGAGAAAAAAAAATAGTTAAAAAAAAAATTGAGAAAAATAAAAAAAATTTGAGAAAAAATAAAAAATAAATAAAAAATATAAATTAAAAAAAGAAAAAAATATTATAAAATTAATAAAAAATAGTTTTAAAAAATGGGAAAAATATTTAATAAAAAAATATAAATTTACACGTATTTAAAAAAATACATGTATTTATAATAGTATAATAGTATTTATAATAGTATATATATAACACAAAAAAAAAGAAAAAAAAATAACTTTTAGCATGACATTTCATGTATGGGCATGAAAGAGAAAAATGTCATGCATAAAAAAAGTGAAGATATTTTGGCAAAATTTTCAAAAACCATGCTCCTTTATTATATGGATATACATACATTTATATATATATACATATACATATAACTGTATGTATATAATACATACAGCATACAGTTATATGTACATACGTACAGTATATAATACATACGTACAGTATATAATACATACATACATACAGTATATAATATACATACATACAGTATATAATACATACATATCGTATATAATACATACAGCATATACATACATATACAATATATAATACATAAATACCGTATATAATACATACAACATGCAGTTATTATATATATAAGTATACATTTTTTGTTAAGCACTTTCTATATCACTCAGCTAACAGTCCGCATCGACTTACCAACATTTTTTGACTTTTTCAAGTTGTAAACATTTTTCGATTTTGCCTTTTAGCAAATTTATGTCGCACACTCAAATCGAGAGCCACGTGACAACGCGGTCGGTTCCTACGGGTCACATTGGTCCCGTGCAAGGCGTTCGTGACTCTTAGGGGACCGTTTTGTGGATGTTTTACATATTCACCCTTCGATGGCATGTTTTTATGCTTAAGTACGCGGTCGGTTCCTATGAGTCACATTGGTCCCGTGCGAGGCGTTCGTCACTCTTACGGGACCGTTTTATGGTTGATTTACGTTTTCACCCTTCTATGGCATGTTTTTATGCTTAAGTCTAATTTTTTGCAAATTTATGTCGCACACTCAAACTGGGAGCCCCGAGACTACGCGGTCGGTCCCTACGAGTCACATTGGTCCCGTGCGAGGTGTTCGTGACTCTTACGGGACCGTTTTCTGGCTGTTATACGTTTTCACCCTTCGATGGCTTGTTTTTATGCTTAAGTCTAACTTCTTGCAAATTTACGTCGCACACTCAAACCAGGAGCCACGTGACTACTCGGTCGGTTCCTACGAGTCACATTGGGGTCCCGTGCGAGGCGTTCGTGACTCTTATGGGACCGTTTTGTGGCTGTTTTACGTATTCACCCTTCGATGGCATGTTTTTATGCTTAAGTCTAACTTTTTACAAATTCCCGTCGTACACTCAATCCGGGAGCCCCGTGACTACGCGGTCGGTTCCTACGGGTCACATTGGTCCCGTGCGAGGTGTTCGTGACTCTTATCAGACCGATTTCTGGCTATTTTACGTTTTCACCCTTCGATGGATTTTTTTACACTTAATTCTAATTGTTTTCAAATTTACGTCGTACACTCAAACCGGGAGCCCCATGCTACGCGATCGGTTCCTACGGGTCACATTGGTCCCGTGCGAGGTGTTCTTGACTCTTACAGGACCGTTTTGTGGCTGTTTTACGTTTTCACCCTTCCATGGCATATTTTTATGCTTAAGACTAATTGTACAAATTTACGCCGTACACTCAAATCGGGAGCCCGTGACTACGCGGTCGGTTCCTACGGGTCCCATTGGTCCCGTGCGAGGTGTTCGTGACTCTTACGGGACCATTTTGTGGTTGTTTTACATTTTCACCCTTCTATGGCATGTTTTTATGCTTAAGTCTAATTTTGTACAAATTTGCGTCGTACACTCAAAGCGGGAGACTCGTGACTACGCGGTCGGTTCCTACGGGTCACATTGGTCCCGTGCGAGGTGTTCGTGACACTTACCGGACCGTTTTGTGTTTGTTTTACATTTTAACCCTTCGATGGCATGTTTTTATGCTTAATTTGAATTGTTTTCAAATTTACGTCGTACACTCAAACCGAGATCCCCGTGACAATGTGGTCGGCTCCTACGAGTCACATTGGTCCCGTGCGAGGCATTCGTGCCCCTTACGGGACCGTTTTGTGGTTGTCATACGTTTTCACCATTCGATGCCATGCTTTTATGCTTAAGTCTAATTTTTTGCAAATTTACCTCGTACACTCAAACTGGGAGCCCCATGACTAGGCGGTCGGTTCCTACGAGTCGCATTGGTCCCGTGCGAGGTGTTCGTGACTCTTACCAGACCTTTTTGTGGCTGTTTTACGTTCTCACCATTCGATGGCATGTTTTTATGCTAAGTCTAATGTTTTGGAAAAAAACGTCGTACACTCAAACCGGGAGGCCCGTGACTACGCAGTCGGTTCCGACGAGTCACATTGGTCCCATGCGAGGTGTTCATGACTCTTGTCGGACCGTTTTGTGTTTGTTGTACGTTCTCACCCTTTGATGGAATGTTTCTATGCTTAAGTCTAATTTTTTTTCAGATTTACGCCGTACACTCAAACCGGGTGCCCGTGACTAAGCGATCGGTTCCGACGAGTCACATTGGTCCCGTGTGAGGCGTTCGTGCCTCTTACGGGACCGTTTGGTGGTTGTTTTACGTTTGCACCCTTCGATGGCACGTTTTTATGCTTAAGCCTAATTTTTTTTTCAGATTGACGTCGTACAGTCAAGGCGGGAGACCCGTGACTACGCGGTCGGTTCCTACGAGTCACATTGGTCCCGTGCGAGGTGTTCGTGACACTTACCGAACCGTTTTGTGTTTGTTTTACGTTTTCACGAATCGGTGGCATGTTTTTATGCTTAATTTGAATTGTTTTCAAATTTACGTCGTACACTCAAACCGAGATCCCCGTGACTACGCGGTCGGCACCTACGAGTCACATTGGTCCCGTGCGAGGCGTTCGTGCCTCTTACGGGAGCGTTTTGTGGTTGTTTTACGTTCTCACCATTCGATGTCATGTTTTTATGCTTAAGTCTAATGTTTTGCAAATTGACGTCGTACACTCAAGCCGGGAGGCCCGTGTCTACGCGGTCAGATCCTACTAGTCACATTGGTCCCGTGCGAGGTGTTCGTGACTCTTACCAGACCGTTTTGTGGTTGTTTTACGTTTTCACCTTTTGATGACATGTTTTTATGGTTAAGTCTATTATTTTGCCATTGACGTCGTACCTTCAAACCGAGAGCCCCGTGACGATGCGGTCGGTTACTACGAGTCACATTGGACCCGTGCGAGGCGTTGGTGCCTCTTACGGGACCGTTTTGTGGCTGTTTTACGTATTCACCCTTCGATGGCTTTTTTTTATGCTCAAGTCTAATTTTGTGCAAATCGTACACTCAAACCGGGAGCCCCGTGCTACGCGGTCGGTTCCTACGGGTCACATTGGTCCCGTACGAGGTGTTCTTGACTCTTACAGGACCAATTTCTGGCTGTTTTACGTTTTCACCCATCGATGGCTTTCGTGCAAATTTACGTCCTACACTCAAACCGGGAGCCCCGTGACTACGCGGTCGGTTCCTATGGGTCCCATTGGTCCCGTGCGAGGTGTTCGTGAATCTTACGGGACCGTTTTGTGGCTGTTTTACGTTTTCACCCTTCGATGGCATGTTTTTATGGTTAAGTCTAATTTTTTGCAAATTTACGTCGTACACTCAAAGCGGGAGACCCGTGACTACGCGGTCGGTTCCTACGAGTCACATTGATCCCGTGCGAGGTGTTCGTGACACTTACCGGACCGTTTTGTGTTTGTTTTACGTTTTCACCATTCGGTGGCATGTTTTAATGCTTACTTTGAATTGTTTTCAAATTTACGTCGTACACTCAAATCGAGATCCCCGTGACTACGCGGTCGGCTCCTACGAGTCACATTGGTCCCGTGCGAGGTGTTCGTGACTCTTACCAGACCGTTTTGTGCCTGTCTTACGTTCTCACCATTCGATGGCATGTTTTTATGCTTAAGTCTAATGTTTTGCAAAAAAACGTCATACACTCAAACCGGAGGCCCGTGACTAGGCGGTCGGTTCCTACGAGTCACATTGGTCCCGTGCGAGGTGTTCGTGACTCTTGCCGGATTGTTTTGTGTTTGTTGTATGTTTTCACCCTTTGATGGCATATTTTTATGCTCAAGTCTAATTTTTTTCAAATTTACGTCGTACACTCAAACCGGGTGCCCCGGGACTACGCGGTCAGTTTCGACGAGTCACACTGGTCCCGTGCGAGGCGTTCGTGCCTCTTACGGGACCGTTTGGTGGTTGTTTTACGTTCTCACCCTTCGATGGCATGTTTTTATGCTTAAGCCTGATTTTTTTTCCTTTTGACGTCGTACACTCAAAGCGGGAGACCCGTGACTACACGGTCGGTTCCTACGAGTCACATTGGTCCCGTGCGAGGTGTTCGTCACACTTACCGGACCGTTTTGTGTTTGTTTTACGTTTTCACCATTCGGTGGCAAGTTTTTATGGTTAATTTTAATTGTTTTCAAATTTACGTAGTACAGTCAAACCGAGATCTCCGTGACTACGCGGTCGGCTCCTACGAGTCACATTGGACTCGTGAGAGGCATTCGTGCCTCTTACGGGAACGTTTTGTGGTTGTTTTACGTTCTCACCATTCGATGGCATGTTTTTATGCTAAAGTCTAATATTTTGGAAATTGACGTCGTAATCTCAAATCGGAAGGCCCGTGACTACGCAGTCGTTTCCAGCTAGTCACATTGGTCTTGTGCGAGGCGTTCGTGACTCTTACCGGACCGTTTTGTGGTTATTTTATGTTTTCACCCTGTGATGGCATGTTTTTATGCTTAAGTCTATTTTTTTTCAAATTTACGTCATACAATCAACCCGGGAGCCCCGTGACTACGCGGCGGTTCCAACGAGTCATATTGGTCCCGTGTGAGGCGTTCGTGCCTCTTACAGGACCGTTTTATGGTTGTTTTACGTTCTCACCATTCGAGGTCATGCCTTAATGCATAAGTCTAATTTTTCCAAAATTTACGTCGTACACTGAAACTGGGAGCCCCGTGATAACGCGGTCAGTTCCTACGAGTCACATTGGTCCCGCGAAAGGTGTGCGTGACTCTTACCGGACCGTTTTATGTTTGTTTTACGTTTTCACCCTTCGATGGCATGTTTTTATGCTTAATTCTAATTGTTTTCAAATTTACGTCGTACACTCAAACCGGGAGCCCCGTGACTACGCGGTCGGTTCCTACGAAGTCACATTGGTCCCGTGCAAGGCGCTTGTGCCTCTTACGGAACCATTTTGTGGCTGTTTTACGTTTTCACCATTCTATGGCATGTTTTTATGCTTAAGTCTAACGTTTTGCAAATAGACGTCGTACACTCAAACCGGGAGCCCGTGACTACGCGGTCGGTTCCTACGAGTCGCATTGGTCCCGTGCGAGGTGTTCGTGACTCTTACCGGACCGTTTTGTGGGTGTTTTACGTTTTCACCATTCGAGGACATGTTTTTATGCTTAATTCTATTTTTTTTCAAATTGACGTCGTACACTAAGATCGGGAGCCCCGTGACTATGCGGTCAGTTCCTACAAGCCACATTGGCCCCGTGAGAGTCTTTCGTGCCTCTTACCGAACCTTTTTGTGGCTGTTTTATACTCTCACCATTCGATGACACGTTTTTATGCTTAAGTCTAATGTTTTGCAAATTAGCGTCGTACACTCAAACCGGGAGGCCCATGACTACACGGTCGATTCCTACGAGTCACATTGGTCCCGTTCGAGGCGTTCGTGCCTCTTACGGGACCGTTTTGTGGTTGTTTTACATTCTCACCATTCGATGGCATGCTTTTATGCTTAAGTCTAATTTTTTAAAATTTATGTCGTACACTCAAAAGGGGTGCCCCTTGACTACGCGGTCAGTTCCTACGAGTCACATTGGTCCCGTGCGAGGTGTTCGTGACTCTTACGGGACCGTTTTCTGGCTGTTTTACGTTTTCACCCTTCGATGGCATGTTTTTATGCTTAAGTCTAACTTCTTGCAAATTTACGTCGCACACTCAAACCGGGAGACATGTGACTACTCGGTCGGTTCCTACGAGTCACATTGCGGTCCCGTACGAGGCGTTTGTGACTCTTACGGTACTGTTTTGTGACTGTTTTACGTATTCACCCTTCGATCGCATGTTTTTATGCTTAAGTGTAACTTTTTGCAAATTTCCATCGTACACTCAATCCGGGAGCCCCGTGACTAAGTGGTCGGTTCCTACGGGTCACATTGGTCCCGTGCGAGGTGTTCGTGCTTCTTACCGGACCGATTTGTGGCCATTTTATGTTTTCACCCTTCGATGGATTTTTTTTATGCTCAAGTCTAATTTTGTGCAAATTTACGTCGTACACTCAAACCGGGCGCCCCGTACTATGCGGTCGGTTTCTACGAGTCACATTGGTCCCGTGCGAGGTGATCTTGACTCTTACAGGACCGATTTGTGGCTGTTTTACATTTTCACCCATCGATGGCTGGTTTTTATGCTAAGTCTAATTTTGTGCAAATTTACGCCGTACACTCAAACCGGGAGCCCCGTGACTACGCGGTCGGTTCCTACGAGTCACATTGGTCCCGTGCGAGGCGTTCGTGACTCTTACGGGACCGTTTTGTGGCTGTTCTACGTCCTCACCATTCGATGGCATGTTTTTATGCTTAAGTCAAATGTTTTGCAAAAGAACGTCGTACACTCAAACCGGGAGGACCGTGACTACGCGGTCAGTTCCTACGAGCCGTGCAGGGTGTTCGTGACTCTTACTGGACCGTTTTGTGTTTGTTTTACGTTTTCACCCTTCGATGGCATGTTTTTATGCTTAAGTCTATTTTTTTCAGATTTACGTCGTACACTCAAACCGGGTGCCCCGTGACTACGTGGTCGGTTCCGACGAGTCACATTGGTCCCGTGCGAGGCGTTTGTGCCTCTTACGGGACCGTTTTGTGGTTGTTTTACGTTCTCACCATTCAATTCGATGGCATGTTTGTATGCTTAAGTCTAATTTTTTTCAAATTGACGTCGTACACTCAAATCGAGATCCCCGTGACTACGCCGTCGGTTCCCATGAGTCACATTGTTCCCGTGCGAGGCGTTCGTGCCTCTTACTTGATCGTTTTGTGGCTGTTTTATGTTTTCACGCTTCGATGGCTTGTTTTTATGCTTAAGCCTAATTATTTTTGGATTGACGTCGTACACTCAAAGCGGAAGACCCGTGCCTACGCGGTCGGTTCCTACGAGTCACATTGGTCCCGTGCGAGGTGTTCGTGACACTTACCGGACCGTTTTGTGTTTGTTTTACGTTTTCACCATTCGGTGGCATGTTTTTATGCTTAAGTCAAATTTTTTTCAGATTGACGTTGTACACTCAAACCGGGTGCCCCGTGACTACGCAGTAGGTTCCTACGAGTCACATTGGTCCAGTTCGAGGCGTTCGTTCATCTTACGGGCCCGTTTTGTGCTTGTTTTACGTTCTCACCATTCGATGGTATGTTTTTATGCTTAAGTCTAATGTTTTGGAAATTGACGTCGTAATCTCAAACCGGGAGGCCTCTGACTACGCGGTCGTTTCCTACTAGTCACATTGGTCCTGTGCGAGGCGTTCGTGACTCTTACGGGACCGTTTTCTGGCTGTCTTACGTTTTCACCCTTCGATGGCTTGTTTTTATGCTTAAGTCTAACTTCTTGCAAATTTACGTCGCACACTCAAACCAGGAGCCACGTGACTACTCGGTCGGTTCCTACGAGTCACATTGGGGGTCCTGTTCGAGGCGTTCGTGACTCTTACGGGACCGTTTTGTGGCTGTTTTACGTATTCACCCTTCGATGGCATGTTTTTATGCTTAAGTCTAACTTTTTGCAAATTCCCGTCGTACACTCAATCCAGGAGCCCCGTGACTACGCGGTCGGTTCCTACGGGTCACATTGGTCCCGTGCGAGGTGTTCGTGACTCTTATCGGACCGATTTCTGGCTATTTTACGTTTCACTCTTCGATGGATTTTTTTACACTTAATTCTAATTGTTTTCAAATTTACGTCGTACACTCAAACCGGGAGCCCCCGTGACTACGCGGTCGGTTCCTACAAGCAATGGCGGAGCCAGAAATTGATCATGGGTGGGGCAGAAATTAGTGACGGGGGTTCGGGGGCGGTAGCCCCCGCAAAAAAAATTTAGGATTATTTCTTCATTTTTACTAAAATTTCATTGATAATTTGTATAGGTCACACCTAATGAGCTCTCGTATCACATCATCGGAATTTTTTTCATGAGTTCTTTTAAAACATTTTTTCATATTTGATATTAATTAAAATTAGGCATATTGTAAAATTAGACATATTTCAAAACTCTAAACAACAATTAATTTTAACACCTCCTCAATAATATAAAGAACCACAATATTATGAAACTAAAAAAAAAGATTTGAAGATAATCAAAATCCATCAATCCACAATAAGGCAAAAACAAATTAGCAATCAACCCTAAAAGAAAAAACAGCATATAACCCATTTGGGCATAAAAATACAAAACAGCATATAACAAAGTCTTTTGGCATATAACTAAAGATTAAGATACAAAACAGCATATGGACAAAATCCATTTGGGAAAAACCCATTTGGGTGTTTTGGTGATTACCTTGAATGGAAAAGAGGGACGACACGGCACCACCACCGATCTTTGGAGCTTCGGTATACAGAAGAAGAACAAAAATGGGGTCACACGGACTGTGTGGGAGAAATGGGATAAAAGAGGGCTGGTTTGATAAAAGAGTAAATCTCAGTTTTGTGTTTTTAGTAGGTTTTAACTATGTACACTTTTGATGTTTTTTTTTACTTTCTACCTTAATTTTTTTGAATTTTACAGATTTACTCAAAAAAAAAAAAAATTCAATGGTTCTGGCCGGGGCAGTTGCCCCACCCAGCCAAAGGCTGGCTCCGTCCCTGCCTACGAGTCATAAAGGTCCCTTGCAAGGCGATCGTGCCTCTTCCGTGACCGTTTTGTGGCTGTTTTATGTTTTCACCATTCGATGGCATGTTTTTATGCTTAAGTCTAATTTTAGTCAAATTGACGTCGTACACTCAAACCGGGAGCCCCGTGACTACGCCGTCGGTTCCTACGAGTCACATTGGTCCCGTGCGAGGCGTTCGTGCCTCTTACGTGACCGTTTTGTGGTTGGTTTACGTTTTCACCCTTCGATGGCATATTTTTATGCTTAAGTCTAATTTTTTTCAAATTGACGTCGTACACTCAAACCGGAAGACCGGTGACTACGCGATCGGTTCCTACGAGTCACATTGGTCCCGTGCGAGGCTTTCGTGCCTCTTACTAGACCGTTTTCTGGCTGGTTTACGTTCTCACCATACGATGGCACATTTTTATGCTTAAGTCTAATGTTTTGCAAATTAGCGTCGTACACTCAAACCGGGAGGCCCGTGACTATGCGGTCGATTCCTACGAGTCACATTGGTCCCGTTCAACGTGTTCGTGCCTCTTACGGGACCGTTTTGTGGTTGTTTTACGTTCTCACCATGCTTAAGTCTAATATTTTGCAAATTTACGTCGTACACTCAAAACGGGTGCCCCTTGACTACGCGGTCAGTTCCTACGAGTCACATTGGTCCCGTGCGAGGTGTTCGTGACTCTTACCGGACCGTCTTGTGTTTGTTTTACGTTTTCACCCTTCGATGGCATGTTTTTATGCTTAAGTCAATTTTTTTTCAGATTGACGTCGTACACTCAAACCGGGTCGTGACTACGCAGTAGGTTCCTACGAGTCACATTGGTCCAGTTCGAGGCGTTCGTGCATCGTACGGGACCGTTTTGTGGTTGTTTTACGTTCTCACCATTCGATGGTATGTTTTTATGCTTAAGTTTAATGTTTTGGAAATTGACGTCGTAATCTCAAACCGAGAGGCCCCTGACTACGCGGTCATTTCCTACTAGTCACATTGGTCCTGTGCGAGGCGTTCGTGACTCTTACCGGACCGTTTTCTGGTTATTTTACGTTTTCGCCCTTTGATGACATGTTTTTAGACTTAAGTCTAATTTTTTTCAAATTTACGTCATACAACTAAACCGGGAGCCCCGTGACTACGCGGCGGTTCCAACGAGTCATATTGGTCCTGTGCGAGGCGTTCGCGCCTCTTACGGGACCGTTTTATGGTTGTTTTACGTTCTCATCATTCGATGGCATGCTTTTATGCGTAAGTCTAATTTTTCCCAAATTTACGTCGTACACTGAAATCGGGAGCCCCATGACAGAGCGGTCAGTTCCTACGAGTCACATTGGTCCCGCGAGAGGTGTTCGTGACTCTTAAAGGACCGTTTTGTGTTTGTTTTACGTTTTCACCCTTCGATTGCATGTTTTTATGCTTAATTCTAATTGTTTTCAAATTTACGTCGTACACTCAAACCGGAAACCCCGTGAATACGCGGTCGGTTCCTACGAGTCACATTGGTCCCGTGCAAGGCGCTCGTGCCTCTTACGGGACCGTTTTGTGTTTGTTTTACGTTTTCACCCTTCGATGGCATGTTTTTATGCTTAATTCTAATTGTTTTCAAATTCACGTTGTACAATCAAACCGGGAGTCCCGTAACTACGCGATCGGTTCCTACGAGTCACATTGGTCCCGTGCAAGGCGCTCGTGCTTCTTACGGGACCGTTTTGTGACTGTTTTATGTTTTCACCATTCGATGGCATGTTTTTATGCTCAAGTCTAATTTTAGTCAAATTGACGCCGTACACTCAAACCGGGAGTCCCGTGACTACGCCGTCGGTTCCTACGAGTCACATTAGTCCCGTGCGAGACGTTCGTGTCTCTTACAGGACCGTTTTGTGTTTGGTTTACGTTTTCACCCTTCGATGGCATATTTTTATGCTCAAGTCTAAATTTTTTCAAATTGACGTCGTATACTCAAACCGGGTAACCCGTGACTACGCGGTCGGTTCCTACGAGTCACATTGGTCCCGTGTTAGGCTTTCGTGCCTCTTAACGGACCGTTTTGTGGCTGTTTTACGTTCTCACCATTCGATGGCACGTTTTTATGCTTAAGTCTAATGTTTTGCAAATTAGCGTCGTACAGTCAAACCGGGAGGCCCCTGACTACGCGGTCGATTCTTACGAGTCACATTGGTCCCGTTCGAGGTGTTCGTGCATCTTACAGGACCGTTTTGTGGTTGTTTTACGTTCTCACCATTCGATGGCATGCTTTTATGCTTAAGTCTAATATTTTGCAAATTTACGTCGTACACTCAAAACGGGTGCCCCTTGACTACGCGGTCAGTTCCTACGAGTCACATTGCTCCCGTGTGAGGTGTTCGTGACTCTTACCAGACCGTCTTGTGTTTGTTTTACGTTTTCACCCTTCGATGCCATGTTTTTATGCTTAAGTCAATTTTTTTTCAAATTGACGTTGTACACTCAAACCAGGTGCCCCGTGACTACGCGGCAGGTTCCTACGAGTCACATTGGTCCAGTTCGAGGCGTTCGTGCATCTTACGGGACCGTTTTGTGGTTGTTTTACGTTCTCACCATTCGATGGCATTCTTTTATGCTTAAGTCTAATTTTTTGCAAATTTACGTCGTACACTCAAACCGGGAGCCCCGTGACTACACGGTCAGTTCATACAAGTCACATTGGTCCCGTGTGAGGTGTTCGTGACTCTTACCGGACCGTTTTGTGGTTGTTTTACGCTTTCACAATTCGATGGCATGTTTTTATGCTTAAGTTTAATTTTTTTCAGATTGACGTCATACACTCAAACCGGGAGCCCCGTGACTACGCGGTCCGTTCCTACGAGTCACATTGGTCCCGTGCGAGGTGTCCGTGAATCTTACAGGACCGTTTTGTGGCTGTTTTACGTTTTCACCCTTACATGGCATATTTTTATGCTTAAGTCTAATTTTTCTCAAATTTACGTCGTACACTCAAACCTGGATCCCCGTGATTACGCGGTCGGTTCCTACCAGTCACATTGGTCCCGTGAGAGGCGTTCATACCTCTTACGGGACCGTTTTATGGCTGTTTTGCGTTCTCACCATTCGATGGCATGCTTTTATGCTCAAGTCTAATTTTTAGCAATTTACGTCTTACAGTCAAACGGGGAGCCCCGTGACTACGCGGTCGGTTCCTACGAGTCTCATTGGTCCCGTGCGAGGTGTTCGTGACTTTTACCGGATCGTTGTGGTTGTTATAAGTTCTCACCATTCGATGGCATGCTTTTATGCTTGAGTCTATTTTTTGTCAAATTTACGTCGTACACTTAAACTGGGAGCCCCGTGACTACGCGGTCGGTTCCGACGAGTCACATTGGTCCCGTGCGAGGCGTTCGTGCCTCTTACGGGACCGTTTTGTGGTTGTTTTACGTTCTCACCATTCGATGGCATGTTTGTATGCTTAAGTCTGATTTTTTTCAAATTGACGCCATACACTCGAATCGGGAGCCCCGTGACTACGCGGTCAGTTCCTACGAGTCACATTGGTCTTGTGTGAGGTGTTCGTGGCTCTTACCGGACCGTCTTCTGTTTTTTTACGTTTTCACGCTTCGATGGCATGTTTTTATACTTAAGCCTAATTATTTTCAGATTGACGTCGTACACTCAAAACGGGAGACCCGTGACTACGCGGTCGGTTCCTACGAGTCACATTGGTCCCGTGCGAGGTGTGCGTGACACTTACCAGACCGTTTTTTGTTTGTTTTACATTTTCACCATTCAGTGGCATGTTTTTATGCTTAATTTTAATTATTTTCCAATTTACGTAGTACACTCGAACCGAGATCCCCGTGACTTCGCGGTCGGCTCCTACGAGTCACATTGGTCTCGTGCGAGGCGTTCGTGCCTCATACGGGAACGTTTTGTGGTTGTTTTACGTTCTCACCATTCAGTGGTATGTTTTTATGCTTAATTTTAATTGTTTTCAAATTTACGTAGTACACTCGAACCGAGATCCCCGTGACTACGCGGTCGGCTCCTACGAGTCACATTGGTCTCGTGCGAGGCGTTTGTGCCTCATACGGGAACGTTTTGTGGTTGTTTTACGTTCTCATCCTTCGATGGCATGTTTTTATGCTTAAGTCTAATGTTTTGCAAATTGACGTCGTAATCTCAAACCGGGAGCCCCGTGTCTACGCGGTCGTTTCCTACTTGTCACATTGGTCCTGTGCGAGGCGTTCATGACTCTTACCGGACCGTTTTGTGGTTGTTTTACGTTTTCACCCTTTGATGGCATGTTTTTATGCTTAAGTCTAATTTTTTTCAAATTTACGTCATACAATCAAACCGGGAGCCCCGTGACTACGCGGTCGGTTCCTACGAGTCATACTGGTCCCGTGCGAGGCGTTCGTGCCTCTTACGGGACCGTTTTATGGTTGTTTTACATTCTCACCATTTGATTGCATGCTTTTATGCGTAAGTCGATTTTTTTCCAAATTTAAGTCGTACACTCAAACTAGGAGCCCCGGGACAACACGGTCAGTTCCTACGAGTCACATTGGTCCCGCGAGAGGTGTTCGTGACTCTTACCGGACCGTTTTGTGGTTGTTTTACGTTTTCATCATTCGATGGCATGTTTTTAAGCTTAATTCTAATTTTTTTCAAATTTACGTCCTACACTCAAACCGGGAGTCCCGTGACTACGCGGACGGTTCCTACGAGTCACATTGGTCCCGTGCAAGGCGTTCGTGCCTCTTACGGGACCGTTTTGTGGCTGTTTTACGTTCACACCATTCGATGGCATGTTTTTATGCTTATGTCAAATGTTTTACAAATTGACGTCGTACACTCAAATCGGGAGGCCCGTGACTACGCGGTCGGTTCTTACGAGTCACATTGGTCCCGTACGAGTTTTTCGTGACACTAACCGAACTGTTTTGTGTTTGTTTTACGTTTTCGACTTTCAATGGCATGTTTTTATGCTTAAGTCTATTTTTTCTCACATTGACGTCGTACACTCAAACCGGGAGCCCCGTAACGATGCGGTCGGTTCCTACGAGTCACAATGGTCCCGTGCGAGGCGTTCGTGCCTCTTACGGGATCGTTTTGTGGCTATTTTACGTTCTCACCATTCAATGACATGTTATTATGCTTAAATCTAATTTTTTTTAAATTCACGTCATACAATCAAACCGGGAGCCCCATGACTACACGGAGGGTTCCTGCGAGTCACATTGGTCCCGTGCGAGGCGTTCGTGCCTCTTACGGGACCGTTTTGTGGTTGTTTTACGTTTTTACCATTCTATGCCATGCTTTTATGCTTAAGTCTAATTTTTTGCAAATTTACGTCGTACACTCGAAGCAGGAGCCTCGTGACTACGCGGTCGGTTTCTACGAGTCACATTGGCCCCGTGCGAGGCGTTCGTGGCTCTTACGGGACCGTTTTGTGGCTGTTTTACGTTCTCACCATTCGATGGCATGTTTTTATGCTCAAGTCAAATGTTTTGCAAAAGAATGTCGTACACTCAAATCGGGAGGACCGTGACTACGCGGTCGGTTCCTACGAGTCACATTGGTCCCGTGCAAGGTGTTCGTGACTCTTACTGGACCGTTTTGTGTTTGTTTTACGTTTTCACCCTTCGATGGCATGTTTTTATGCTCAAGTCTAATTTTTTTCAGATTTATGTCATACAAACAAACCGGGTGCCCCGTGACAACACGGTCGGTTCCAACGAGTCACATTGGTCCCGTGCGAGGCCTTCGTGCCTCTTACAGGACCGTTTTGTGGCTGTTTTACATTTTCACGCTTCGATGGCATGTTTTTACGCTTAAGCCGAATTATTTTCGGATTGACGTCGTACACTCAAAGCGGGAGACCCGTGACTACGCGGTCGGTTCCTACGAGTCACATTGATCCCGTGCGAGGTATTCATGACACTTACCGGACCGTTTTGTGCTTGTTTTATGATTTCACCATTCGGTGGCATGTTTTTACGCTTAATTTTAATTGTTTTCAAATTTACGTAGTACACTCAAACCGAGATCCCTGTGACTACGCGGTCGGCACCTACGAGTCACATTGGTCTCGTGCGAGGCGTTCGTGCCTCTTACGGAACATTTTCTGATTGTTTTACATTCTCACCATTCGATGGCATGTTTTTAAGCTTAAGTCTAATGTTTTGGAACTTGACGTCGTAATCTCAAACCGGGAGGCTCCTGACTACGCGGTCGTTTCCTGCTAGTCACATTGGTCCTGTGCGAGGTGTTCGTGACTCTTACCGGACCGTTTTGTGGTTATTTTACGTTTGCACTCTTTAATGGCATGTTTTTATGCTTACGTCTAATTTTTTTCAAATTTACGTCATGCAATCAAACCGGGAGCCCCGTGACTACGCGGCGGTTCCAACGAGTCATATTGGTCCCGTGCGAGGCGTTCGCGCCTCTTACGGGACCGTTTTATGGTTGTTTTACGTTCTCACCATTCGATGGAATGCTTTTATGCGTAAGTCTAATTTTTTTCAAATTTACGTCGTACACTGAAACCGGGAGCCCCGTGACAGCGCGGTCAGTTCTTACGAGTCACATTGGTCCCGCGAGAGGTGTTCGTGACTCTTAAAGGACCGTTTTGTGTTTGTTTTACGTTTTCACCCTTCGATGGCATGTTTTTATGCTTATTTCTAATTGTTTTCAAATTTATGTCGTACACTCAAACCGGGAGCCCCGTGACTATGCGGTCGGTTCCTACGAGTCACATAGGTCCCGTGCAAGGCGCTCGTGCCTCTTACGGGACCGTTTTGTGGCTGTTTTATGTTTTCACCATTCGATAGCATGTTTTTATGCTTAAGTCTAATTTTAGTCAAATTGACGTCGTACACTCAAATCGGGAGCCCCGTGACTACGCCGTCGATTCCTACGAGTCACATTGGTCCCGTGCGAGGCGTTCGTGCCTCTTACGTGACCGTTTTGTGGTTGGTTTACGTTTTCACCCTTAGATGGCATATTTTTATGCTTAAGTCTAATTTTTTTTCAAATTGACATCGTACACTCAAACCGGAAGACCCGTGACTACGGGGTCGGTTCCTACGAGTCACATTAGTCCCGTGCGAAGCTTTCGTGCCTCTTACCAGACCGTTTTGTGGCTGTTTTACGTTCTCACCATTCGATGGCACGTTTTTATGCTTAAGTCTAATGTTTTGCAAATTAGCGTCGTACACTCAAATCGGGAGGCCCATGACTATGCGGTCGATTCCTACGAGTCACATCGGTCCCGTTCGAGGTGTTCGTGTCTCTTACGGGACCGTTTTGTGGTTGTTTTATGCTCTCACCATTCGATGGCATGCTTTTATGCTTAAGTCTAATATTTTGCAAACTTACGTCGTACACTCAAAACGGGTGCCCCTTGACTACGCAGTCAGTTCCTACGAGTCACATTGGTCCCGTGCGAGGTGTTCGTGACTCTTACCGGACCGTTTTGAGACTGTTTTACGTTTTCACCCTTCGATGGTATGTTTTTATGCTTAAGTATAATTTTTTTCAGATTGACGTCATACACTCAAATCGGGAGCCCCGTGACTACGCGGTCGGTTCCTACGAGTCACATTGGTCCCGTGCGAGGTGTCCGTGAATCTTACAGGACCGTTTTGTGGCTGTTTTATGTTTTCACCCTTTGATGGCATATTTTTTATCTTCAAGTCTAATTTTTTTCACATTTACGTCGTACACTCAAACCTGGATCCCCGTGACAACGCGTTCGGTTCCTACCAGTCACATTGGTCCCGTGAGAGGCGTTCAAGCCGCTTACGAGACCGTTTTATGGCTTTTTACGTTCTCACCATTAGATAGCATGCTTTTATGCTCAAATCTAATTTTTAGCAATTTACGTCGTACAGTCAAACCTGGAGCCCCGTGACTACGCGGTCGGTTCCGACGAGTCACATTGGTCCTGTGCGAGGCGTTCGTGCATCTTACGGGACTGTTTTGTGGTTGTTTTACGTTCTCACCATTCGATGGCATTCTATTATGCTTAAGTCTAATTTTTTGCAAATTTACGTCGTACAATCAAACCGGGAGCCCCGTGACTACACGGTGAGTTCATACAAGTCACATTGGTCCCGTGCGAGGCGTTCGTGCCTCTTACCGGATCGTTTTGTGGCTGTTTTATGTTTTCACCCTTCGATGTCATGTTTTTATGCTTAAGCCTAATTATTTTCAGATTGACGTCGTACACTCAAAGCGGGAGACCCGTGACTACGCGATCGGTTCCTACGAGTCACATTTGTCCCGTGCGAGGTGTTCGTGACACATACCGGACCGTTTTGTGTTTGTTTTACGTTTCCACCATTCGGTGGCAGGTTTTTATGCTTAATTTTAATTGTTTTCAAATTTACATCGTACACTCAAACCGAGATCCCCGTGACTACGCGGTCGGCTCCTACGAGTCACATTCGTCCTGTGCGAGGCGTTCGTGCCTCTTACGGGAACGTTTTGTGGTTGTTTTACGTTCTCACCCTTCGATGGCATGTTTTTCTGCTTAAGTCTAATGTTTTGCAAATTGACGTCGTAATCTCAAACCGGGCGGCCCGTGTCTACGCGGTCATTTCCTACTAGTCACATTGGTCCTGTGCGAGGCGTTCGTGACTCTTACCGGACCGTTTTGTGGTTGTTTTACGATTTCACCCTTTGATGGCATGTTTTTATGCTCAAGTCTAATTTTTTTCAAATTTACGTCATACAATCAAATCGGGAGCCCCGTGACTACGCGGTCGGTTCCTACGAGTCATACTGGTCCCGTGCGAGGCGTTCGTGCCTCTTACGGGATCGTTTTATGGTTGTTTTACGTTCTCACCATTCGATGGCATGCTTTTATGCGTAGGTCGATTTTTTTCCAAATTTAAGTCGTACCCTCAAACCAGGAGCCCCGTGACAACGCGGTCAGTTCCTACGAGTCACATTGGTCCCGCGAGAGGTGTTCGTGACTCTTATCGGACCGTTTTGTGTTTTGATTTACGTTTTCATCATTCGATGGCATGTTTTTATGCTTAATTCTAATTGTTTGCAAATTGACGTCGTACACTCAAACCGGGAGGCCCGTGACTACGCAGTCGGTTCTTACGAGTCACATTGGTTCCGTGCGAGTTTTTCGTGACACTAACCAAACCGTTTTGTGTTTGTTTAACGTTTTTTACTTTCGATGGCATGTTTTTATGTTTAAGTCCAATTTTTTTCAAAATGACGTCGTACACTCAAACCGGGAGACCCGTGACTACACGATCGGTTCCTACGAGTCACATTGATCCCGTGCGAGATGTTCGTGACTCTTACCGAACCGTCCTGTGGCTGTTTTACGTTCTCACCATTCGATGACACGTTTTTATGCTTAAGTCTAATGTTTTGCAAATTGGCATCGTACACTAAAACCGGGAGAACCGTGACTAAGCGGTCAATTCCTACGAGTCAAATTGGTCCCGTTCGAGGCGTTTGTGCCTCTTACGGGACCGTTTTGTGGTTGTTTGACTTTCTCACCATTCGATGGTATGCTTTTATACTTAAGTCTAATTTTTTGCAAATTTACGTCGTACACTCAAAACGGGTGGCCCGTGACTACGCGGTCAGTTTCTACGAGTCACATTGGTCCCGTGTGAGGTGTTCGTGACTCTTACTGGACCGTTTTGTTTTTGTTTTACGTTTTCACCCTTCGATGGCATGTTTTTATACTTGAGTCTATTTTTTTTCAGATTGACGTCGTACACTCAAATCGGGTGCCCCGTGACTACGCGGTAGGTTCCTATGAGTCATATTGGTCCCGTTCGAGGCGTTCATGCCTCTTACGGGACCGTTTTGTGGTTGTTTTACGTTCTCACCATTCGATGGCATTCTTTTATGCTTAAGTCTATTTTTTTGTAAATTTACGTCGTACACTCAAATCGGGATCCCCGTGACTATGCGATCGGTTCCTACAAGTCACATTGGTCGCGTTCGAGGCGTTCGTGCCTCTTAAGGGTCCGTTTTGTGGTTGTTTTACGTTCTCACCCTTCGATGGGATTCTTTTATTCTTAAGTCTAATTTTTTGCAAATTTACGTCGTACACTCAAACCGGGAGCCCCGTGACTACGCGGTCAGTTCCTACGAGTCACATTGGTCCGGTGCGAGGTGTTCGCGACTCTTACCCGACCGTTTTGTGGCTGTTTTACGTTTTCACCCTTCGATGGAATGTTTTTATGCTTAAGTATAATTTTTTTGCAGATTGACGTCGTACACTCAAACCGGGAGCCCCGTGACTACGCGGTCGGTTCCCACGAGTCACATTGGTCCCGTGCGAGGAGTTCGTGAATCTTACAGGACCGTTTTATGGTTGTTTTACGTTTTCACCCTTCAATGGCATATTTTTATGCTTAAGTCTAATTTTTTTCAAATTTACGTCGTACACTCAAACCTGGAGCCCCGTGACTACGCGGTCGGTTCCTACCTGTCACATTGGTCCCGTGATAGACGTTTATGCATCTTACGGGACCGTTTTATGGCTGTTTTACCTTCTCACCATTCAATGGCATGCTTTTATGCTTAAGTCTAATTTTTTTCAATTTACGTCATACACTCAAACTAGGAGCCCCGTGACAACGCGGTCGGTTCCTACGAGTCACATTGGTCCCGTGCGAGGTGTTTGTGACTCTTACCGGATCGTTTTGTGGTTGTTTTACGTTCTCACCATTCGATGGAATGCTTTTATGCTTAAGTCTAATTTTTTGCAAATTTACGTCGTACACTCATACCGGGAGCCCCGTGACTACGCGGTTGGTTCCGACGAGTCACATTGGTCCCGTGCGAGGCGTTCGTGCCTCTTACGAGACCGTTTTGTGGTTGTTTTACGTTCTCACCATTCGATGGCATTTTTTATCCCTAAGTCTAATGTTTTGCGAATTGACATCGTACACTCAAATCGGGAGGCCTGTGACTACGCGGTGGGTTCCTACGAGTCATATTAGTCTCGTGCGAGGCGTTCGTGACTATGAGCGGACCGTTTTGTGTTTGTTTTACGTTTCACCCTTCGATGGCATGTTGTTATGTTCGAGTCTAATTTGTTTCAGATTGACGTCGTACACTGGGGGTTGCGTACAACTGGTGTGGTGATTACAGGATATTGTGTGGGAGTTTGAGAATTAGGTTGATAAGCAATTTGGTCTAGATTAGGCTTATCAGAGTTTAATAAATGGTTTGAGGGTTTAGAACTTTCACCACTGATAAGGAGAGGGTTGGATGGCTTTGGGACATCAACTTTTTGGATGGGGCAGTGTTAAATGGAAGTAGACGCAAGTTTATAAATTAACACCCTTGGTGTATATCATCATAAACTAACAAACTATATAAAAACAACCAAATTAAATCATATTCATAACAAATTATAAGACAAATCACTTTAGCAAATTGGAAAAAAATGTCTCAAAACCATCACGTTCCATAAAAAGAATGAATCAATTTTACATTACCAGTTACGATATCTTAACTCGAAGGCTGTGACGATATTTAGGTCCGCTCATGTTTAGAGTTGATTCTTTCTCCTCTAGTCCATGTTGTATGGTTTATGCTTGAAAACGTTTCAACTATATGACAAACTAAAACATTGGTCAAGCATTTCATCAAACAATTGTCATGCAACATTGAGAATGTAAACCATATAATAATAAATATTTCTTAACATTTGAGATTGTTCATTGTAAACTGACATTAAGAATAAAACCTCCAAATTTAACTAAAATTTTGAATCAAGAACAAGAGGTACCTACAGTACTCCGAAGAAAGTGTAATTTAAACATTATATATGTATTGCATACAAACACACAAATCAAACCCCACATAACCTTATTTTGAACAAAACCCTTACAAATATATATATATATATATATATGAGTACCACACACATCTACAAACCTGATTTAGAAGAAAATGAACAAAAAATAGAGATTATACCTGGTACCCAAAATCGAACCAACCATCGAACCAAAATAGGTCAGATTTTGAACAAGAATCGAACCAAAACTCCCAAAAAGCATTTTTTTCGAAAGAGAGCAGCACCGGATTACACGGAGAAGGGGATTCGCGCAGCACCTGATTACCGGAGGACTACGCTGGAAACTCCACGCTGGTTCCTGTAGAGTTTCACAATGGGGATGGGGCAGTATAAATTGGACGTGTGTGTGTGTGTGGGGGGGGGGGGGGGGATGGGGGATAGGGCGGTAGAAATCGACAGGGAGAGAGTTGGGGATGGGACGGTAGAAATCGACGAAACGGAGAGTTTGGGAAATAGGTCTTCCGTTTTGTTTTAATAGAAAAATGAAGTATTTAGGCTCTCTTTGGTTTGCAACTATAATTCTGTTTTCTGTGTTTAAATACAATTTTGATAAAAATCTTCGTTTGGCAACCTGTTTTTAAACACAGAATTATAATATTCCTGTGTTATAATCAAGCTTTTCAGAAAACAGATTTTGGGTGTTTTATAACATCTGTTTTTTTTTTTTTTCAACTCAGAATTATTCATTCTTAATATTTTAAAGCAATTATACCTTAATATATAATATACATACATAATACATTAATGTGTGTAATTCTTATAAATAAAAAATATATATGTACATATACACAAAATTACGTATGGAATAATATAAAGTTAAATAATATTATCAATAGATACATGATACTTATATATAGTTTTATACATATATTATTAATGTATGGAATAATATAAAATATACATATAGTACATATGTATTAAAAAATATTATCAATTCATGTATGTATATAATTTTATAGTGAATTATATATGCGACATCATTATAAATATATATATATATATATATATATATATATATATATATATATATATATATATATATATATATATATATATATATATATATATATATATATATATATATATATAGAGAGAGAGAGAGAGAGAGAGAGAGAGAGAGAGAGAGAGAGAGAGAGAGAGAGAGAGTTAAACTCCCCAACATACCTCATTAAATATACCTAAAAATACATGATATTAAATGTACGTGTATATAATTTATGATGTATGTATGTATGTATATGTATACATTCATGTATCATGTATGTATGAAAGTTTTATATATATATAATTAAACTCCACAACATACCTCATTAAATATACCTAAAAATACATGTTATTAAATGTACATGTATATAATTTATGATGTATGTATGTATGTATACATTCATGTATCATGTATGTATGAAAGTTTTATGTATGTTTATATGTACATACCTCATTAAATATACCTAAAAATACATGTTATTAAATGTATATGTATATAATTTATGATGTATGTATGTATGTATACATTCATGTATCATGTATGTATGAAAGTTTTATGTATGTTTATATATACATATATATATATATATATATATATATATATATAATTAAACTCCACAACATACCTCATTAAATATACCTAAAAATACATGTTATTAAATGTACATGTATATAATTTATGATGTATGTATGTATGTATACATTCATGTATCATGTATGTATGAAAGTTTTATGTATGTTTATATGTACATACCTCATTAAATATACCTAAAAATACATGTTATTAAATGTACATGTATATAATTTATGATGTATGTATGTATGTATACATTCATGTATCATGTATGTATGAAAGTTTTATGTATGTTTATAATACATAAAACTTTCATACATACATGATACATGAATGTATACATACATACATACATCATAAATTATATACATGTACATTTAATAACATGTATTTTTAGGTATATTTAATGAGGTATGTACATATAAACATACATAAAACTTTCATACATACATGATACATGAATGTATACATACATACATACATCATAAATATGTATGTATACATTCATGTATCATGTATGTATGAAAGTTTATGTATGTTTATATATATATATATATATATATATATATATATATATATATATATATCCACACACACACACACGCATATGTATGATATAAATATACATATTTGTCAATTTTGTCAAATTTTCAAAAAACTGTATTTAAAAACAACTTTCTTATTCATTTATAGGATATAAAAATACTTCACAATGCTATCATCTTCCAGGAATTACTCACTTTATCCCAGGTTACCAGCCACTGGACTATTATCACACCGCCCTGGTAATAAAAACAAAACACAATGTATGGGAAGCGGTCATAGCTCCGAACCTGAAAGTGAGAACGAATCATACCCAAGACTTCTCACCTAGAATAAAAATCACGCAACAAATAATGGACGACAATGACCTGGGGACTATACGCTCCCTGCTCCTCAAGCCAGGAGCCTCACCCACATCGCGCAACTTACCATGATAGCAGTGGAGGAGTATGCTCACACAATAATTTTGTATATCATTCACACTAGATATATATGCAATCACATCATATATACTAACCATAACACAAGGTATACACATTCACGCTATATGTATATGCACACACATATGTGTACATACAATCTCTCGTCCGTATGTCTAAACGTAATCAATTTGGCTATAAGTATATGTATAACTCTCATTATACTAACCGACGCTATAACGCATACTTTCTTATTCATTTTATAATATGATCCCTCACTTGAAACATATTCATCCATTTCACCTATGATATGAATAGTCTCCCGATATATTCAACATTAAGGATACTATCTCAAAATCAAGCGTATGTATTAATCACTATACACACACCATCTATATTCGGATACACACCGATATAAATAATAATTATCACGGCTATAAGTGTAAACACAACTACTAGTTGGTAATCTATTTAATCCTTCCAAACTAAGATTTCGATTCAGTTACTCAGGTGAACCCTTGATAATATCGCGTCTTCGATTTAATCCCTAAGTTCATCGTCATTAAGGATATGCGACCCATCTCTCATTGGTCTACCAGTCATATCTAAATAAAATCCTATCGCTAGAAAGATTCGACACAAAAGTCAGCATGACAATTTCACGTCATACCCTCACAACTTCCTCGAAGAGTTCTCAACCTTATATCATACATTCACTCACTTCTAATTTCCAAATAGGACTCCCATCCCAAATGAGATTCCCCACTACATCGATGCGACAAACTCCAATACATATGTATATATGTTCCAAAACTAGATCGATACGTCCCCACGATCACATTATGTGAGAAACCCCCAATAAATCTCCAAAACATATCTCTCGCATCATATAAGAATGTTCTGAATCGATAAACCCAATCGAAACGGAGCGAAACTCACTCTAGAAAAACCTCGCAAAACAGCCATATTTCCTTATCGATTCGGCCTAATCCGGATCGATTCGGTCCCAATAGCGAATCGATTCTCCATTTATGCGAATCGATTCGGTCCAAAGGACCTGTGAGTCTGTCTCAGGCCAAATCGATTCGGCTTTGGGTCCGAATCGATTCGGTCACTCAGACCTGTAAGTCTGCAATATTCCGAATCGATTCGGAAAGGGGTCGAATCGATTCGGCCTGTTCAGCAGCTGCGAAATGGCTTGTTTTCTCCAAAACCCAAATATATCAACTTCTAACCATTAATCTTCAACCTCGATATATTTCTAATCATCAAAACTCATTATATTTCTACCCGACTAATTATACAACCTCAAATCCATACACCCACACCTCAAATACAAGATTTAACCAAAATATAGGTTTTGACTTATTAACCCAAAATCCATTTCTTTTATCCACAAATCATGAAATAAAATACACACATAAGTTATTTAGCAAGATTAATCACTTGCCTCAAAGTTGTAGAGGTTGGATCTTCCTTGAAATCGCGATTTTTGGCCGGAATTCCCAAGCTCCAAGCTTTTCTCCTCTTTTCTCTCTTCCTTTCCTTTTTTCTCTCTCTCTCTAGGGCTTTTACAATCTCTCAAATGAGATTGTTATCTCACGTAGGCCTTATAAGCCTTATTCTCCAAGATACCCGACTTTAAATTATAATACACACTTTAAATGACTCGTTTACTCCAATTAGAGTCAAACCAACTTAAAACATTCCAGAACCGAAATAAAACCCAAGGACAGTCATTTTGACTATCTCGACCCATCCCAGATCAACTGCGCACTCAGAATCGTCATCTGAAATACTTTATAACATCCTCAAATTTTGACCTCAACTGACGAATTTAAAATTTTCCAATTCAAATAAATTTTATTTCTCCCAAAATTAATTAAATTATCAATCCTCAAAATCACGGGGTATTATAGAGCATGCCCCAAAAGGACGTTTCGTATCAAATATTGCATATTTATACCCTTGAATCCTATGCATTTTAGCCCCCTAGAGTGCCTTAATCTCTATATTTATGCCCGTTAATCAGACAACCTCTGTTTTATACAATTAACATGCTATATGATGTATAATTAGACTTTTTTAGGTATTTAGGTACTAAGTATGAAGTTCGGACGCATTCCGAACAAGTTTCGTACAAATTCGCAAGCGCAAGGGCAATTTGGTCATTTCATAGTTTGGGCAACTGGCCCAACGTCTTCACGAAAGTTGTAGACCCCTGAGCAAGATTCGTGTGGCCGCAAACGGTGGGCAAATACGATCCATAGCGAAGAAGTTACGAGACTTTTTACGAAAGAGATCAACAAAACAACTCAAAACAGGGGAGGCCAAGACCTGCTTAGTCGATCGATCGACTCCAGGGGTCGATCGATCGACCCTTCAACTTTTGGAAATCGATGAAGACAGTGGGCTATTTTGATAGCAGTCGATCGATCGACTATAGGGGTCGATCGATCGATCCCCCGTAGATTTTTGCACTTTGTTCCTTTTCATTTCTTTCTTCTTTATTTCTTTTCCAACTTACTACTTAAAGAATTTTTGTTATAATAAAAAAAAAGACTTGATTTTATTAGAGATTTTAGGTTAGGGAGGGTTTTTAGAGCTCATCTTCTCCTCTCTTTGGGTATTCCCCATTTTGAAGTTGTAAGGTTACTATTCATTATCCCTCTCAATTAATTTAGTTGTAATTCATTTATTTCTCGCTTTGTTCTTTCTTCACAAGATTTCTAGTATAGATTTATTGCTTTCTTTCAATACATTCTTTTAATTATGCGTTCTAGCTAATTTAGCCTAGGGTGCGATTGATTGAACTCGCCTCACGTTTAATACATTGCTTTGCTTTGGTGATGGTGTTTGCGTATTTAATTCGATTGGGTCGTCCTAGTTATTACGCCTAGGAGATTTGACGGGGTATATCATGTTTGCTTCGTACTTACGACCTTTCGTGCGTAATTCCCGGGATATTTTTTTACGCCAAAATCTTATTAGACTTTTATGCCAATTTAGGGTATGACAACCTTAGATTTAATTAATCGTCAAAATGAGACCCGATCTTAATGAATTTGTAGTCCCCATGTAACCATTAATACGTGTTAAGCCGAGGTGAGGGATATTAATTGCAGCCTATAGTTTTTATTTCTTTTGATTAATCTAGTTTAAATCAGTGTTCTAAAAGGTGCGCATATGTGGCGCAAATGCGCGCATATGCGTGATGCCTTTTAGAAACGCAACGCATTAGGGGTATGCATGGGAAAATGCGGGGTCAACGATTTTTAAGGCGGTCAACGGGCGCAATGCTCCTATATGCGCGCAATGCACGCATAATGCGTTTTTTTTAAAGTAAAACGACGTCATTTTACCTGTTTTTTAATTTATTTCTTTTTTCTCATGTACTAAGTTAAGTAAAAGAGATATATAAAAAAAGGGTGCCCGGATAAAAAAAAAACAAAGCCCCAATTTGTTTTTAACAAACTTAAAGACAAAAGACTTCAATCAAAACACCAAACCAAAACAAAAGCAAACCCGATCTCTGCTTTACCCCTGCTGAAACCCTAGAACCCCAAAAACCTTCGCAGAAACAAGTATACTCTGGCCGAAAACAAAATCCGAAAACAAGTATACTCCCATCTCTGCTTTACCCCTCCCGAAAAACCCTAAAATCCGAAAAAAGTGAACTCCGACCGAAAACAAAAACCTCCGGCCTCTGAAAACCGAAAACAAGTAAGTTTAAGAAATGTAATTCTTATTTCTTTTAGTCGACAACCAGTAGTGTAAACATTTTCACATCAACCTCAAACATATGCACTGTATATTGATTCCGTATACATTAAAAAGCTCAATAGCCACTTTCGCATACCCATACTTACAAATGGTATCCAAAACATAACAAAAATTGAAGTTATCATTTTTCTGCATATATTGATTTTGTTAACATATACTTACAAAGTGTATACATTTTTTTTAAGAAATGATTTTGTTAAGATATGTTTTTCTGCATATATTGATTCTGTTACAAAGTGTATACATATGTTTTTTTATGCAATGTATACATATATTCTCCTCTTAAGCAGTGTATACATCTGTTTTTTTTATGCACTAAAGTCTCCTCTTATGCAGTGTACTGTGTATACATATGTTTTTTATGCAGTAAATTCTCCTCTTATGTAGTGTATACATATGCTTTTTTATGTTGTGTATACAAATATTCTCCTCTTATGCAGTGTATACATATGTTTTTTTTAAGAAATTCTCCTCAAATTTCAAGGTCTGTTTTATTTTATTCGTAATATTTATTCAATGTTTATGATTATGTTTTTTTATGTAAATTATTCTTATATTTCTGCTTTATTATTTTACAAGCCTCGTTATAATTAAAAACATGTTAAAAAAAGGCAAAACGCCTTTTCACGCATATGCTTCGCATAGGCGCGCCTATGCTTCTAATGCTTGATGCTTGACCTCCCCGCATCGATCACACATCGCGCCTTTTAGAACCTTGGTTTAAATACACGCATGCATAGTTATCTTTTCTTTCTTTTTAGTTAGCGAAACATCTTTTGCTCTTTTATTTTAGAAGTATTAAACCGATTAAATTCTAGAACATTTCTCTGTGGATTCGATACCCGGACTTGGTCGCTATACTCATTTGTTGAGTGTAGTCATAACTTTAGGTTTTTGTATTAAAGAGGTCAAACAAATAACGACAAGCATCTTGACACGCGCTACTTTTCGCCCTTAATCAGACGTACCTTTTGAGTGAACACATCCAATCCATCCCGTGCGAGGTGTTCGTGACTCTTACCGGATCGTTTTGTGATTGTTTTACGTTCTCACCATTCGATGGCATGATTTTATGCTTGAGTCTAATTTTTTGCAAATTTACGTCGTACACTCAAACTGGGAGCCCCGTGACAACGCGGTCGGTTCCGACGAGTCACATTGGTCCTGTGCGAGGCGTTCGTGCATCTTACGGGACTGTTTTGTGGTTGTTTTACGTTCTCAACCTTCGATGGCATATTTTTATGCTTAAGCCTAATTTTTTTTCAGATTGACGTCGTACAATCAAAGCGGGAGACCTGTGACTACGCGGTCGGTTTCTACGAGTCACATTGGTCCCGTGCGAGGTGTTCGTGACACTTACCGGACCGTTTTGTATTTGTTTTACGTTTTCACTATTCGGTGGCATGTTTTTATGCTTAATTTGAATTGCTTTCAAATTTACGTCGTACACTCAAATCGAGATCCCCGTGGCTACGCGATCGGCTCTTATGAGTCACATTAGTCCCGTGCGAGGCGTTCGTGCCTCTTATGGGAACGTTTTGTGGTTGTTTTACGTTCTCACCATTTGATGGCATGTTTTTATGCTTAAGTTTAATGTTTTGCAAATTGACGTCGTACACCCAAACCGGGAGGCTCGTGACTACGCGGTCGGTTCCTACTAGTCACATTGGTCCCGAGCGAGGTGTTCGTGACTCTTACTGGATCGTTTTGTGGTTGCTTTACGTTTTCACCCTTTGATGGCATGTTTTTATGTTTAAGTCTAATGTTTTGCCATTGACGTCGTACACTCAAATCGAGATCCCCGTGACGATGCGATCGGTTCCTACGAGTCACATTGATCTCGTGCGAGGCGATCGTGCCTCTTACGGGACCGTTTTGTGGCTATTTTACATTCTCACCATTCGATGGCATGTTTTTATGCTTAAGTCTAATTTTTTTCAAATTTACAGCATACAATTAAACCGGGAGCCTCGTGACTACCCGGTCGGTTCCTACGAGTCATATTGGTCCCTTGCAATGCGTTCGTGCCTCTTACGGGACTGTTTTGTGGTTGTTTTACGTTCTCACCATTCGATGGCATGCTTTTATTCGTAAGTCTAATTTTTTCCAAACTTACGGCGCACACTCAAATCGGGAGCCACATGACTACTCGATCGGTTCTTACGAGTCACATTGGTCCCGTGCGAGGCGTTCGTGACTCTTACCTGACCGTTTTGTGGTTGTTTTACGTATTCACCCTTCGATGCCATATTTTTATGCTTAAGTTTAACTTTTTGCAAATTTACGTCGTACACTCAAGCCGGGAGCCCCGTGCCTACGCGGTCGGTTCCTACGGGTCACATTGGTCTCGTGCGAAGTGTTCGTGACTCTTACCGGACCGATTTGTGGTTGTTTCACGTTTTCACCCTTCGATGACTTGGTTTTATGCTTAAGTCTACTTTTGAGCAAAATTTACGTCGTACACTCAAACCGGGAGCCCCGTGACTACGAGGTCGGTTCCTACGAGTCACATTGGTCCCATGCGAGGCCTTTGTGACTATTACGGGGACATTTTGTGGTTGTTTTACGTTTTCACCCTTCTATGGCATATTTTTATGCTTAAGTCTAATTTTGTGCAATTTTACGTTGTACACTCAAACCGGGATCCCCGTGACTACGCGGTCGGTTCTTACGAGTCACATTGGTCCAATGCGAGGTGTTCGTGACTCTTACAGGGCCGTTTTGTGGCTGTTTTACGTTTTCAAGCTTCGATGTCAAGTTTTTATGCGTAAATCTAATTTTTTGCAAATTTACGTCGTACACTTAAACCGAGAGCCCTGTGACTACGCGGTTGGTTCGTACGAGTCACATTGGTCTCGTGC
This sequence comes from Sambucus nigra, assembly GCA_949130495.1. Lineage (NCBI taxonomy): Eukaryota > Viridiplantae > Streptophyta > Magnoliopsida > Dipsacales > Adoxaceae > Sambucus > Sambucus nigra. Next base: position 10,192,263 of record OX422223.1, read on the forward strand.
GAGGAGTTCGTGCATCTTACGGGACCGTTTTGTGGTTGTTTTACATTTTCACCATTCGATGCCATGCTTTTATGCCTAAGTCCAACTTTTTGCAAATTTACTTCGTACACTCAAACCGGGAGCCCAGTTTTATGTTCTCACCATTCGATGGAATGTTTTTATGCTTAAGTCTAATGTTTTTCAAAACAACGTCGTACACTCAAGTCGGGAGGCCCGTGACAATGCGATCGCTTCCTACGAGTCACATTGGTCCCGTGCGAGGTGTTTGTGACTCTTACAAGACCGTTTTGTGTTTGTTTTATGTTTTCACCCTTCGATGGCATGTTTTTATGTTTAAGTCTATTTTTTTTTTAGATTTACGTCGTACACACAAACTGGGTGCCCCGTGACAATGCGATCGCTTTCGACGATTCACATTGGTCCCGTGCGAGGCGGTCTTGCCTCTTACGGGACGGTTTTGTGGTTGTTTTATGTTCTCACCATTCGATGACATGTTTGTATGCCTAAGCCTAATTTTTTTCAAATTGACGTCGTACACTCAAATCGGGAGCCCCGTGACTATGTCGTCGGTTACTACGAGTCACTTTGTTCCCGTGCGAGGCGTTCGTGCCTCTTACCGAATCGTTTTGTGGTTGTATTACGTTTTCACCCTTCGATGGCATGTTTTTATGCTTAAGCCGGATTTTTTTTAGATTGACGTCGTACACTCAAAACGGTAGACCCGTGATTACGCGGTCGGTTCCTACGAGTCACATTGGTCCCGTGCGAGGTGTTCGTGACACTTATCGGACCGTTTTGTGTTTGTTTTACGTTTTCACCATTCGGTGGCATGTTTTGATGCTTAATTCTAATTGTTTTCAAATTTATGTCGGACACTCACACCGAGATCGCCGTGACTACGCGGTTGGCTCCTACGAGTCACATTGGTTCCATACGAGACGTTCTTGCCTCTTACGGGAACGTTTTGGGGTTGTTTTACATTCTCGCCATTCGATGGCATGTTTTTATGCTTAAGTCTAATGTTTTGCAAATTGACGTCGTACACACACACCTGGAGGCCCGTGGCTACGCGGTCGGTTCCTACTAGTCACATTGGTCCCGTGCGAGGTGTTCTGACTCTTACCGGACCGTTTTGTGGTTGTTTTATGTTTTCAGCCTTCGATGGCAAGTTTTTATGCTCAAGTCTAATGTTTTACCATTGACGTCGTACACTCAAATAGGCAGCCCCATGACGATGCGGTCGGTTCCTACGAGTCACAATTGTCCCGTGCGAGGCGTTCGTGACTCTTACGGGATCGTTTTGTGGTTATTTTACGTTCTCACCATTCGATGGCATGTTTTTATGCTTAAATCTATTTTTTTTTAAATTTACGTCGTACAATCAAACCGGGAACCCCGTGAATACACGGTCGGTTATTGCAAGTCACATTGGTCCCGTGCAAGGTGTTCGTGACTCTTACGAGACCGTTTTGTGGTTGTTTTACATTTTCACCCTTCGATGGCATGTTTTTATGCTTAAGCCGAATTTTTTTCAGATTGACGTCGTACACTCAAAACGGTAGACCCGTGACTACGCGGTCGGTTCCTACTAGTCACATTGGTCCCGTGCGAGGTGTTCGTGACTCTTACCGGACCGTTTTGCGATTGTTTTACGTTTTCACCATTCGGTGGCATGTTTTTATGCTTAATTCTAATTGTTTTCAAATTTACATCGGACACTCAAACCGAGATCGCCGTGACTACGCGGTCGGCTCCTACGAGTCACATTTGTCCCGTGCGAGGCGTTCGTGCCTCTTACGGGAACGTTTTGGAGTTGTTTTACATTCTCGCCATTAGATGGCACGTTTTTATGCTTAAATCTAATGTTTTGCAAATTGACGTCGTACACTCACACCTGGAGTCCCGTGACTACGCGGTCGGTTCATACAAGTCACATTGGTCCCGTGCGAGGTGTTCGTGATTCTTACCGAATCGTTTTGTGGTTGTTTTACGTTTTCACCCTTCGATGGCATATTTTTATGCTTAAGTCTAATGTTTTATCATTGACGTCGTACACTCAAATCGGCAGCCCCATGACGATGCGGTCGGTTCCTACGAGTCACAATGGTCCCATGCGAGGCGTTCGTGACTCTTACGGGACCATTTTGTGGCTATTTTACGTTCTCACCATTCGATGGCATGTTTTTATGCTTAAATCTATTTTTTTTCAAATTTACGTCGTACAATCAAATCGGGAGCCCCGTGACTACGCGGTCGGTTCCTGTAAGTCACATTGGTCCCGTGCGAGGCGTTCGTGCCTCTTACGAGATCGTTTTGTGGTTGTTTTACGTTTTCAACATTCGATGCCATGCTTTTATGCTTAAGTCTATTTTTTTGTAAATTTACGTCATAAACTCAAACCGAGAGCCCCGTGACTACGCGGTCGGTTTCTACGAGTCACATTGGTCCCGTGCGAGGCGTTCGTAACTCTTACGCGATCGTTTGTGGTTGTTTTACGTTCTCACCATTCGATGGCAAGTTTTTATGCTTAAGTCAAAGGTTTTGCAAAAGAACGTCGTGCACTGAAACCGGGAGCTCCGTGACTATGCGGTCGATTCTTACAGGTCACATTGGTCCCGTGCGAGGTGTTCGTGACTCTTACCGGACTGATTTGTGGCTATTTTACGTTTTAACCCTTCGATGGCTTGCTTTTATGCTTAAGTCTAATTTTGTGTAAATTTAAATCGTACACTCAAACCGGGAGCCCCGTGACAACGCGGTCGGGTCCTACGAGTCACATTTGTCCCGTGCGAGGCGGTCGTGGCTCTTACGGGACCATTTTGTAGTTGTTTTACGTTTTCACCCTTCTATGGCATATTTTTATGCTCAAGCCTAATTTTGTGCATATTTACGTCGTACACTCAAACCGGGATCCCCGTGACTACGCGATCGGTTCCTACGAGTCACATTGGTCCCGTGCGAGGTGTTCGTGACTCTTACGGGACCGTTTTGTGGCTATTTTACGTTTTCACCCTTCGATGGCATGTTTTTATGCTTAAGTCGATTTTTTTTCAAATTTACGTCGTACAATCATAACGGGAGCCCCGTGACTATGCGGTCGGTTCCTGCGAGTCACATTGGTCCCGTGCGAGGCATTCGTGCCTCTTACGGGACCGTTTTGTGATTGTTTTACGTTTTCACCATTCGATGCCATGCTTTTATGCTTAAGTCTAATTTTTTGCAAATTTACGTCGGCCACTCAAACCGGGAGCCCCGTGACTACGCGGTCGGTTCCTACCGGTCACATTGGTCCCGTTCGAGGTGTTCGTGACTCTTACGGGACCATTTTGTGGCTATTTTATGTTTTTACCCTTCAATGTCATGTTTTTATGCGCAAGTCTATTATTTTGCAAATTTACGTCGTACACACAAACCGGGAGCCCCGTGAATACGCGATCGGTTCCTGCGAGTCACACTGATCCCATGCGAGACGTTCGTGCCTCTTACGGGACCGTTTTGTGGTTGTTCTACGTTTTCACCCTTCTATGCCATGCTTGTATGCCTAAGTCTAATTTTTTGCAAATTTACGTCGTAGACTCAAACCGGGAGCCCTTTTTTACGTTCTCACCATTCGATGGCATATTTTTATGCTTAAGTCTAATGTTTTGCAAAAAAACGTCGTACACTCAAACCGGGAGTCCCGTGACTATGCGGTAGGTTCCTACGAGTCACATTGGTCCCGTGCGAGGTGTTCGTGACTCTTACCGGACCGTTTTGTATTTGTTTTACGTTTTCACCCTTCGATGGCATGTTTTTATGTTTAAGTAAAAAAAAAAAATCAGATTTACGTCGTACACTCAAACCGGGTGCCCCGTGACTATGCGGTCTCTTTCGACGATTCAAATTTTGTCCCGTGAGAGGCGTTCGTGCCTCTTACGGGATCGTTTTGTGGTTGTTGTCATTCTCACCATTTGATGGCATATTTGTATGCTTAAGTCTAATTTTTTCAAATTAACGTCGTACACTCAAATCGGGAGCCCCGTGACTACGCCGCCGGTTCCAATGAGTCACATTGTTCCCGTGCGAGGCCTTCGTGCCTCTTACCGGATCGTTTTGTTGCTGTTTTACGATTTCATCCTTCGATGGCATGTTTTTATGCTTAAGCCTAATTTTTTTTCAGATTGACGTCGTACACTCAAAGCGGTAGACCCGTGACTACGCGGTCGGTTCCTACGAGTCACATTGGTTCCATGCGAGGTGTTCGTGACACTTATTACTGGACCATTTTGGGTTTGTTTTACGTTTTCACCATTCGGTGGCATGTTTTTATGCTTAATTCCAATTGTTTTCAAATTTACGTCGTACACTCAAACTGAGATTGTCGTGACTACGCGGTCGACTCCTACGAGTCGCATTGGTCCCGTGCGAGGCGTTCGTGCCTCTTACGGGAACGTTTTGGGGTTGTTTTACGTTCTCACCATTCGATGGCACGTTTTTATGCTTAAGTCTAATGTTTTGCAAATTGACGTCGTACACTCACACCTGGAGGCCTGTGACTATGCGGTCGGTTCCTACTAGTCACATTGGTCCCGTACGAGGTGTTCGTGATTCTTACCTGACCGTTTTGTGGTTGTTTTACGTTTTCACCCTTCGATGGCATGTTTTTATGCTTAAGTCCAATGTTTTGTTAGACGACGTACGCTCAAACCGGGAGCCCCGTGAAGATGCGGTCGGTTCCTACGAGTCACAACGGTCCCGTGCGAGGGGTTCGTGCCTCTTACGGGATCGTTTTGTGGCTATTTTACATTCTTACCATTCGATGGCATGTTTTTATACTTAAATCTATTTTTTTTCAAATTTACGTCATACAATCAAACCGGGAGCCCCGTGACTACGCGATCGGTTGTTGCGAGTCACATTGGTCCCGTGCGAGGCGTTCGTGCCTCTTACGGGACCGTTTTGTGGTCGTTTTATGTTCTCACCATTCGATTCCATGCTTTTATGCTTAAGTCTAATGTTTTATAAATTTACGTCGTACACTCAAACCGGGAGCCACGTGACTACTCGGTCGGTTCCTACCAATCACATTGGTCCCGTGCGAGGTGTTCGTGACTCTTACCGGAACGATTTGAGGCTGTTTTACGTTTTCACCCTTCGATGGCTTGTTTTTATGCTCAAGTCTAATTTTGTGCAAATTTAAGTCGTACACTCAAACCGGGAGCCCCGTGACTACGCGGTCGGTTCCTACGAGTCACATTGGTCCAATGCGAGACGTTCGTGACTCTTACGGGACCATTTTGTGGTTGTTTTACGATTTCACCCTTCTATGGCATATTTGTATGCTTAAGTCTAATTTTGTGCATATTTACGTCGTACACTCAAACCGGGAGCCCCGTGACTACGCGCTCGGTTCCTACGAGTCACGTTGGTCCCGTGCGAGGTGTTCATGACTCTTACGGGACCGTTTTGTCGTTGTTTTACGTTTTCACCCTACGATGCCATATTTTTATGCCTAAGTCTAATTTTTTGTAAATTTACGTCATACACTCAAACCGGGAGGCCTGTGACTTTGCGGTCGGTTCCTGCGAGTCACATTGGTCCCGTGCGAGGAGTTCGTGCCTCTTACAGGACCGTTTTGTGGTTGTTTTACATTTTCACCATTTGATGCCATGCTTTTATGCTTAAGTCTAATTTTTTTTATATTTACGTCGTACACTCAAATCGGGTTCCTCGTGACTACGCGATCGCTTCAGACGATTCAAATTTGTTCCCGTGCGAGGCGTTCGTGCCTCTTACGGGACCGTTTTGTGATTATTTTACGTTCTCACCATTTGATGGCATATTTGTATGCTTAAGTCTAATTTTTTTCAAATTGACGTCCTACACTCAAATCGGGAGCCCCGTGACTACGCCGTCGATTCCTACGAGTCACATCGTTCCCGTGCGAGGCGTTCGGGTCTCTTATCGGATCATTTTGTTGCTGTTTTACGCTTTCACCCTTCGATGGCATGTTTTTATGCTTAAGCCTAATTTTTTTCAGATTGACGTCGTACACTCAAAGCGGTAGACCCGTGACTACGCGGTCGGTTCCAACGAGTCGCATTGGTCCCGTGCGAGGTGTTCATGACACTTACCGGACCGTTTTGTGTTTGTTTTACGTTCTCACCATTCGGTGGCATGTTTTTATGCTTAATTCTAATTGTTTTCAAATTTACGTCGTACACTCAAACTGAGATCGCCGTGACTACGCGGTCGGCTCCTACGAGTCAAATTGGTCGCGTGCGAGGAGTTCGTGCCTCTTACGGGAACGTTTCAGGGTTGTTTTACATTCTCACCATTCGATGGCACGTTTTTATGCTCAAGTCTAATGTTTTGCAAATTGACGTCGTACACTCACACCTGGAGGCCCGTGACTACCCGATCGGTTCCTACTAGTCACATTGGTCCCGTGCGAGGTGTTCGTGACTCTTATCGGACCGTTTTGTGGTTGTTTTACGTTTTTTCCCTTCGATGGCATGTTTTTATGCTTAAGTCTAATGTTTTACCATTAACGTCGTACACTCAACTCGACAGCCCCGTGACGATGCGATCAGTTCCTACGAGTCACAATGGTCCCGTGCGAGGCATTCGTGACTATTACGGGATCGTTTTGTGACTATTTTACGTTCTCACCATTCGATGGTATGTTTTTATGCTTAAATCTATTTTTTTCAAATTTACGTCATACAATCAAACCGGGAGCCCCGTGACTACGCGGTCGGTTTCTGCAAGTTACATTGGTCCCGTACGAGGCGTTCGTGCCTCTTACGAGACCGTTTTGTGGTTGTTTTACATTTTCACCATTCGATGCCATGCTTTTATGCTTAAGTCTAATTTTTTTCAAATTGACGTCGTACACTCAAACCGGGAGACTCGTGACTACGCGGTCGGTTCTTATGAGTCACATTGGTCCCGTGCGAGGTGTTCGTGACTCTTACCGGACCGTTTTGTGGTTGTTTTACGTTTTCACCATTCGGGGATATGTTTTTATGATTAATTCTAATTTTTTTCAAATTGACGTCGTACAGTCAAATCAGGAGCCCCGTGACTATGCGGTCGATTCCTACGAGCCGCATTGGTCCCGTGCAAGGTGTTCGTGACTCTTACCGGACCGTTTTCTGGCTGTTTTACGCTTTCACCCTTCGATGGCTTGTTTTTATGCTTAAGTCTAATTTTTTTCAGATTTACGTCGTACATTCAAATCGGATGCCTCGTGAGTACGCGATCGGTTCCGACGAGTCACATTAGTCCCGTGCGAGGTGTTCGTCCCTCTTACGGGACCGTTTTGTGGTTGTTTTATGTTCTCACCATTCGATGGCATGTTTGTATGCTTAAGTCTAATTGTTTTCGAATTGACGTCGTACACTCAAATCGGGAGCCCCGTGACTTCACCGTCGATTCCTACGAGTCACATTATTCCCGTGCGAGGCGTTCGTGCCTCTTACCGGATCGTTTTGTGGCTGTTTTACGTTTTCACCCTTCGATGGCATGTTTTTATGCTTAAGCCTAATTATTTTCAGATTGACATCGTACACTCAAAGCGGGAGATCCGTGACTACGCGATCGGTTCCTACGAGTCACATTGGTCCCGTGCGAGGTGTTCGTGACACTTAACGGACCGTTTTGTGTTTATTTTACGTTTTCACCATTCAGTGGCATGTTTTTATGCTTAATTTTATTTGTTTTCAAATTTACGTCGTACACTCAAACCGAGATCCCCATGACTACGCGGTCGGCTCCTACGAGTCACATTGGTCCCGTGCGAGGCGTTCATGCCTCTTACAGGAACGTTTTGTGGTTATTTTACGTTCTCACCCTTTGTTGGTATGTTTTTATGCTTAAGTCTAACATTTTGCAAATTGATGTCGTAATCTCAAACCGGGAGGCTCGTGACTACGTGGTCATTTCCTACTAGTCACATTGGTTCTGTACAAGGCGTTCGTGACTCTTACCGGACCGTTTTGTGGTTATTTTACGTTTTCACCCTTTGTTGGCATTTTTTATGCTTAAGTCTATTTTTTTTCAAATTTATGTCATACAATCAAACCGGGAGCCCCGTGACTATGCGGTCGGTTCCTACGAGTCATACTGGTCCCGTGCGAGCTTTTCGTGAGACTTACCGGACCGTTTTGTGTTTGTTTTACGTTTTCGACCTTCGATGGCATGTTTTTATGATCAAGTCAAATTTTTTTCACAATAACGTCGTACACTCAAACCGGGAACCCCGTGACTACGCGGTTGGTTCCTACGAGTCAAATTGGTCCCGTGCAAGGTGTTCGTGCCTCTTACGGGACCGTCTTGTGGTTGTTTTACGTTCACACCATTCGATGGCATGTTCTTATGCTTAAGTCTAATTTTTTTTAAATTGACGTCATACACTCAAACCGGGAGCCCCGTGACTACGCCGTCGGTTCCTACGAGTCACATTGGTCCCGTGGGAGACATTCGTGCCTCTTACCAGACCGTTTTGTGGCTGTTTTACGTTTTCACCTTTTGATGGCAAGTTTTTATGCTTAAGTCTAATTTTTTTCAAATTGACGTCGTACACTCAAACCGGGAGACTCGTGACTACGCGGTCGGTTCTTATGAGTCACATTGGTCCCGTGCGAGGTGTTCGTGACTAATACCGGACCGTTTTGTGGTTGTTTTACGTTTTCACCATTCGAGGATATGTTTTTATGATTAATTCTAATTTTTTTCAAATTGACGTCGTACAGTCAAATCAGGAGCCCCGTGACTATGCGGTCGATTCCTACGAGCCGCATTGGTCCGTGCGAGGTGTTCGTGACTCTTACCGGACCGTTTTCTGGCTGTTTTACGCTTTCACCCTTCGATGGCTTGTTTTTATGCTTAAGTCTAATTTTTTTCAGATTTACGTCGTACACTCAAATCGGATGCCCCGTGAGTACGCGATCGGTTCCGACGAGTCACATTAGTCTCGTGCGAGGTGTTCGTCCCTCTTACGGGACCGTTTTGTGGTTGTTTTATGTTCTCACCATTCGATGGCATGTTTGTATGCTTAAGTCTAATTGTTTTCGAATTAACGTCGTACACTCAAATCGGGAGCCCCGTGACTTCACCGTCGATTCCTACGAGTTACATTATTCCCGTGCGAGGCGTTCGTGCCTCTTACCGGATCGTTTTGTGGCTGTTTTACGTTTTCACCCTTCGATGGCATGTTTTTATGCTTAAGCCTAATTATTTTCAGATTGACATCGTACACTCAAAGCGGGAGACCCGTGACTACGCGATCGGTTCCTACGAGTCACATTGGTCCCGTGCGAGGTGTTCGTGACACTTAACGTACCGTTTTGTGTTTATTTTACGTTTTCACCATTCGGTGGCATGTTTTTATGCTTAATTTTATTTGTTTTCAAATTTACGTCGTACACTCAAACCGAGATCTCCATGACTACGCGGTCGGCTCCTACGAGTCACATTGGTCCCGTGCAAGGCGTTCATGCCTCTTACAGGAACGTTTTGTGGTTATTTTACGTTCTCACCCTTTGTTGGTATGTTTTTATGCTTAAGTCTAACTTTTTGCAAATTGACGTCGTAATCTCAAACCGGGAGGCCCGTGACTACGTGGTCATTTCCTACTAGTCACATTGGTCCTGTGCGAGGCGTTCGTGACTCTTACCGGACCGTTTTGTGGTTATTTTACGTTTTCACCCTTTGATGGCATTTTTTATGCTAAAGTCTAATTTTTTTCAAATTTACGTCACACAATCAACCGGGAGCCCCGTGACTACGCGGTAGGTTCCTACGAGTCAGACTGGTCCCGTGCGAGGCGTTCGTACCTCTTATGGCACCCTTTTATGGTTGTTTTACGTTCTCACCATTCGATGGCATGCTTTTATGCGTAAGTCTAATTTTTTCCAAATTTACGTCGTACACTCAAACTGGGATCCCCGTGACAACGCGGTCAGTTCCTACGACTCACATTGGTCCCGCGAGAGGTGTTCGTGACTCTTACCAGACCGTTTTGTGTTTGTTTTACATTTTCACCCTTTGATGGCATGTTTTTATGCATAATTCAAATTGTTTTCAAATTTACGTCGTACACTCAAACCGGGAGCCCCGTGACTACGCGACGGTTCCTACGAGTCACATTGGTCCCGTGCAAGGCGCTCGTGCTTCTTACGGGACCGTTTTGTGGCTGTTTTACGTTCTCACCATTTGATGGCATGTTTTTATGCTTAAATCTAATGTTTTAAAAATTGACGTCATACACTCAAACCGGAAGGCCCGTGACTACGCGGTCGGTTCCTACGAGTCACATTGGTCCCGTGCGAGTTTTTCGTGAGACTTACCGGACCGTTTTGTGTTTGTTTTACGTTTTCGACCTTCGATGGCATGTTTTTATGGTCAACTCTAATTTTTTTCGCATTGACGTCGTACACTCAAATCGGGAACCCCGTGTCTATGCGGTCGGTTCCTACGAGTCAAATTGGTCCCGTGCAAGGCGTTCGTGCCTCTTACGGGACCGTCTTGTGGTTGTTTTACGTTCACACCATTCGATGTCATGTTTTTATGCTTAAGTCTATTTTTTTTCAAATTGACGTCATACACTCAAACCGGGAGCCCCGTGACTACGCCGTCGGTTCCTACGAGTCACATTGGTCCCGTGCAATGGCTGTTTTACGTTTTCACCCTTCGATGGCAAGTTTTTATGCTTAAGTCTAATTTTTTTCAAATTGACGTCGTACACTCAAACCGGGAGACCCGTGACTACGCGGTCGGTTCTTACGAGTCACATTGGTCCCGTGCGAGGTGTTCGTGACTCTTACCGGACCGTTTTGTGGTTGTTCTACGTTTTCATCATTCGAGGATATGTTTTTATGATTAACTCTATTTTTTTTCAAATTGACGTTGTACAGTCAAATCAGGAGCCCCGTGACTATGCGGTCAGTTCCTACGAGCCACATTAGTCCCGTGCGAGGCTTTCGTGCCTCTTACCGGACCGTTTGTTGGTTGTTTTACGTTCTCACCATTCGATGGCACGTTTTTATGCTTAAGTATAATGTTTTGCAAATTCGCATCGTACACTCAAATCGGGAGGCCGGTGACTACGCGATCGATTCCTACGAGTCACATTGGTCCTGTTCGAGGCGTTCGTGCCTCTTACAGGACCGTTTTGTGGTTGATTTACGTTCTCACCATTCGATGGCATACTTTTATGCTTTAGTCTAATTTTTTGCAAATTTACGTTGTACACTCAAAACGGGTGCCCCGTGACTACGCGGTCAGTTCCTACGAGTCACATTGGTCCCGTGCGTGGTGTTCGTGACTCTTACCGGACCGTTTTCTGTGTGTTTTACGTTTTCACCCTTCGATGGCATGTTTTTATGCTTAAGTCTAATTTTTTTCAGATTGACGTCGAACACACAAAATGGGTGCCCCGTGACTACGCGGTAGGTTCCTACGAGTCACATTGGTCCCGTTCGAGGCGTTCGTTCCTGTTACGGGACCGTTTTGTGGTTGTTTTACGTTCTCACCATTCGATGGCATTCTTTTATGCTTAAGTCTAATTTTTTGCAAATTTACGTCGTACACTCTAATCGGGAGCCCCGTGACTACGCGGTCAGTTCATACAAGTCACATTGGTCCCGTGCGAGGTGTTCGTGACTCTTACCGGACCGTTTTGTGGTTGTTTTACGTTTTCACCCTTCGATGGAATGTTTTTATGCTTAAGTTTAATATTTTTCAGATTGACGTCGTACACTCAAACCGGGATCCCCGTGACTACACGGTCGGTTCCTACGAGTCACATTGGCCCCGTGCGAGGTGTTTGTGACTCTTACGGGACCATTTTGTGGTTGTTTTACGTTTTCACCCTTCGATGGCATGTTTTTATGTTTAAGTCTAACAAATTTCAAAACCAAACGTTGAATTCTTACCTAGGTTTCTAAAGCTTAAATTAGAATTTCATAAAGTTCTAAATCAAAGTTACATTTCATAAATTCTATAAGTTTAAATTTTGTTTTATGCACTATGTTTTCATAAATTATGTTATGTGTATATTTGCACATATTGTGAATATCTAAAGCAACACGGGGGTAGGGATAGGGGTGGGGTTGGAGGTGGGGTGGGATTGGGGTGCCATACATAACACTAGACAAAGGACAATGCACCTACTTTTTAATCTATCTAACGCTGGTAATGGCCTATATATTATTCAAAATGAAAAATTAAAGTATATACGATCTACACGAGTATAATTGACATTCAAATATGTTTTATAGGGTCTATCATCATATAGTTCCAATTGCCAAGGGTCAATAGTGAGCAATATCAACCATTAATTATTAAATGTAGCTCCATCTGTGAAAAAATCATGAGAGACAACAAACTTTTCCTTTTTAAATGATGATTTTTGTATATGTTTACACAATAATAACCTCATGTCACCCTCAACTAATAATTCTCAACAATTAAAACTGGAAAATAAATTAAAAATATTTGATTACAAATTTAGAAACATTTACAAATTTTTTTGGGTGATTAGAATCATTTACAGAAAATGTTTACACAAGACAGAGAGCTTGTAAAAAAAATCAAGGTGATTCATCACCTTTAATATATGAAATCGGCTCTCCCTTTAATGGGTTCAATTGGTTAAACCAAATATATTCAGTTTCTTCATTTATCTTATCCTTGAATTTACATGATGTAAATACTTATTGTCTTCAACTTAAATCCAATTGTAAAGGTATATGTTTTTGTGTGCGTTTATGTGTATAAATAAATTACCTTAAGAAGACACTGGTGCAGAGGTGGTGGGGCAGCGATGGTGGAGCAAAAAGACACCGGTGGAGAGGTGCAGAGGAGATAAGCGGGGAGGAGATCGGGGGAGGGAAGGGAATACGAGATGGAAACGAGGGTTGGGGAATGGGAACATGTTGTTCTTTTAGGTTTAGGAAAAAAAAATTATGTTTTGCCCCCAAAATTTCACTTTTGGCTACAAAAATATTTTGTAACAAAATAGTAAATCAATTACCAACAAAATATTTCATGGTTGACTTTAATTATTTCGTTGGTAAAACATTCGTGTTTTATATTTTATGCGGGAAAAAACGGCTCCTAATTTTTAGTGACAATTTGGCAACGAAATTTTCTATTTCATTGCCAATGTTTAATTAATAACCACAATTTAAATTTCGTTGCTAAAAATGATCATTTAGCCACAAAATCATCTTTGTAGCCAAATAAATCTATGTTAAATGTAATATTTGTTGTAGTGCCCAAATGCTTAAGCCAAAATCGGGACGTCCACTAAGTTTGAATAGGTTTTTCAACTTCTAAGTTCCTTTTTTGAAGAAATCCCCACAGCAGAAACTTCCATTTGTGTTGTTGCCGACATTGAGAAACCTTTCGACCCATCAAGATAATCCCTAAAAGTTTGGTTATAACATATGCCAATAAAACTCAAGGGATATAGTCCTTCCTGCCTTTTCTTTCTCCCAAGAATTAAAGATATGGAGGTTGGATAGTCGTGGATAACTATGAGTTTTTTTGTAACTTTTTATATATAAAGGACTAATTTATAGAAATTAATGAAATCATTACAATAAATGATCCTCATTAAACTCTCTTTCTATTGTTTTAGAAGTATAACTAGCATGTAACTCGCGCGATGCGCGGGCGTTTTATAAAAAAATACTTAAAATTTATTTAAAACAAGCCTAATAATATAAATTGATAATAGTTGATGTAATTTGTAAATATATTATGCTTTATATTTTATTGTATGAGTAAAAATAATTATTCAAACTTAGGGGTAACAATTTTGGCACGAAAGAGTGATGCGATCCGAATTTGGTCCAAAATTTACACAATATATCATTTTGAGTCGTGTTCGGGTGGAGGTTTTAGGTACGAAATTGTCAAAATAATGACTTATAAATTGTTAAAGAAGTTCTATCATCGACAATCTCAAACTAATTGTGACACCCCGACTAATTAAATACCTGGTAGCTACTCCTTTATTAAATTAATACAAAATGCCAAGTTGGTTCAGTTCATAGCATCACTGTCGAAATCTATTAAACAATTACTAGCCACCTAATATTTAAAAAAGTGAGTTGTCAATTTTAATTAAATCCGATTAACATGCATTAAGCATTACATTAAGAAAGAATGATATCACAACCACATTACAGTCACATTACAATGATAAAGGAATAAATGCATCGGGAGGAACACTCCTCGGAAGTAATCCGAAATACTGAATAAAAACTGAATACAAGGTCTGAATCACTAAATAATTACAACCCAAAATCTGAAATATAACTGAGTAAGTTAGATGTCTCTAAAAGAAAAGGGGCGACATGCCCAACAAATGAGTAAATCTGAAAATAGAGTCAAGATAAAAAGTGGAGGCGTCTACTATCGAGGTCCTGTAACTTCCACAGCATCTACAGCACATCACTGGAATGGAACTCCTATGCTTGGTGTCCTTATGGCAGGGCACCTAAAAGGTTTTTACAAGAAAATAGATTTGAAAGCAAACGGGTCAGAGCCCGATTGTGAAAATAATTTAAAATACAGCAAGTGTTTAATATTATTAAACAGTGAATATAAAATACATGATAGTGCGTGCACTCACATGAGTTTCTCACCTCTCAACTAATTGTGCACACCTATCGTACCCATACCCGTTCTAGTTATTTTACTATCAAACTAGTCTAATTCAATATCTGATGTTACCATACTAATCATGGTTTAATTCCCGAAGTCTTAATATAAACTGAGAGTTTTACTTTCATTCCTCGGACTTAGTTACAATAATCACTATGAGTTTTCCCATATTTGACTCTACAAAGATATTACATTAGTTCACACTTGTACTTGTATAAACAGTTCAATCCAATAATTCAGTATATCAATCTCATCATAATATACAATAATGGCACCCCGAGACTAAGCTGCGGTGCATACATACTCTGCTATCAAAACCCGATACATCACGTACATAAGGATCACGTATTCCGGATCTCTCAGGAATCGTTTCAACAAGTAACAAACACACATAATGGAGGCGAACATAGTTCACATCACATGGGTCACGCACATACCTACACTCCCATGATTAGCAAACTTATTAACTCCTCAATAAGTCATTCTCTGATCTATGTTCTCGAAGTACCAATCTAAATCCCCCCGTAGGCACACAAAGATTAGATGGCCCTGATCGAGCGCCGACCTCCCGTGATAGCAAGTATGGTAGGTATGTTATACACAGATAACCACATATACTAAGCATTAACACATCTTAGATATCTTATGATATTAATAGAGGTATATTTTACATTCCTATACCGTCATTAAATGTTTCACGTTTACAAATCTCCGAATAATATATATTAAAAGTTGTCAACCCTTCTCACGTCGCAATTCAAGTACTTACAACCTACCCCATAGAAGTCACCCGATCTATTATATAATTCCAAGTTTTTAATCCTCGACTTACTCCAATCTCACAACTATACCCACTAATCATAAGGGAAGGATAACACTCAATTAATTAAGCCTACGAAAAACTCGAAACCAAAATCGGGCCTAAAAAGACCATTATGGGAACTCGTTAGAAGTCACTGGAATCTCGTTCGAACGAGGTCGTTCGAACTAGTTCGTTCGAACGAAGTGGCTTCGAATGAACTACCAACTCGTTAGAAAGGGCACTGGAATCTCGTTAGAAACTCGTTCGAACGAGGACGTTCGAACGACCTGGGTTGGTCTTCTAACGAGATTGCAAAAAATGCCCAGAAATTTCCCACTACGTTTTTCTTCATTTTTCTCTTCTCTAAATCCATCCTAAGATCATCCCAATTTCATTTTAATGTTATTAAACTATTCTAAGTCACCCTAGATCACTCTTTAACATATTTTTGGGGTCAAATCTTACTAGTTAACACGCAATAATCATAAATCCCCAATTCTTGCCCCAAACCCTATGAACCTGAACCCAGAATTTAATTTTATGTAAAGCCTCCTTATTAATCCATTTTCAGATCATCAAAAGTTATGTTTTGTGTATTGAATTCGTCCATAAGCATTCTACATGAAATTCCTATCTCAAAATCATAAGTTTCACCATAATCCCATTGGTTTTCATCAAAACTTTCTAGGCAATTAAAGTTTCTACACTAAACATGGAGGAAATATTCAATGAAATTCATAACATTAAATCACTTGCCTTAGATTTGTTCTTCAGATTTGTTGTCGGTGTTTCAAGGTTGATTCTTCCCTCTTTCTGGTCACAATCCCTTCCAAAAATGATGGTGGGGAGATGGTTTAGTTTAGAACCTCCTTTAACCTCTTCTAACTTCTCTCAAAAACCTCCGTAGCCCACTCTCTTACTTTTTGGCTGATAATGGCTTTAGTGGCCCTTATAATAATATATAATTTAACACTAAAATTCGTGGGTCTTAATCCCTTAATTTTTAAAATTACCAAACTACCCTTCTAGGTTGCCGGTTTGGCCTAAAAATGCCCCGGGACACAAACTAAACCCCGGCTAGTGTTTTCTGACTATTTCGACCCTTCCGGACGCGTTGGCGCACTCAAAATGATCATTCGGTTGATAAAAATATAATTTAATTTTTAATTTAAATAAATTCATTCCTGACGCGACTCACACACGCGTCCCAATTAAATTTCCCAAATTGTCGTATTTCTGCCTCGTGACAATTTAAATATTTTCAATACTCATATATTACACATCATAATCAAATACCAACTCACATGTCGCTAGTATTTATATCCGGATTAATTTCCAATTAATTCTCATTTAATTCAATTAATCCCTTAAATAAAAATCAATAAAATTACGGGGTATTACACTAATATAATCTTTACTATGTATTTAACATATAAAAATAATCAAACTAAATACAACATATTCAGAATAAAAAATACAATACGTACATGAATTGATAAACACGTGAATTCTATAGAAATATTTGTTTTAAACCATAAAAAATTAAAAGAATGAACCCTTAAAGAACCCAAAAAATCAGCTCGTCCAAAAGAGTGAACCTTGAAAGAACCAAATTTTATTTTGTGTTGCATTTTATTTGAGGCGTGTTCTCGTTTGTAAGAAATATGCAACTCATATACATATATTAGTCTTTATTTAGTTGATTAAAATCAATAGTCTAATATAATCCATTTTGAAATTTCTATGCAATTCAAATAAATTTTAATTGTACCTATTTTTCTATGATTTTGATTTGGTGGATTGGGAGAGAGAAAAATATTTTCTTGTATCTTTTTTTTCATTAAAAAATGATTGTTTTTTTTTTTCTTATGGACTTTGAAATCCTATGATTTCTTATTCTTTTAAATCATTTCTCTCCATCCATAAAAAAAATCATATGTTTATACTTAGTTTTTACATTTTTTGCACTGGAGTATATTCATTTCTTTAATTATCTTTACTACATATTTTTATTACCATAAAGTTAAATAGGTTTTTAACAAAATTATAATACGCCCACGCATCGTGCGGGGTACATGCTATAGTATATAGTGAGAGAGTTAGGCTCATGTACATACCAAGAATACATACCGCTGACACAGACCCATTTTTATAAAAGATTTTGAGTTGATATTTTTTATGTGGTATTTAAACATTTCGAGGGAGATATATAAAAAAAATCAAGTCAATTTTTTTTTTTTTGCTATTTTAAAAAAATATGTCAAACTTTTGCAGTTTTAAAGTGCTTTAAAAGCTGCGAAAGTTTGACCGATTTTTTTAAAAAAGCAAAAAACATTATTTTGAGTTGATTTTTTATATGGGTCTCTTGAAATGTTTAAACATCATATAAAAAAATTCAGCCGAAAAACAATTTTTTTACTATTTTTAAAAATTGATATGTATACTTGGTATGTACAGTTTGGTGTATATATATATATTATGAGGTTGTATTTTACTTTGATTGGGTAAGAGTTAATGATTAAAATGCTTGTAAAGTCGATTCATCTACCAATATGATAATAGTATACTTGTCAAAGATGAAGAGCAAGGAGCATATGAATGATGTTCCATTTGTTTAAACATTTGAAATGTTCAAGCAAGTGTTCTACTTGGAGTATATCAACTGCGAATCATTTCCAGTTATGAAGGACCCGGGACCCGTTCCGAATACCAGATCTGAAAGTGTGACATATAATTCCAATTTTTCATTTTTTTCATGTAAAAAATCAAAAATTTTGTATTCATTTTTAATTTGATTCAAGTAAAATTTGTATACATTTTTAATTTGATTCAACTAAAATTTGAACATATAAAATTTATTGACAACAACATTTTGAACATATAAAATTTTAATTTGATTTAAGTAAAATTTGAACATATAAAGTTTATGGAGAACAACATTTTGAACATATAAACTTCATGGACAGTAACATTTTGTCCAACTTAACATCCAAAATTCAGCAAAGAATTATCCCACTTAACATTCAAAATTCAGTAACATGTGTCCCAAATAAACATGCAAATAAACATCTAAAACTAAACACATTTAAAGTAAAAAAATACCACATTTTGAGTCCAAATTATCTTAAAAAACAATTAAAATTCAACAACATTTTCCCCAAAATAGCTCCATTTCACTATCTTTTTGCTCTCAAATAGCTCTACTTTTGCACCAATCACGTAGCATTATTTTCCCCGCTTTCTTCCACACTTTTCGAAAAATTTAGTCGTCTCTTGGATTCTATAAGTTGACCTTCCACACTTTCCTGTGCCTCCTCATTTGTCGTATCTCCACCACCATCGGAACTACCTCCAACACCAATAAGGGGTCCGTAGACATTTTAAATTTTGCAAAAATAATTGAACAAAATAAATACAAAGTAGATTTAACAACAAATAATATATTTTTTTTGTTACTAAATCAACTACTAATAAAGCAAAAAAAAAAGAAAAAGAAAAAGAAAAAGGAAAAGGAAAAGCAAAAGCAAAAGCAAAAGCAAAAGCAAAAGCAAAAGCAAAAGCAAAAGCAAAAGCAAAAGCAAAAGCAAAAAAAAAAGCAGATCCTAAATGATATTCTTAGAGTTCAAACAAAAATATGACTTCAAACATCTAAAAAAGAAAAAAAAAAAAAAACAATATGAGTTCAAACAACAAATGATATACTAAGAAAGACAAAAAAGCCGTTCCTAAATGATATTCTAAGGAAGCCCAAGATCTAATTGAAAAAAAAAATATGATTACAAACAGCAAAAAAAATAGATCTAACTTCTATGAATAAAAAAACATATTTTTTATGAATAAAATAAAGCAAACCAACATACCGAGATGATCTTCTTTTAGGAACAAAAACCCCCAAGATCTAACTTCAAAGAGTTCAAACAACGGGAAAAAATGCAAAATGATATATGTGGAGGTTTATTGTTCCCCAAAAAGTGGCACCATAAATTACAGTTTTGTTATTGAACCGCCTCTCGATATTTATAGAAAAAGTTAACAACTAATGCTACATCCCAAATAAGCATAACTTAAAGTTCATTAAATAAACGTACATTGGGTGTAAAGCCAGCAGATTACAATCACTATATGCATTTGACAGTTTTCTGACACATGTTTGGGGGTATGCATCCGCCCAGATTGGTTGAGCAGCCCAACCATGTTCACTGACTTGATACCCTTAGGGACGAGAATGATAGCATTAAATGCATATGAACATATATAATACTACTTAAATAGATTTATAACTAGCATGTAACCCGCGTGATGCGCGGGCATGATAGATCAAACATATTGAAATATATGTTAAATGTATTATCGCATCTATAAAGTCCGTATATTTATTTGTTTAGTAGTATAAATCATTAAAGAAAGTGTGAAACAATTAATTCCCCAAGCTATATTTACAATAAATTGTGAAGTAAATGTTGATATAATCGTTTTTCGTAATGAGCATGCAAAATGTACGGTAAAATATATATTTATTTTAAGTGAAATTCGTCAACATAATGACACATTCTTCTATTGAAATGAATATCGAATACAACCATGATACTGACTATTGATCCAATATTTATAATGGGTATGAAAATTAACCATATGATGTATATTGTTGTTCTGAAATGTACGAAATACATGGTTCTTAA
The DNA here is from genome assembly GCA_949130495.1 of Sambucus nigra. Lineage (NCBI taxonomy): Eukaryota > Viridiplantae > Streptophyta > Magnoliopsida > Dipsacales > Adoxaceae > Sambucus > Sambucus nigra. Next base: position 10,212,402 of record OX422223.1, read on the forward strand.
AATAGTAGCCATTAGTGATGTTGTGTTGACCCATTACGCTTGTATATACAGTAAATACCGGATGATTGAGTTGAAGGTGGGATGGAGAGCAACTGAACCTCACTGAAAACGTAACATTAAGAAGAAAAGGAGTTGATCTTGAAGTCGCGAAGTCCATAGTCTTAAACTTTGCATCCGAAGTCATTTTCCCATATCCATTCCAAGTCCCATAGTTTTCCTTTTTGGACCTGCAATGTCATACAAAGAGATATTTATATGCCCAACAATTTTAATGTCAATAAATTATATCTATGGTAGCTTCCCACTTAGTATCACCAATGGTATTTGATAAAAATGAAACAAACTATAGGCGCCTTCAAAGCCACCACCCGGTGTATTAAGCACTAACTTAAAAATTTCACAAAATAACCAATTACACATGCATTTGACAGTTTGAAATTCACACGTGCCTTTTGATACACACTTTGAAATTTTGCTAATATGGCTCCAAGAACCCCAAATAAGAAAATAAAATGGGAAGAATAGTGAGGCAGGGGTATAAGCCCACTTGCTAGTTAAAGATCTTGTTAATGAAAAAGTCATGAAAATGAGTGTTGGATTAGTATATAATAAAGAGAGAGAAGCCTGTTCATGAAAAATTGCTCTCAAATGTCTGATTGTGTGGTTTAAAAGTGGATACTCCCAAATCATGTACTAGTACTGGTGATAGTTATAATATTGGTCTTTCTTTACCCCCTCCCCCTTCCCCTACCCCACCCCCACTCCTACCCCTACCCCTTTCATTTTTCTCTCTTTTTTCTTTTACAATGTTTTGTTATTATATGTTTCAGACCTCTTTGAATGTTGGGTTGAAACCCCCCAGTGACAATTATGCGTAATATTTGAACTTGTAAAGAGTAAAAAGTGCCTTAATGGTCCACATACTATTTTAATATCCGATTCGAAAGTATAACAACTGATTTTTTATGGAAAAAAAAGAATTTAAAAAAACGATATTGATTTTTGTACTAAAAATATGACACACTAACATATCCAAAGCAAAAATATCACATATGTTTACACTATAAAATCATAACAAAGTTGAAATCTTTCGTCTAATGTAAAAAAGTTCAATTATGAGATGCTTACAAAGACATTAGAAACACAAAAATCCTTTTGGATCGACATAACAAATTGCATCCAAAAATCATAACAAAGTTAAAGGAGATTGACCACTCTTATTTATAAGGGGTTGCCGGCAAGTCTAAGTAAATGAGATTACACACACATATGCACCCTATTATGTCTCTTTTTATCGATATTTGATTGCACACGCGAATACATGTTAGAGGAAAAAAATGATTAGGCATCAAGCCACATGTGTGAAGATTTGAATCCCATAGGAAGAATTATAAAAATGATTTTCTTGAGGTAAAATTAGAAAACATAATTTGAATTTTACCCAAATGAGATATAAAACACATATATGTTCTAAAAAATAACCCATTCAGGATCACACTAAATGGAAGCGCATCAACACTTAGCACAATTAGTACTGAAGACAATTACCCCTAAAAATACTGAAAATAGGGCCAATCACCTTCTCCCAATAAAAACATCCAGAGGAGAAGCAGATCCCTAAATTGAGTGTGACTACCCTCACTGTTGTTCATCATCATGCTTGGGAGCTTCCTCAATCTCGTTCGCCCCATGATCCTGCATGTCAGATGTTCGACGACCGATCGGAAATGATTCAAATTGTAATTTATTAGAACAACCATATAATTTATGATCCAAATCTCTATTAGACTAAAATCTATTGACCATGCCTAAGGCATAACAAATTTTGGTCTTGTACGCAATATAGCATGCATGACAATTCCCACCGCCAAAGCTTTAGGTATATTCCTCATTCCGTTCATATTAATAAAAGTTATTAAGATGTTGATTCCCAGACATAATGATTCCATACTTGAATTGAACTCTTTCATGGAATTTGGATTATGATCCTGTGTGTACAATATCGATTTAGGATAAACCCAACACCTTTGCAATAGATCAAGAAAAATCTTGATATTAAATATGTCACTATCTTTTCCTAAGTACCTTATGTAAAATATCTAGACAACCACACTCCTATGTTTGAAAAAGCTCCCACCTCAATCCCGATTCGGTAAATATTATCCACAAGTTTTACTATAAATACAACCACATTTTCGTCATTCTCTTTATATAAAGAAATACTTTATGGGCTTTAATCAAAATCAAGACTTGAGTCCTGATCAAATCGAATGACCCAAGATGTTTATGTTAAATTAAATACATATATGAATGTCACAATATTACATCACTTTGTGTTTCCTGACTTCTTATTATGAAAGTTTCAAAATGATCATTCAAGAACACAATTTTAATGTGAAAAGAATCCTGACAGACTTTAGCATGGATATCATGATAAGATTTGCTCCTAGTCAATCCCTATATTTTTTAGTAAGCCATTTATCAAGACTTTTCTTTAAGGTTTGTACCTTCCCATCCATCTATCTTTTAATTTCTTGTAGTCCACTTGTACCTGATGGGCTTTACAAAATCAATAAGTCTACAAGTCCCAAAACATGATTCAAATACATCGAATCCTTTTTGGTATCTATAGTTATAAGTGAATGACAAATTCCTTGTCTTGGAATGCATCATTGTAGTTCTCGGGACTTGATTCATGTTTGCCTAGGATCTCATCAAAATGATCACCCAAAACATTAAACATTCAGGATCACTCCTGATGTTCCCTCCATTACGTGCCCCCCTTGTTATCCAGTATAAGTGACACATGTATCCCGATCATCAATAATTCTCCAAATACAATAAGGTAGTGTATTATTGATATTAGGTCGTATTTCATCTTTTATGTATGGTCAAGCAGCATCGATAATGTAATGTTACATTTTATTTGGTGAGACAAACATATAATGTATAAATTATTTTTTAGTGTACCAGAGCACATAAAAGATATCCCAATTTTGATATCAAATAATTTTATAATATCAATCGAATATCTGTTCAAAGCTAATTTAGAAAACCAAAACCACTATTAATAAAATCATATACATTTATAATTTACCTACATTAACCTTATGTCTCCACTAAAATCCACAAGGATATCCCACTTCTACTACCACTTCCATATTCAAATTGCCCATAATTAGAAACATGTCTCTTTTAAGTAATTGCCCCGTTACGTGAATCCTCTGCGACGGGTTGCAGTCCTGATTTGTGATTCCCGAGTCTACACACCAGTTTATCGTAGATCGGATTGTAAAGAATGCACTTACTTTTAGGAGATGCATTATCCTTAATAAATAAGGACAATCTTACACCGTTGCTATAAAAGTTCTAACTACTTGTAGTGAAAATACTTGCATTTCGGCTAATTCACTACTATCGAGGAATATAAACTTTTCTTAACCTAAACTGTTGAATTTTTCTTAACCCAAACGGTTGTACCTAATACGTAGACTTAACCCCGTACATACCTTTTGGTAAATAAGTAAATCCCTTTAATACCTTCTCAAATAACTAACACGAACCGTTGGCTATAGATGATCCTCACTCTCGGATTATGAAATTGTATGGGGTTTCTCCACTATGTTCAATCCAAAGAATTCTTTATTCAACTAATGATAAAATCATTCTGAGAACATGATTCTCACTTGAGTTTCATAAACTAATCATACGTTTCTATAAATTCTCATTGGTCAATTCTTTAAAATCAAAGATGCTCATAGAAAACTTCCCCGTTGGGGGATTGAAACAATATAACACTTAATTTAAAATATTTAGCATGTATTTTAAAATACTGTGATTTTGTGATTAAAACCATCCGTTGGGGGAACAAACAAGCTGACGAGACGAGTTAATCGTATCATTATTTTAAAATTTTAATCGGAATTGTGGGTAAATAACTTCATTATCCCCCAAAGTTAGAAAAATCTCCAATTACATTTTCAGTCCTTGAAACTTATTCTAGTTAAACATTAATACTAAAACAGCGAGAAAAGGTTGAATTCATTTTTGAAATATTAGAATCATGAAATTGAAAAAAGAAATTCCAATTAAAACACGAGAATGAATTTCATTAAATTTTAAAGTTCCATCCCTCAATTGTTAATTTTTAAAAATTAATCTCGTCGGACATCCTAGTTCCCTTATGATATGAGGTTACTCGTTACGAGCTAAAATCACCCCACCTTAAACCATATAGATTTTCTCCTTTCAATATGCTATCGGGACGCTTCATGAACCTTCTGTCCAATATAAAAAATAGACATTAACTTTTAGTCCCATATCTAATTACTATTACTTTGTTGGGGAGGATATCAAAAGTTATGTCTAAGTGTGTAGCACCGGTTCATTCTTTAAAATAAAACCCTCTCGTGATGGACTTCCCCATTGGGTCACCGAACTCGATCAAATTATAACTCTTGAAAGTATCACTTAAGAGTTTTAATGAATCCTTGATTCCCTGATTAATTCCATCAGTTGGGGCCAAATCGATGTTGACGAAACGAATTGATCACATCTGACTCATAAAACACCGATGGAGACCATGGGGTTGTTTAAACCCCTTTCCCACTTAGTACTTTAAAAAATGTATGGTTTTGAAAAATTATCCATTAAATTCTAAAATACCTAATTGAAAAGTTATTCATTACCCGATCTTATTATTTTGATTTTCCAAAAATAAAAACTTTTTTACATTAAAATAAAATTCAGAGATCAAAATTTTATTTATTCCTTTAAATTAATTACCCCAATTTAATTCAATTTAGAAAATAATAAATAAAATAGATTTTCCAAAACAAATCGTGTCCCAGGCCGATCTCAAAATTAAATCCTTTTTGTCCATAAAATGGGTGTTCATAATTGATTTAATTAGCACGCCAAATTATGAAATGTACAAAGGATACATACATCCCAATAAAATAAATGCAAACAGTAGTATAAGGACAAAAATGCCCCATATTCGTCATACCATAAACTCGTGAAGAGTCCTTATTGTAGAAGACTTCTCTTTGACACAATGTCCAAATTAATGTAGAAGTCATAACAAAAAGAACTATTGAGGAAATTTATTTTTGGAAACTTATCCAACCTGGTTTGGAAGGGAGATAAGGAAGAACCACCACGAGAAGTCACTAGAAAACACCCAAAAAAATAAGCAAAAAAAATGATTTCGCCCGATCGGATCCATCCGGCCTAGAAATCGAATCAATCAGATTTATATATTGATTCGGGCTAAATTTTATATCGGTCTAAATCACATGTGTTGACAACTTCTTCTCCACTTCTCAAATTCATGCAAAAATTACCATAACTTCTCTGAATCTCCATAAAACTTCATGAAACCCTGTCCAACACCCAACCACATATAAATACACGATCCTAACAATAAATAAACATTAGAATCTCTACAATAATTACAAAAACCTAATTATAAAACCATATCAAATCTAAGAGTGAAAATAACTACGGATAAACTACCATAGGATCCAATCACACAAAACAAACATATGTGATCATGATAAAAGGTATATAAACATAAATCTCTATAAAAACATGTTAGTAAGACGCCAAACATAAGATTGTATAAGCATACATCATGCCATAACTAGGGTTCCACAGTGGACACCATGAACCTTTTCAATACACGATCAATCTCAATCTCAATCGGGCCTCTAATACCAATTGTTGGGAAAATAACTTTCAAGTAGCATTAAAAATGCAGAAAAAATTTAGCGTTAAATATCTTTGATTAATTATGAATTAAAAAGAAAACAAAAATTAGGTTTAAAGCTTGAACCTAGGGTTCAAGAATACAAAACCATAACGAATAATGTCATGATTCATGTAAGGAGACAAATGTAAAATATGATGAAATACTTACTTCCCTTAAAGGTCTCCAAAAGCCTTGTTTAAAATTTTGTAAAGCTTAGATCTTCTAGTATATGATCCTCCCTAAAGCTATGTAGGTGTGTGGGCACCATTTGAGATGAAAACCCTTTCTTTTTATTGAGATATTGTGGTATCTCCTTAGCCCTCTTCAAAAAAATATGAATTGTATTTTCTATCACCCCTCTTGACCCTAATAATGAACCATTATCATTAAACCCCTTCCCACGCCTTTATATACATGTATAAAAGGTGGTCTTTGGCTAACTGAGTTTCTTGAGAGTCTGGGTCTAACTAATTGGGTACGTGGACTACACTAGTAACTCAAGACAAGTTATTAAATTAGAGTACACTCCTATTTAATTATCTCAAAATCATAATTAATTCCACTAAATAACTATGACTGCACTCAAATTTAATTATCTAAAAAATCACTCGAATATAATGGGATTTTATTTGCAAAGTTGATTATGGTATGTAATATGATTCCCCACATTAAGTTTCCAGTCCCCGCTTCATCAAATCAATTTGTTGTCAATTGATTTTAACCAGTATCAAATCAATTCCTTAATTCTTAGACTTAACATATTTACTACTCCAATTGGATTATAGAATAATCCACCAATCGAGTTTTAGTAGGTGGAAGCAAGCCATATAAGTATATCAATTGGTCATTACAATCCACGGTATCCCATGGATAGGGATTCCTTCGAATTATGACATTATACCTATTCACACAGCTGTTACCCAATATGTGGGGTTCATTTAACCCGATATGAAATCAGGTTGCACCCATAGCAGTAAAAGTGACATTTGCTCAAGCATGACAATCCTCATAATTCTCGAGATTAACAATATATGCACCCTTAGCAAATGGTGTGAGATAAACTGAGTTTAATCTATACAACCCTTAGAGTCATATATCATGAGTTGCATGTTCAATACATTTATGGGATGTAGCGATCATAATCCTCTGTCGAACTATCATAGAAGTTCTCGAACCATCATACAGGTTCCCGTAGTTTGAGATAAACTACTATAATTTCATCAAAAAACTGTTCTAATGGTATGTCAACTCCTTATCTAAGTTGTGAATGTTTAAAAAATGCTAGAATCGGAATTCCAATCTCTTAGTGTCAACCGAAAGCCGACTCTCTGAAATTCTTACTGAGATCTATTAACGAATATGTGTACAATATATTTAAACGAAATATAAGTTATTCTCGCAAAATTGATTATTATTTCAAAATGAACGACACACCTTTACTTAAAAGTAAATGCCATGTATGATTTTAAGAACAAAACTCCAACATCATGGGTATTCCACATATAAGTGCTTGACCTTGAAGTATGAAATAGAGGTCTTAATCTGGACGGGAAAGCTGGAAAAATTTATAGACAAGTCTGGTCGACCAGTCAAATTCATGGGCGATCTGAAGCCAAGAAGGTGATCAATGTATACTTGAAAGGGTAAGCACGACAAGAAGCTTAACCAAGACGAGGACTCTGAAAAGTTGTTTGTCAATTTATAAAATACCACAAATGCCCGAGCTATTATAGAGTAGCGAGTGTAAGTACGGGTCGAACCGATAAATATTTATTAATTTTTTTTGTTCAAAATAATTGTGACTGTCTAACTAGACGAAATGGGGTAGAGAACAATTATGAACTAAACTAAATAAAAACAATTAGGAATAATAAGAACAACACATGGGAGTTGTAAATCATATGAAGGAATTAGGATTCGAATCCATTTATCACGTAATTAATCTTGCACATTAATTTAATGTTGTTATTCCCATTTTTTAACTCAAATTAAATCGACTATCATCGCGTTTAATTCGAAAAATATGATGATTATTTTCGAAATAGTTTTAACGTCTCAACGGCTAAAATCCTCATTCCCTTAGAAAATATAAGTTTTAAAGTTCGCAAAGGTATTTAAGCATGGATTATCAAAACAATCAAAGTGCAAGAATAATTCATCAAAAAATACTATTTTTAAATCTCAAAACTTCATTGACAAAACAATTTTGAAGGTTCTAAAACATACTTTCGTGTCATTTTAAAATGAATATCGAATTTTTAATAATAATTAAAATGAGTAGAGGATAAACAACAATTAAATTAACATGACAATATTAGCTAACTATAATAAACTTCACCTAATCATAATAGAAGAATTAAGCCACCATAATGAAAGACAAATTGCAAGAATGAGTAGAAATTTTTATTAATAAATCAAACGTACAATAAGTTGTCTCATAATAATCTTCAATCCTTTTAAAAATGATAAAAATTTGACTCTCAAATTGAATACAATCACTAAAAAATTGCTCCCCGAAATTGTATGTGAAATTGTGAGCCAATGGCCCTTTTTACAGGGCAATGGGTGAGGTGTTTGAGTTGTGGTGGAACTCTCCTTGATTTGCTGAACAGTGTTGGAACCTATTACTCTCCTCTCTAATATTTGGATTAGGATAAATGACCGAATTTCCCCCCATTCGACGACTCTTTTATTTATTTGTTGAATGCATACGCCGAGTTTCATCTAAAGTGTAAAAATAGTTTTTTTAACGACCGTAAAAATCAGCTTTTTTGCGCCTTTTTCGAGTTGATAATCAATTTGCACCAATTCCATTACTACCTACAAAAATTTCACTGGGCAACCTTTTGTAAAAATTAGCACAATAATATTATAAAATTATTGAAGTGCCCATTTTTGACTTAAAATCACCATTTTGAATCCAAATTCAATATTTCTTGCATATTTCCCCTTTTTAATAAAATGGTCCTAAGAACTTATAACATAAAATAAAATGGGACTAACAAAGCATAAATTTGGGTATAAAATATACAAAATAATGTACTCATCAGTGGCAATGACCCTGAATTGCCTAAGAAGCCTAAGGAAATGGTGGAGAATATTAGCCTAATTTCATTCGGATTGTATTTCCAGACTTGAGGAGATGCTGGCGGTGGAGATGAACCCACAGATGCATATCTAAATGAGGAGAAAGCTTGTGCATATATCAACGAGGTGAACATGGATGAGGCAATGGAGACCCGCCCTCGTAAGGTAAACAAAGCCTGCTGAATTGTTTTTTTTTCTAAAGATGATTTAAGTGGATTATTATAACCCCATGATGATGCCCTGGTTATGTGCATGATGGTCCATGAGATGACAACTCAGAGGATCCTAGTAGAAAATACGAGTTCTTCAGGTCTATTATTTTATGATTATTTAAAAAGTCTCAGGTTGTTCGAGAGAGTTTCAAGAATATCACGACCCACTCACTGGATTTTCGGGGGAGATTGTGTAACACCTATGAAGCATTAAGATAAAAATTACTATTGGGACACAAACGACCTGCCAAAAATAAATGATGCATTTCTTTATCATGGAAAATAACGTAGCATCAACCTAAAAAATTATTTTTGACAAGGTTGGTTTGAAGAAATTTGAAGCGATGTACTATATAGTGAACCAAATCATGAAGTTCTCGATGCATTATGGGGTGAGCGAAGTTAAAGGAAGTCAAGTGGTAGCACGGGAATGTTACTATACTTATACAAAAGAATGTGAAAAAATGACTTTAACTTCTCATATTGAGACTTTGGATCCTCAAGATGAAGATAATTTTGGTCACATGTGAAGAAGACAAGAAGATTGAGCCTGTAATCTTGGACGATGAACATCTTAAGAAGATAGCCGAGATTGGCTCATCACTGGACCCAATTTTGAAGAAGGAACTTATAGACTTCGTGAGGCAAGGTTAAAGTTTATTTGCATGGATCCATGAAGACATGCCTGGTATAAATCTTAATGCGATTAGCCATGATCTCAGTATTGTGAAAGATGGGAATCCTGCGAAATAAAAACACCTATTTTTCTTCAAGGAGGAGAATATGGCTATTCAAAAAGCAGTGAATAAGCTCAATAAAGATGAGTTTATCAAATATGTGATCTACCCAAGCTGGCTCTCAAATTTTGTAATGGCTAAGAAGAAAAATGATAAAGGGCATAATGTGTTAACTTTACAAACCTAAACAAGGTTTGTTAAAAGGGTCACTACCCATTACCCCTAATCGACCAGAGGGATGAAGCCACTACTAGTCACGTTCTTTTAATTTTTATGGATGCCTATCTAGGGTATAATCAGATGAAAATGAGGCCAAAAGATAGGGAAAATGCCTCTTTTATTACCAGCTGAGGTACATACTGCTACAACATTATGCCACTTGGGCAAAAAAATGCTGGTGCAACATACTAGACGTTTATTAACTAGGTTTTTAAAGATTTGATTGGGAAGAGTATGCAGATCTAAGAAGATTATTTGTTTATTAAGAGTAAAAAGGTATCCGATCACATTCGTGAACTTAACCAAAACTTTGATTTATTAGAGAAGTACCAGATGAAATTAAATCCTACAAAATTTATCTTTGGATTAAGGGCAGGAAATTTTTTTAGTTTTATAATCAATAAAAGGGGTATAGAGGCCAACCCAAATATGATTAAAGAATTGATCATTGTGCAGTCTCCTGAGAGAAAGAATGATATCCAGAGGTTGACCGACCATATTGCTTCACTTAATAAATTTGGGTCAAGGTCCACTAACAAATGTCTTACATTATTTAAGGTTCCTAGAAAAACCTTGAGTTGAATGAAGAATGCAAAAAAACCTTATAGGATTTGAAAAAGTACATGGGATCCCCTAATTATTTATTGAGGCTGATCATAAGAGTGAAGTTGTACTTGTATTTGGATTTATTCGAGTCTGCTATGAGATCGGCCCTTGGGAGATTAGAAGTCGGGGTGCAGAATCCAGTTTAATACTTAAGACAAGCCTACCATGGAGCGTAAATTTGGTACCCAAGATTGGAAATATTAACATTGTCATTGATTGAAGCTTTTATGAGAATGAAGTCATATTTCTAGCTCACACGATCATCGTGTACACTAATTTGCCTCCCCAACAAGACATTAATGAACTTGAGAAACTAGATAGGTTAATTGATTGGGTTATTGAGTTAAATGAATATGACATCATGTGCAAGCCGTTAATAACCATCAAAGGGAAAGTTGTTGCTGATTCGTAGTAGAGTTCACATATCACAAGGAGCCTGTGGAGAAGCCTACTGAGGTCAAGGCTATACCAGTTTTGACCATAGATGTGATAAAATCTTCTACAAGGCAAGATGATCGGGATCGATATTTAGAGGAAACGAAAAAATTATTCAATAATGGATCTTTAATTGAAGGTAGTTTTGAGAAAGAACCCCCATGTGATAGGTGTTTGTCAATAGTTCCTCGTGTGAGAATGGTAGCGGAGTTGCGCTAATTGTCACCACACTAGAGGGAGCAAACGTAGAGTATGCCCTCAGGTTCAATTTAGAGGCCATTAATAATGAGGCATAATAAGAAGCATTGGTTAGAGGTTCGGGGCTTGACTTATCATTGGGGACTCAATACTAGTGATGGATCAGGTATTAGGTATATATATAAAGTGAGGGACGAGATAATTTCAAGTACTCGGTGAAGATGAAAATGCTACAACCCATTTTTTTTTCTATGCAATTCATAAGAAGTCTCAGGACTAAGAACACCTAAGTTGATGCATTGGCTCACCAGGCATTTACAATGAGGGCCAAGCTCAAAAGAACTGTGTAAGTGGAGATATTGATGCAATAAAACATTAAGGGATAATATATGAAAGTAATAGAGTTATACATGGGTCCTTCTTGGATGGCCCTCATCAGGTCGTACTTCGTAATCAATACAGTTTCAAATGGCCTAAAAGAATCATGCAGACTCTGCTAAAAGGTGACAAGGTATGTGTTAGAGAACAGGGTCCTATTTAAAAGATGATTTTTCATATCTCTCTTAAGTTGTGTAAAACTTAAGGAAGTCCTAGATCTGATCAATGAAGTCCATGATGGATCATGTGGGGCCCACTTAGTTGGCAGGTCATTAGTAAAGAGGGTGGCGACTTAGGGCTATTATTGACCAATGATGAAGGAAGACTACCCATTTGTGCTAAAACCTATGACAAGTGCCATAGATATGTTAACATTCATTGGAGGCCCACTAAATCCTTGATGCCTATTACATCCCCGTAACCTTTCGCCATCTTGAGAATAGATATGGTAGTCCCTATATCGAAGACCAATGTAAGGTTCAAGCATTTAGTCATTGCCATTGATTACTTTACAATGTGGGTAGAAGCCGAGCCACTGATGGAGATGACTCATCTAAAATTCTTCCATTTTTCATGGAAGAATATTATTTTTTGTTATGGAATTCCCTTCCCATTGATGACGGATTAAGGCACTGATTTCGATAACCCATGGCTATGAGGAGCCCTGTATAATATCGAAGATAAGGAAAGTACATTTTGCACTAGGTCATCGCCATTGCAATGGGGACACCGAGATCACGAACAAGACTTTACTAGACGAGATGAAAAATAGATTGGATCATATCAAGTCTAACTCAATCAATGAACTGCAGAGCATCCTATGGTCATACATGATAACTTTTTGAGCCGCAAAAGGATAAACACCTTTTACGTTGGCATTTAGCACTAAAGTAGTCGTACTGAAAAAAAAATATTGGCAAGCCAGAGAGTGTTAAACTTCGACTTTCCAAGAAGTGACCTAATGCATCGGATTGACATGGATTTGGTTAATTGGGTCAAGGGGAGTATAACCCTCAGAGTGGAGGAATATCAATAGAGAATGACGAGATTCTATGACAGGAAATTCAAGCCAATAACACTAAAGGATGGTGACTAATCCTAAAGAAAATGATCCAGAAAGGGAACAAGCTTGAGTTAAACTACCATGGTCCCTATAGGGTCACTGCGGTGGTACAATGATACACTTAGAGAATTAAAACCCTGGAGGGGAAACATTTGAAGAACTCATGTAATGATGAATATCCATGGAAGTATTATCAATAGGATGATTAAAATTAGTTGTGAAAGAAATCGTTATACCGAAGGAAGTTATGTAAAACGTTTATGCATATTCAATAAAAATAAGTACTGTGTGCATATTGTTTATATTCAATTTTTTCCATTATTTATTGCAAATATTATCAGTTCAAGAGATGTGCAGGAATCCTGGGCCGAAGACATCTCAGAGATGAACATAATAAGGCAACTACAACCAGACCACACTTGGGAAAGTTGGTCGAACCATGGGAAACCATTGTTGTCATAAGGTCAGTTCATCCATGAGCTGACCCAATTGACTAGTAAGTTGACTAGAGAATTACGAGCTGACCCAATTGACTAGTAAGTTGACTAAAGTATTGGTAAAACCCATCACAGACAAGCACATCATTGGCCATAACCAAAGGCTACAACTATAAAGTTTGTAAGGGAATATTAAGATAACATTTATGAAAAACCTACCTGGATAACATATGTTTGTCCAACTAGTAGCCAGTAAGTCTGGTAAAGTTGGCCAAGAGCTGACCACAAGACCATGAAATGACTCAAATACTGGCAGGCCTATCCTAATTCAAAGCACTATTTTAAAAACAGTTTCTAAATTTTGTGAGTAAATTACTAACAAATCATCACATAGAGAAATATCTTAAGCATCAAGAGAAACTTGTAGTCATTGGTGAGTCTAGAAAGTTCTCTTGGCTGCCTCAAAAGAAATGGTAAGGGTTAAACCTATGGTTATGAACTATCTAGTCTAGACAGCAGTCTGGATTATCGGCACTTTATTGTCCACCTCTATAGAAGCTTCAACATAGGCCAACTCCATGGCCTCCACGTCATCTCCCCCCAAGCACCGACGACCTCACTAATATCTGGGTAATTCTCCATTACTCTATTCTTAATATCTTCATACTCTTAAGAAGAAAGATACAGTCTCCACATCAAATTCAAAATAAGCCTTATCCTCATCTAATGATTCCTTATCGACTTTCTCTAGGTCCTCCCTTAGACTCTAAATCGTTCAATTATGGTATGCTCCTTAATTTTTTAGAGCTCCTCCTCAGCCGTACTAAGAGCCTCAGTCTTTTTAACTAGCTGATCATCCTTTTTCATCAGATTGCCATTCTTCTTCTATGTAATACCCCGTATTTGTGTGTATATTTATTAAATTAATTTGAGGAATTACTTGGGGAAAAAATACGTTTAATTAAATTACGTGAGTGAAGTAATTTAATAAGATTAAATGGTAAATGTGTTTATTATATATTACTCGAGAGATAGATACTGATTAATATTACATGATAATATTTACTAAGTGTGAATAGTAAATAATTGGTAAATATGGTTGTACAACATAGCCAGTGATATGTGCGTATTTTGTTTTATCTCGTCGGGAGTCGCGTGTAGAATATTTTGAGGTGAGAAATGAGAAATACATTTTTAGTGACTCGGGTGATAATTTAAAGGTCACGAATGATTTCGTATGGGTCAAAATAGTCGGAATAGTGTACCCAAGGGTATAGTTTGGGTCCCTGGTCAATTATTGACCAAACCGATACCTATTGAGGGCGTTTCGATCATTTTGCAAAAAGAGGTTAATAGACCTACGAAATTTACAGTCATATACCTGGTGATTAGAGATTGGGGTTAGGGATCATTACATAAAAAGATTAGAGAGGCCATTATAGATAAGAGAGAACAAATTTTCAAGGCTTAAGAAGGGTTTTGAGAAGGTGGTGAAGAGTTTCTTGCACCTCAAGGCAATTGGAAAGGAAGATTGGAGAAGAAGAAATCAATCATCAATTTAGAACCACAAAATCAGATCAATCAAACAAAGGCAAGTATTTATTGCAAATCAAATTGATGTTATAATACCCATGTGTAGGGATTTCATGAATAGATTGATTTTATTGAAGATTCTTGGATGAAAAGCATGAATTTAATACATGTGTGAGTAAAATCGCATGTAGTTTAGGTTTACATCTGTAGAGGATTGAAAATCATAAGAGTTATGATTATTTCTATGGATTTAAATCTAAGTTTTGTATTGAATGAAAGGGAAGAACACAAAACTAGAATTGTGAAATAGTTTTAGGGGTTTGATTCCTTATTGATTAAATTCGATGAAGTTTTATGGTATTTGAAACGTTAGAAATCATCCTAACGCATGTAGAAATAGTTAGGAACAATCGATTTTTAATTTAGGGAAGAAAATGCTACTGCAGTAACTGGGAAAATGAATTTGCAGAAGACAAACCGATCCGCCCCAGAGGGTTCGGTTCGGTTCAGCCTTAGCAAAATATTGAACCAGTTCGGTCCTGGGAAGCCAGATTGGTTCGGTATCCTGAATTTTTGAAATTTCCCCTTTTTCTCTTGTATTCCTAAATAGATGTAGTGGTAAATCCTTAAACCCTTGTGAAAATAATATTGGGACACTTATTATTTTATAGTCGTCCTATGATAGGAGTACAACTTCGTCTTAGAGAGAGAGAGTTAATACGGGAATGGGATTGGTTAAAGAAATTCATAATTAATCTGAGACATGGATAAAGAATTTTAGGAATCTAATGAATTCATATATAGACCAGTGAGGTTAAAAAAAGGCTTAACTACTGAAATGTAAGGAGGGTAACAAGGACCCTTAGAGTGGTGTGACTACTCAATTATATACGATAGTGAAATAAATCGTAACACAGGAATGTACAGTGAATATTAGTGAAAAAGTATATTACGTACAAGTGTGAAATTATTAGGTTGTGTGAATACCTACTTGATAAATACTTAAGTGGTGTGAATACATTAAGTATATTAATAGTATTGGTATCGATGGAAGATCTGAACCAATACACATGCATAACATTTACATTGGGTAAATAAATGGTATCGACGGAAGGTCTGAACCAATATGTATATGCATTACATTTACATTGGGATCGATGATTAGACCGAACCAATGTAGATGATAGGATTATTGGGGTCGATGATTAGACCGGACCAACAAATCCTTATAGTATATATTGTGTGCGAAATATATACCTCATGATATTCTTCTTATGTGTGATAGTATACTTATAGATGATATATATGTATATATATATACATCTAAATGGTTAATTAAGTAGAGAGGAACTTAATTACATGATTTAATGATAGATTGGGATTATCTATGGTAAATTAAGTAGCGAAACTTAATTATGGAAGTTGAAAGATAACAAATGGAAATGTTATATGAATTAAATAGTGAGACTTAATTATGATGATTGAATATAACATATGTGAATGTTATAAGAGAAATGAATAACATGTGAGAAATGTTAATAATAAAGCGGGCTGTATGGGAGGTACAGGAATTTAGACTATTGATGATCGGTTATATACTTTAGTTGAGATAGCTTGGGTTGTATAGCTAGGTGGGATAAGTATGGAACATTAGGCGTGCACATTAGATGAGAGGTCAGTTAACTCAAAGAGTGTGCGTGAACCTAACATGTGTAATCAATAACCTATTTTAATTGCGATAAATTACTTGTTAAATGTTTTCAAAATGCTTTGAGTACTACCTCTTGCTATCAAAATATTTTCAAAACCATTTAGGTGTCCAGCCACAGGGGCGCCATACTTGATGATTTCATTTCAAGGACTCGGAGCTGTAGCACTGTGGATACTGACATGATTTTGAGTAGCCGATTCTTTTATTCAGATCTAGCATAGGACCTCACTCCTGTATCACATATTTGGTCATGTTGGTCATTATCAGTATTGCAGTTCCAGTCTTGTATCTATTTTACTTTGCATCTTGGATTTAGATATTGCTTGGTTGTGGTTTTTATCCGATGGTTTATTCGTCATGACTTTTATTCATTTACATATTATGATGGTTTGGATTCTAGTATATTGTGAATGTTGTTTTAGTTTCGAGCATTTTTACTTAACCTGTTTAATTGAAAGATAAAATTTGGCACCAGTTTAATTAACTATTAGGTGGTTAGTAATTGAATTTGGTTTTCGACAGTGATGCTAAGAATAAACCATATGAGAAACCTGTTTTAATTTGATAAAGTATTTATCACCCGATATTTTATTAGACGGGGTGTCATATTCTATAACTTATCCTAGGTCCTAGTATCTTCTTCTTGTAGAGTGATCACCTACCCACCCATACAGTCGACCTGATCATGAAGCACTTTGTTCATTATTTTCTCATTTTCAAATGTCTAAACATTAGCTACAGCTGTGGCAACTCTCTCCTAAAGAATCGTAGCCGCTATGCAAAAAATAAATTAAATTAGATCAAAAGAGAGAAAAAATATCATGAAAGCAACAAAGTATTGAAAGCTTACCAAAAAATCTTTTAGTGAGCAAAAGTCCATAGGTTTCTTTGACTCGGAGTCCCATGCTATTCATAATCAGGATTATGTCCATGGTAGTTGAACATGCCCAAGGCATTGGATAAATTATGGATATTGGATATCATATCCTTCTTCAACATTTCAATAGTTACTGGGTTATTGAGATCCCTCTTATACTCCTCAACCACGGGACATTGGTAAGATGCTTTAGCCTCCCTTATTAAATGATGAGTTGGTTACTCACCAATCATTATAGAAGTCTTCCCTATTCTCGTGGCCATCGTCTCCTTTAACCTTGGCTGTTTAGGATCATTCTAGGAGGTGGAGGGACCATTGTAATTTTAAAGGAAATAGCTTAAGACTCTATTATATTTTTGGGGTCTTCAAGAGTTCTCTTGGAACAATCATTATAGTTTTGGGGTTAGTTGGGACATCGTTTGTCTTCTTTAGAGTCTCAACCTCTGCCTTCCTTTTGGACTCAACTTTAGCCTTATTTAAAGAAGCCTTAATTGTTTGTTGGCAAACAAGGTCAAGATCTTGACGAGAAGAGAGTCTTAGTACCATCTCCCATGCATGTTCGATATGAAAAGCCGATGTAGATGGAGTGGAAGCTGCACAGAAAAATATAACAATTTGTATAATTATAGAGGAAAAACGAGCTGATACTTATGAAAATTTGCATACCTTCTTCAATTCCTTGCGCATCCTCAACTTCGGCCTCGGCTAGAGCTGACGCTTGGGCTTCGACTGAATTTGAAGGTGTATAATAGCCAAATTTTGTAAATTTGTCTAAGATAAAAATATCCTAAAAAAATAAGAGAATCTTATACATAGACTCTCTCCACTAGTTTTTTAAGGGGCACAGAGTTTAGGAGTGGCCTTCACTACAAAGGGACAAATGCAAGTTATATATGAGTCGGTTAAGAAAATAAATACATAACTACTCTATTCATCCCACTCCTGTCGCAAGGTCCTCATTTTTATTTAGGTTTAACTTCTAGAGTTACTTAAAATATGGAAACTTGTGTTACAAGAAATGGTTACTCATTTATCTCACTTTCAGTATCTTTTGGGAAACTCCCAGGCAGAAATATAACAATACTATGGGGACTTAGAATTGTCTTTGATATATGTATGAAGAATTCCTCAATTATATCAAACCTAATGTGATCCCTCCAATAAACTATGGAACCATGGATAATTATGTACGTGTTAGGAGGATCTTAGGTGGGAGCTACTCGAACCCATTTAGAATTACTCTTACGATAGGGTGAAGAGGAAGACGAAGACCTACTTGCATAGACCAAATAGGAAAGAAAATCTCATCGAGAGATCGTTGATCACAAAATCTTTTTGTAGGGTCAGGAAACCTATAAGTTACGCCTATGAATATCTTATACAAATCTTCTAAGTCTAGGATCTCGGACTTAAAAATGTAAAAAGCATAGTGCTAGGCCTTAGTGGTTGATGGATCATATGAGCTATTAGAACGGTTAGGGGTACCCTCATCTAATAACTTGGATCACTCCATAAGAACCACCACAAGGGAGATAAAAGGTTGTGAATGAGGTTTATATTCCATATCCTCCTAAGAAGAAGTCTCGATCTTAATTATGGACACTTCGGAGATCATATCAGCATAGTTTTTACGTCCTGACTGACGGTTGGAATTGCCAAAGCTTGTGAAATCTAGAAACTCGGATCTACTGTATTAGACACTTGGGGGTTGAGGAAATAACCCAATAAAAAGATGAAACACATAGGTTAAAGTTGGAGTTATCAAAATGCTCCTCGACAGGACGAATGACTATTAAAGAAAAAAGTCTTATAGCTCTAAAAAATCCAGGGCGACTCTCGTTACAGTCACGAATACTCCTCATAACCCTCTAAACCCATAAGCCTCACTCATAATGGGAGGCTATCAAGAAAATAAAGGGATTTGGGGTTGTTTCCTCTCAATATTGAAGGAATTAGGTCAAAACCCCTAAAAAACACTAAGGCCTACGAATTTCTAGGCTAACCATCTCAATGGCCACCTAAAATGCCAAAATCCACCAATTAACAACAATCCAACAACATATGAAATATTCTGAATAATTGCATACCAAAAGGTAAAGAAATTGAAGAAAATAGTAGAAACTAGAGGAAGAGGTCAACGTAATAATTTATGTTCCAAAGGGAAGAAGACAACGGAGTAAATAACCCAAAGAGAACAAAAAATGCCAGAAAGTAAAGGCTTTCGCCAAAAAAGATGAAGCCAAGAAGAATTATAACCGAAAATGGAGGAAAATGGTTGGGGAAAAGAGGAGTTTAAAAACTAAGGATTCTATCTCTCTCCAAAGTTGTGCGTGGAAGATTAAGATTGCAAAAGGTTGATACTAATTCGAAACCACATTTTTATATGTTCTAGTTAATAATAGTTACGTTTTTGAAAAAATACATGACATAATGTCTAAAAAAGGAAAACGGACGCTTCAAAACTGTGTGTGTACTGACCAATGCACACGGACAATAATTATTACATGTCGTTCCATCGGACGTTTAACAAATGGCGCACCTACGGCAATAAAATTTTCAATATAACCAAGTAAATGTGTTCGGTAATTGACAAGCTTATGAGAATCCGATCTGGAGGCATCTTTCACATAAAATGCACTCACTCAATTTTCCCAACACTTACCCAGAAGATGAAACATTCTAAGGAATTTGCTATAGGATACAACCGTGAGAAAATTCTTAGGGGTTATTGTTATACTATAAATATGGGGTGACTCTAAAACCAATTAGAATATGACACCTAGGCTCACATGCTAACTAGGAATGTGGTCGACCGTAGCTAAGGGCTTGGTCGGCTCATATAGAGCTCGTCTTGACTATACTAAATAGGAAAGTTAACCTCGTTAATTGGCGATGTTAGCTAACACCATTACAACAAACATGTACTTTGTGACTGGATGATGCATGTAATCATTACGCACTTGTCCATGGAGGAGATGCAAATATTATCCTCTCCGTGTCAATAATTAACTTGTGATTATTCTCTCACAGTGTATATAAAGCATTTTCTCATTTAACCTATAAAGGTGAGCCATATGTCCTTCTCTTTTCTATCTCTTCTAGCAGGCTATAAATAGTACATATCACCCACACATGGATAACTTATGAGATAATCATTACTTTTATGCTGCCAAAACACAATGATTACTTGTGACCTTCAATTTTGTACTTGCTAATGACATTTTCCCAATAATCAATAAAATCAACACTCGACCTATGGACGTAGGCTCCAATTTAATCTAAACCTCATAAATATGATCCTCACTCTCTTTCTCTCATCTCCAATTTAATCTTTTTTAGTATTTCAATAAATTGATATCTTATTTTTTGTAACGCCCCAACCCGGATTTATGGGTTACTCGTAGTCAACCGAGTCTGGCCCGAGCGTTAGGTGTGAAGTGCAATGAAACAACCTATATAATGTTTTTAGTCCAGTTTTATTTTAATCAACATTTTACTAGTTTAGCATGCGATTACTATTTCAAAATAAAATACGCGAGGGACCCGTGGGGAACACCCTGATGTCCAAGCATACAGAGCTATTAACGTAAAATAAATAAAGTACTTATGGAAGCATACAGAGCTATTAACTGTATAACGATCTCAAAATATGAAACAACTCCCAACCTGCCGTAACAAAGAGACGGTGTGAGCCGATGCCCAGTGGAAATATACAACAATGCAATATAGAATCGAACGAGGAAAAGAGACTCAACACATTATAACTACGCATACATGCAACTCTCTTATATATACATATATAAACACTTTAATGCATGAGACCGCTTTTATAAAAAAAATGTTACTTATCTGGATTAATTCACCTTAATCACATAAATGAACTTCTTTTTAATGCTTAACATTTATTCCTTCATTGAACTGACGCGGTTAAATACTTAAACAACTAAACTTTGCTTAACTGAAAATCATGTCTGTATCGAAATTGCCCTTTTTGCACAACTAATCCTTTTTAGTATTTTCATTGAAAGCGCCCATTCAACACACACAAGCACCACATTAGAAAATACTTATTTAACTTTTAAAAAACCTTCACGAAAACACACCTATGTTAATTATGGGTTGAACCTCTTAGGATGCTTAACTCGCCCATTTAGCCACTACACTTTACCCCTTTCTTTCACTTTATGGACATCATTCAAATTGCACATTACTAGTCCACTTAACCCACAACCGAAACACTTATTAACTCATTTAAGTTATGTTGTACCTACACGTTTCACCACACTACCCATTTCTTCAATATGTTTCACATTCCAATATCTTTTTCTCGAAATTATCCCAATTAATCTCATATTTCAACGGGCTCCACACCGTCGGCTATGCGCACCATTTGCTCTGGTCAGTGATTTTGGACTTTTCACCCTAGGGCTCCGAGCCCATCTTGCTTATTTCCTGGTTGCATCCGAGTCTTTATTAATGTGCTTAACAATTTACACATGTCCACAATATTCCACTACTTTACTTTTATCTGGCCTAAGTTGAAACCCGGGGTTTCGCCCCAACTCGTGGTACAATTTGAATTAGTCAATTCTTGTCCTTTATATACTAATGTTGATTTTATACCCAAATCATTTACGTCCTAAATACCAATGCCAATTTCATCCCCAATAGTGTAACACCATTCATTTACATTTTTATTTCATAAAAATGTTCCTCTTTAAGTAAATTTACCAATTTACCCTTTTTTGCCAAAACTCGCAATTTAATCCTTTTAATAGGTGTTATTTCTAAAAATGGTTATTAAGTCCATAACTTAATATTTAAAACACCTTTAGCCATTTTAACGCTTATTCAATATCATACTTTTACCCAACTTTCACACTTGCCACTTTTACACCCTTAATATATAAAGTATCACCTTTTATATAGTAACTCCCATGTTTCCACACATTCTTTATCAAAGAAATTCACTACATTTGAAGGCTACTTTTTATAAGAAAATATCATTTCCTTCTAATACCACATGTAGTTTTATAACCTTACATTTTTCACACTTTCAGTATCCTTATTACATATTTAAAGACTAAAATTTCCATTTGTTTTATTTCTTGTTTAAACTCAACAAGACTTTCTTTAAACTCGTTCATATATTTAGTATAAAAATACTACAAGTTTATATGCATAAGAAAGTGGACTTTAAATCCAAAAATCCTATTAAATGGATCAAATGTACATTTCACTCTAGAAATTTATACCATTTGCAACAAACATGCTTTTCAAGTGATAAAACTCCATTTTTGCAAGAAGTTTAGGAATATCGCCAAATACGACACTGCCTAATAATGCAAAGATGAAAGACGTAAATAATTTATGTCACTTATGAAAGAACCAACAGTAATGTGATAAGAAAACGTGACAAGAAAATACAAGGTTTAAAATGAGAAACTGGCAATTTCTTCATTACTGTTGAAACTGCTTAAACTCCAATAGAACGTAATTTTTTATAGAACTCCTCTGTGCAAGGGAGAGGCTTCGAGTAAGGGCTGAGGGGTAAGAATGATCTGAATCTAGCACAACATAAGGGTGGGTCTGCTTTGAATTTGCCCTATGTTCCATTCCAAGAAGCCTTTGGAGTGCCTCCGGATGACTGCCCCCACTACTAACATTAGGACCTTAAGAAACACAATAAAATAGTTGATCAAATTATAAGCATTAAGCCATATTTGACAAGCACAAGTAACACACTGTACAAAGTTCAAATCACATTGTCCAGGGACAGTTTCATAACATTTTGGCTTTTAAATTGGAGATTTACCCCAATTGTGTAGCTCTTCTTTAATGTATACAACTCTAATTAGAAATTATTCTCATTTGAAACTTTTTAATAAATAAATAAAAAAGTAACATAATGGACTCAACCTCGAAATCCCTTTAAATTGAAACATATATTCACAGATTATTTCAGTGGATTACGAATTTCAAATTTTGATGGAAGGTATCCTTTGGACATAATAAGTTCGGTAGTTACATCCAAAAATTCATAACCTGCTGAAACAATAATTCCCAAAGAGAATGATAGAACTAGCAAGTGCGTCCCCTACTGTAAGGTATGATGGATTCCCTTTATAGGGTCCCATAACCACTTGAACATGGGATAGTTGGGTTAAGAGGAGATAAGGGACAACTTAGCTCAAATAGAAGATATGAAAGAGAGCGTGTTGCGCACTACATAAGCTTAATAACTTGTTGATATCACATGAAGGAACATTAATTCTATGGAGGCGGGGAGGTCAGGCAAACTTTCCTATTCTATCCAACTGTGGAGGAGATTTGAGAGGCTACTAAGGAAACTTTCTGACAACGGGAACACCGGAGAACTCTTTGAAATAAAGAGCAAGATTGGTGAACTACAACATGGCAACTGGGGCGTGACTTAATACTTCAATACACTAACAAGGTATTGGCAGCAGATTGATCTTGTTGAGATTGTCGAGTGGGATACTCTTGGTGATAGTGTATAAAAAAATTATGGAAAAAGAACGAATTTTTAATTTTTTTTTACAGGATTGAACAAGAGCCTAGATGAAGTGAGGGGCCTAATTCTTGGCACAAAACCCCATCCTTCAATTCGGGAGGCCTTCTCTGAGGTTTAGCGAGAAGAGAGAAAAAAGAAATACATGACGAAGGACAACACGGTTCAACCAAATGGTGGTTATTAGGCTTTAGTAGCTCGTGGATCTGATTTTGTTCAGAAGAACCAGCCATGGTGTACTCACTGCAATAAACCATGGCACACCCGTGAGAAATGTTGAAAGATACACGGGAAACCTGCAGATTGGAAACCAAGCCATCCCAATAATGCAAAGGCTATCAGGTTATTACCAATTAAGGATCAGAAAAAATCTGAAGAGAAGTTCTTCTGAAGCAAATAGCAGATGGACCAATTACTGCAACTATTGGATCAAACACAAGTGAGTTCATCCAAGAGTACAAATCCTTCATGCTCTCTTGCTCAGAAAGGTTTTTTCCCAACCTCAATCAATGTAACCACTGAATCAAATGGCCCTTGGATAATTGATGAAATACCTCAAAATCTTCTATCCACTGCAGCTACACGAGAGACAATAAGCGCATATTTTTCAAACAAAGCGAGTCACCTCAATATGCACCAAAAAGCATAAGACAAAAGGGTGGAATATAAATATATCCCCAAAAAGATACATTGTATGCTTGTTGCCTGTGCATCATGCAAATCAAACAATCATTTGCTTAATATTCAACATGTTAGCAAAAAAAGAGAAATTTGGATCTAATGAAATACCCTTTTTGCTATGCAATGATTGTGGATCTTGAAACTAGCGTTGAGATCATCACATGATTTTTCACCGGGACATCCACTCCACCCTACTCCGCAGTACTTTTTGTATCTAATGTTAACCGCTAGTACATACCAAAAGTTAATTGAATAAGTGAACAAAAAAGGGTAACTTTGAATCAAAATAAAATTCAACGTGTTAGTGATAAATCAAAATTAAATAAAATCAGAATGAATAGAAACAAAGTAAAGCAGAGGTGCAACAAAGTAAACCTCATTTTGAATGTATATACCTTAATATTCAACATCTAAGGGCCATCTTAAACTTTTAAGCTGAAATGTATATTTGAAACAAAAATGAGCACCTATAACATATCAATTATCTAATTTTTAATTTAATCGTAAATAAGTATATTACAAGTACAATTCAATTAATATTTGAAAAATTGTAAAAGAAAAAATAATCTAAAACTAATGCACTCAAATGAAAGTAGAAATTGAATAATCATACTCGTAAATAGATGCCTCACTTGGGGATATGCTCTGCATACAATGTATCTGCAACCCTGGCCTAGTCGTTGGTATAGTGCAAGATATCGGGGATATAAATGGTGAGGTTATCCACTTAGGTCCCAGGAAAATTGGGATGATAATTCTGGGAGGGGGACTGCTTAACCATAACATTTGCATTGTCAATATGATGCGTAATGGCGCAAATTATGTTGTCTTCATCAACACAGCACGGGAGTTTGATGGGAGTGACTCTGGTGCCCACCCTAATGAAGATATATCATTGGGGGAAATTCAAGGTTCTACCAAGTCCGTGAAGGTGCACTGTGATGCAACCATTGCAAGTTGGCTGATCTTAATTGTCAAACATGTTATGATAGTGCTGACAGCGAATGTTTTGAGGTTCATGATAAGCGAATATTGGAGACAAGATCAACATAAATTTTTGAAAAAAATCAAATAAAAATGTAACTCTACTTCAGTCAAGCATTATATTAATTAGCAATGAATTAACGCTGATATTTTTACCTGAGAAAGGAGCCTTGACTCACCTTTTCACTTTTCAACTTCCCAAGCAATTGGATCGATTTTAGAACCCCCAAATATATGAAAATTATAAAATAAATCCCAAAAGTACATAGACAAAATATATGAAAACAACAAAATAAATCACAAAAATACTAAAGCTTTGGTCATTCTCAAGAATGAAATTATTCTCAAGTAAAACATATAACCCCAAAAATCAGATTTTCAGAAGACACGCCTCCTTTGTATATGAGTTTTGGAATTTGAGTGGTTTTCTTTGATACTAGAATACCATTGCCCTAAATTCTAATTCCCATTTAGAGTGTAAATATAAATTGAAATATAAATAATTTCCCTCCAAGAGAATTTGTAAAAAGTATGAACAAGCAAACCTTTTTGTCGCGAGCATATTCAACTTAACAATAGTCTAAGAAAACCAATATTAAAGGTTTCAGTCAGCTGCGAAAAAAATAACATATGCCAAAACATACCTATGTTGACATATTTATATCGAAGTTTTGAGAGGCCAGTTAAAATCAGAGTATCACCTGAAGTATTAATTAAAGAATCTTTGACTAACGCAAAGATTTATGGTAACGAAGTACCCAAAAGGAGGACCAAAAACACTTACTAAGAAAATGGTGAAGGATAACAAAAACTAGTAAGGGTGTCCTCTGTTCTATGGAAGAAGCATGTATGAGAAGAACAATCCAAGTTCTTCTACACTCAATAAGAAAGAATGCAATCACATTATCCAATGCCCATCTGCACAATCCGAACATATAATGAAAATTGCATGATTAATTATTTTTGGAGAGACGACTCGTAGAAGTTGATGTGGGATATGTGGTTAGAATAAGGTCCAATCCATTTAATCTTTGATATGAATAAAAATGGAAAGTATAATTGTACATATTGTATTTATAAACAGCAACCAATTAAATCTTTTTACTTGTAGACAGACTAATTGTAGACAAACTCATAAACAACAATCAATTAATTGTACTTGTAGAACAAGGTCCAATCAATTTGACTGTGTTGAGTTCCTTATTGTACTTATAAATAATAATTAATTAAAACTAATAGTGACTGAAATAAAATCCAGTATGCACAAGTAGACCGATTTAGATTAGATGGACCTGTATACAACAATAGACCAATTAATTGTATTATATGGAACAATAGGACCTAATGGGACCTATAACATGATTTACAATACTTATTGTTGTTTGCAGGAGATGTGTCTGTTTTCAGAACATACCACCACTACCTAACATCACTCTCACACTGCCACTTTTACACTACCACCTCTCGCCAGCTTCACCTCCTAACACTAACTCCACTATAATCAATTACTTCCACCACCTACCACCATCTAGGACCAGCATCCAACACTAACACCAGAAACATAAAGAAAAAGGAACCTAAAATTTTAAATAGAAGAAAAAAGCAAACCTAATAATTTAAACCAAATAAAGTACAAAAAACACCCTTATTGATATCCCAAATTGAAATTTAATACCATTAAACATAATGAAATAAAATGATCTTAAAACAAAATTGAATTCCTGAAGTATATAGAATCTCAAATTAACATCCCAAATAAGATTAAGTAGAAACGAACAAATTATATCTAACATAGAATCAGATCTAAAACTAAAAGAAAAACTGAAACACAAATCACACACCCAAATCGTAGCTGACCTGAGATCGCAAACTCAATTAGATATCCAGACCAACAATATAACTAGGGAAACAGAAAATCTATTCAATATATGAATATAATGAATTCGATTTTGTATTCAGACCTGTGCATTCAATTTCGTATCTTATTCAAATAGACCAATGAATTATATGCACCTATTCAATTTTGTATTCAAACAGACCTATGAATTGAATCGGTGAATCATAGTCACCTATACAATGAATCACCCACAAGAAATATATTTGTTACGCAACAAATATATTTGTTAAAATTGCCCACAAGTTAAATCGTTCAAGACG